>CM060618.1:26737592-27150092 GCA_030578275.1 Meda fulgida
CGTGTCGCCACCATACACATCAGCATAAATGCTCCTGATCAATTATTTGTTATTAAAGCATTAACACACAAACCACTGTTATAATATAAAAGCAAGCAGGCTACTGAGTGCATGGTTTGGGATGACTGAATGCGCACAAAGTGCAATCCTTTAAAAATTCCTAAAAAGCTGACATCAGTTCATCGCAATCTCACACATCTCTGTTATTATCAATGAAGCTGACTGCACAATCAATCTTTCATAATATATACACTTTGTTTGTTTTAATTAGAGGATTTGCCAATATCCAGAATTCAGCACTGAACAAAAAGTCAGTTTTGAGCAGTGAGGGGAGTCTATTTTAAATGCATCTGATTGGCCATTGCGTTTAAGAAATCAACACATGTCTGTGATTGGCTACATCGCTCAACGCTGCAAACATGTCATAAAAAGTAACTCTGGCCTGTAAATCGTTTCTATTTTGTTTTAGTTGTTCTTGTTGCTTTTCTGCAACATAAGAATAAAAATGTATTAGTTTTTGTTTTATTCATAGATTTTTCTAGTTTGTGGGAGTCCCGAATCGTTTTATTCTCCCGTACCCGCACACACAGAGTGAGTGCATTACCGCCCGCGCTCGCACTCGGCCATCAAATCTAGTCCCGCGTTTTGTTTTGTTTCCGGTCTAGCTATCCGGTGTGATGTTGTAGTTTTTCTAACGTTACCAGTTGTTGCAACAGCATGTGAAAAAACTACAATGTTTGCTAGGCCAAAAAGAGCGTTAATCTCGCGCTAAAAAAATTGACGCCGTTAAAATGTGTTTGCGGTAACGCCGTTAATAACGCGTTAAACTGACAGCACTAATATATATATTACTATATATATATATACAGTTATATATACACTTTTATTCTGGTTTACTGTGTTCACAGAAGCACTGCGGGTGCTCGATGTGACGGTGTGTGTGAATCCTCATGTTCTGTTGTTTATGCTGCTATATTTGCACATGTAAATCTACATTTTTGAGGTATTTGAATGGGTCATAGACACTTATCTTTTCTAATTACATTTAATTCTAATCTAATCTTAAAATAATGTCAGTTAACTGCTGATGACTGGTTAACAAGCATCAGCTGTCAGTCAGAAAACAAAATGTTAAATGAACATCCCTACTTCATATATTTCAACTGAATGAAGTAAAATTGTTCAGTGCAGCAAGTCAACATAACATTTTGAGATTGACCTCCAAAATCTTTACCGTGTTTTTGTGATGGCAAGAAATGTACAAAGCAGAAGAACTGGTGTCGTTCTTTACCATCCAACTGGGGACGCGAAGTTCATTTTGATTAATATGATCATTATTGACTGTATAAAGTAGTGACCTGAAATTGTTACCTTAAAGAGCTATTTCTGTTTGATTTATCCCATGAACCCTAAACGGACTGCATAACCAAGCATAGAAAGTATCTATGAAGAGAGACCGTTAAAGAAGAAAAATAATAATATGAATGATAAGAGCCTCTGCTTTTGAACTGTTGCCATCGGTATTTTTTACCCCGTTAAAAAACAGATTCAAATGGTCTTTCCTCAAAAAATTCTAATTTTTTTAATTTTTGATAACTGATGGTTTGGTCATTCTTTTTTAATTGTATATTGTATATGTTTATCTATGCATATTGTGATCTCTGATGCCTGTATGAACACACACACACACACATATACATACATATACATATATATATACATATACATATATATATATATATATATATATATATATATATATATATATATATATATATATATATATATATATATATATATATATATACACACAAGTTACATAGTTCCATTGTAGGCTATGGGAGTCCCCTGTTTTATAGGTAAAGATCGTTCAGGTCCCCACTTGGCCAGTGTAGAGCGACAGTGCTCTGTTAGTAATATAGAAATGTGTGTGTTTGTGTGTGTCTGATGCCTGTGTAAACATTATATAATTACATATTACATATATAATATATAAACATTATATATATATTATATATATATAAAAGTTACATAATGAAGACAGACTTCACTGTTCACACACACACACACAGTTCCATTGTAGGCTATGGGAGTCCCCTGTTCGATAGGTAAACATCGTTCAGGTCCCCACTTGGCCAGTGTAGAGCGACAGTGCTCTGTTAGTAATATAGAAATGTGTGTGTTTGTACAATGGCACATAACAATGGCAAAACAATTGTTAGGGACTGCATAACCAAGAATAGAAAGTATCTATGAAGGGAGAGCATTAAATAAGAGAAATAATATTATGAATGATAAGAGGCGTCTTCTCGCCTCTGCTTTTGAACTGTTGCCGTCGGTATTTTTTTACCCCGTTGTAGATTTAAATGGTCTTTCCTCAAGCAATATTTTTTTTGATAACTGATGGGGTCATTTTTCTTTAATTGTATACTGTATATTTTTATCTATGCATATTGTGATTTCTGATGCCTGTGTGAACACACACAGACACACACACACATATATACATATATATATAATTTATATATATAATGTATATAAAAGTTACATATATACAAGTTACATAATGAAGACAGACTTCACTGTTCACACACACACACACACAGTTCCATTGTAGGCTATGGGAGTCCCCTGTTCGATAGGTAAACATCGTTCAGGTCCCCACTTGGCCAGTGTAGAGCGACAGTGCTCTGTTAGTAATATAGAAATGTGTGTGTGTGTACAATGGCACATAACAATGGCAAAACAATTGTTAGGGACTGCATAACCAGAATAGAAAGTATCTATGAAGAGAGAGCGTTAAATAAGAGAAATAATATTATGAATGATAAGAAGCATCTTCTCGCCTCTGCTTTTGAACTGTTGCCGTCGGTATTTTTTACCCCGTTGAATGAAAAACAGATTCAAATGGTCTTTCCTCAAAAATTGCAATTTTTTTAATTTTTGATAACTGATGGTTTGGTCATTCTTTTTTAATTGTATATTGAATATGTTTATCTGTGCATATTGTGATCTCTGATGCCTGTATTAACACATACAGGCATATATATATGTATGTTCACACAGTCATCAGAGATTACAATATGCATATCACAATATGCAATATTACACAATGAAGACAGAGTTCACTGTTCACACACACACGGTTCCATTGTAGGCTATGAAAGTCCCCACTTGGCCAGTGTAGAGCGACAGTGCTCTTTTAGTAATATAGAAATGTGTGTGTTTGTGTGTGTCTGATGCCTGAGTAAACATTATATAATTACAGATTACATATCTAATATATAAACATTATATATATATAATATATATATATATAAAGTTACATAATGAAGACCGACTTCACTCTTCACACACACACACACACACACACACACAGTTCCATTGCAGTCTATGGGAGTCCCCTGTTGGTAAGGTAGACATCGTTCAGGTCCCCACTTGGCATGTTTTTTTAAAAATAAAAAAATGCATATTTAAAGTTATATTATGAAAAAAGACCTTAAAAGAAAATTTTGTATGTCATTTTTGTTTCTTCAAAATGACTAGAAACACTAGTCCCCTCTTGGCCAGTGTAGAGCGATAGTCCCCTGTTAGTAATATAGACGTGTATGTGTGTGTGTGTGTGTGTGTGTGTGTGTGTGTGCTACCTTTGGCTCTCCTGGCTCTTATTGAGACAGCTGTGTGTGAGTGCTGGTCGATAAGAGTTGAATACGAATACGAAGACTATAATTCACTTATAGTCTTGCCAAGGAAATAAACCATGTTCCATATCAGTAAGCAAAGACAGCTGCCAGTATGTTCGATTCACATAAATTCATCACGCAGTGTGACATGATCTACAACTTTCTTTTAATTGTGCCAAGTGTATGTCCATTGATCCACATACAGTTTGTGTCTCTTTGTATAGGTTGGGCAACATTCGGAATTTGATCCTTTTCAATTCATGAGATGAGTTTTAATTTGATTGACAACAGAAAGTGGATTTTCCTTATTTGTAATTCCAAGAAATTCAACATATAATAGAAATCTTGGACATTAACTGCTGTTTCACTTTAGTCCATGAATCTGTCTGTCTGTCTGTTTGTTTGTAAGTTAAGACTTTTTTTAAAACTTCAAATAAAAATTCAATTGACCTTCAAATTTTCTTCACAAACCTTCCTTTATCTTGGTAAGATTTACTCTTATTTGGGTTACTTTATTTTATTTTATTTTATTTGAATTTTATGTAGTTGTAATTCTATTTCCTTTAGTTCAAATTCAATTAAAGGTATACTATGTACCTTTTTTTGTTCAACATTTACAAAATTTAAATAATGAGTCAATTCATCATCAATCCTCCTTCCAAAACACATTTTTGTCTTACACTGATTCACTGTGGTAAGCCTATTATAAGTCTTTATAATTTGTTATATAACCTGTAGGAAATTGGAATGGTTTTTGCAGGCAATGCATGTCCTGTGCGTGTCTCGTCATATCTGTAAATAGAAAAAAAGTTGCTACTTTGACGCATGTATGGTGTTGGAGGTTAGCAGTCGCGAGTGAGAAAGGTTGAGATGGATTACGCTAAACCTCAAACCTCCGGGGAATCACCTGTAAAAAAAGAAAAAGAACAGAGGCGAGTCTGCTGGCAAAAAGAGAACGTTACAGAGCTCGTAATAAAACAAGAATCAACATTGGCTTGGCTTATCAGAGATAGCAAGAACTGAATGATTTAAAATGTGGTAAAAGCAACGTGGAGATGCCATGTCAACAGGTTAGTAAGGTATTTCATTTATGTAGCTCTCTAACAGAGTTCATTGTAAAGCTATTGTGAATGGCCATATTCAGTTCTGAATGGTGCACAACTGTTCTTAATCTAAATGTGTGTAGATATATATTTGGGCTGTCAATTTAATATTTTTGTATATATATTTAGTGCAATTAGTAATAGCAAGAATTAAAGTAATAATAGTATTACATCACAACATTTAATAATTAAAATTAATAACATCTTGAACCAATTTTTGTCTACTCTGTTTTTATCTGAGTGTTTTTGCTGTATTTATTTGTTGTTTTGATTTAATTAATTGCTTCTTTGTGTAATTAATTTCCTATAACACTTAGGGCTGTTAATAGCTAAGTTGTTAAATTATGTAAATGTGGATAATTGTGTTGCGACTGCAGTATTTGTGGAAGGTCTTGATGTTTTCAGCAGTGGCCTTGTCTGAGCTCATCTAACACTCAGTCCCATCACTGCTTTTCCTCACATATAAAATACACGCCCACATATGAAGATCCACAGTGGCCCATCACACAAAACATCAGCGCATAAATAAAAGAAAAAGACACAGTTGCTTTGGGTCTTTATGGAAATGCTTGTGCATTGCCATCTTGACAAACATAAGCTGTGACAAGTCCAATAGTGCTGAGAAGCCTTTGAACACAACAAGTGAGATGTGAAGGAGAGAGAGGATAGATGACAGAGAAACTGTGCCATAGTGACAGTCTGACACGCATGAAAATAACAATATAGGAGCTTTGCGAGGTTACAGGTTGCAAAGATGAGCTAATGGTGTTCTCACTGTGTACATGGACATACTGTAGAATAAAATTAGAAAGGATCTGACCAGTCGTAGGATGCGTAGGGCTCTGTGTGTGCATGTGTTTGCTTGTGTCTATGTCTGGTTGAGGATTTGGCACCAAACAGAATTCTGAATTAACTAAAGAGTTTCTGAATATATCGTATAAAACAAGGTGTCGAGGTTTGACAATGCTTAAGTGAATTTGCAATAGTCTGTGTGCTACTCTTCTTTTTAGCACTTCACACAAATGTAGACACCAATACAATTCCCAGTCTTTGAAAGGATGTAGTGTTTCTACTATATAGTGTGAATTTAAATATAGTCTTTAATTTAACAAACCCAGATTTGTAATCGAAAAGTCAATTAGGCAAGCAAAATTGGCAATCAATTCATTGTGATTAAGTCTTCTCAAGGGCATATTTAAATATGCAATATTGTACAGTATGCTGACAGATTTCTCACATGCTCATGCTTGCCTCTTTCTTTTCATGCATGTGTGCCACCATGTCTGTACTTGTTTGAGTTATTAATGTGGACTTGATATTGATTTCTTTTTTCTTTTTCATCGTGAGTCATTTATCTATGATTACACTTGAGTGCAGCAGTGGCCTTCATCAATAATTAATATCACTCCAGTCGCAGTACGAACTCCTGCTGGTTTTAAAAGAACTACCTCACCAAAATAAAACAGGCCGCTGCCTTAAATTCAAAACAAACCTGACCTGTGATAATATAACATCCATTCTTTGCAAATATCTATTTTTTGTTTCTTCTCTGTGGAGGTCCTCTCTCCCTGTGCCAGGTGCAGGTTTATAGTGTATGCCGAGTAAAATCTCATGGCAGAGAGATTATTACCATTAACAAATACCACTTGCGGAGCGTGATGGTTCTGTGTTGTGGAAATTGCCAATGGTATTTTAAAAGCTCTGCGTAATAAACTGCCCTGCTCCTGTTCTCGTTTTTTATTGACCTTCTGTGGTGTTTTGTACGTCAGGACTGTAAACAATCGATCTGGAGCGGACCAAATGGAACATGGTATCACGGGCATGGGGTCAGTGGTCTGCTGGATCTACAACAATCTTATTAACACACGGCTCAGATCTAATTTACGCTCTGTAAACCCACAGTTAGAGTAGGGCTTACGCTATTTAACAATCTATAACATCACTATCTCTAATCACAACATAGGCCATTGCAGACATTATCAGGTCCTTGTGAGAGTGTGTTACTGTGGGGAAGGAGGGGTTTTATTCTCAATCATTTGGAGTCTGAGCAGTGTGCTTCAACCTTATTAAGCGGAAATATCCAGACTTGCTTCACTAACACTTGATGCATATGCTAGCAATAATCAGCTTGTTGATAGTCTTGAGGATCAATCCAAATGAGAATATTTAGCGCTTGAGATGGAAAAGCTCATAGATTGTTTGGGCCCATGAATAATAATAGCTTTGGCAGCATGTTTGCTCACCTTAACAACCCAGCAGAAGTCTTCAATTGTTTCAGAAAGTCAGGTTGAACAGGGCAGTTGGAAGTTAGGAGTCATTCCAGGAAAACTTTGCCCGTTTAAACCAGTGTGTAAATTAAAAACATGAGCTTATTAAGGGGTGTGGATAGAATTGCAGTTCATCAAACTAATTGAAAAGCCTATTTTAGACGTTATTTTTAATATTGCAAATATGAATCGCATAACCTACACACCCACACACACATACACGCACACACACACACACACACAGATTAATCTTGTTTAAAGCTGTGTTTTGTTGTTTGATTTATATTAATGACACAGACAGCAGCAGGTATTTTTTAGGCTGCTGGCATTTTAAGACCGATATGCATGGTTCCAATAAAATTTTACATATCCGATTTCTTTCTCAGCTGTTTACGTTCCCTTAAGACACAACCGTCTGTGTTTATGAGGATACTCACAGAGATGGGAATTTTGACGTAATTGTGTGTGTATGTGTCCATTCAAGCGCAAGGAGACGTGAAGGAGGAATCAATTTGGTGTTTGTGCGCGCTTCGGGTGTGTGCAACTGTGTGCACAGATAGCTGCGCGCAACTGCCAAATCAAGAGTTCTCTTTCAGCTCTTTTTGTGCACGAAAGGTTTAAAATCCCTTGTGTAAATTGGCATGACAAAACATGTGCAAATGATTTTACTCTATGATGGTTAAACTTTGCAGTTAATTTGCGAATCACATGCGTTCCGAACTGTGGCTCCAGGTCCGTACGGATCACTGATCAACTACGATTTGTTACACCCCTACTGAATCCTGTTCCACCTCCTGGATAACTGGAAATGAAGTGGACATAATCCAGCCCTCTTTACCCCTCTACTGTGAGGCGAGAGTCCCTCCACAGCCAAGCCGCTCTCACTGCCCCAGCACAGCCTGCTAAAGCCATCAGACTCTGGCCAGGGAACCAACCTCAATGGACTTACTCTTCCAAATGGAGCCACTCATCCATCTGCTCAGTCCTATTTCTGACTTGAATCTCAGTTAATCAGAGCTGCGCAATGTCCAAGTCTTTCTATCACCAAATCAGTTATGGTAGCTCTGGAGAAAGATTGAGGCTTTGGGGTCAATACAAGAAGCAAAAGGTTACAAAAAGCAGAGTTATATTTAATATCAGGAATCAAGACACAACAACTTTTTTTCTCTCTCTTTCTCTCCCTCTTTGGAAAACCTGTCAGGGATGAAAACAAGATCTTGTTTGGTAGCATGACAAAGACTTCTTAAATATTCCTCTCAAGGAAAGATGATATTCTGAGATCACAAGCAGCAAGTCTGGAGGAACTGAATGCTGAAATCACTCAAGGCCATTCACCAAAACTAGCAAAACGCTTCTCTTTTTATTCTTGTGTTTATTGGTTTTTCCCGAGAAGAAAGTCTCATGGAGCTTCACAAATAGGACCACTGAATATTGTGGTTGTGATGATACAGATGGAGGAAGATTGTAAATCATAAACTGAGACTGTTTAGTAATCCCAGACATACAATCTGAAATGATGTTTTAGAGAATATTTTGAGCTTGTCAGGTAAAGCACGAGAAAGGATCTGGGTAGAGCAGTCATCTAGAGATACAGGTTATTGTATTTTTGGCATTACACACAGAGTGCTGTCAGAGCCAGATAACAGCAGGCCCAAATGATATAGCCATATGTTATTAACGTCTGTGTATAACAGCTGACCTGCATTCAGAGCCTCTAACTGTGAGAATAACTCCCATTTTGTAGTCACAGCGCACATAGGTGGAATATACAAAAAAATGGCATCTTATAATTGCATTAACCTTTTAGGTTTTTCTGTGTGTGTGTTTCAAACAACATGAGGGTTTAATAAATTGCCCCTTTAAGCGTTTTACAGAGATTTGAGAGGCTCTAACTTTATTCCTCATAAAATTCATTCTTTGAGCAGGGTAAGACTTTAGTTTTTGATTTTTCAGTCAAATGTAGGTGTCACTTGCAAGGATAAAGAGATAAAATAGCCAAGGGATTGTATAGGGAGATTCTCTAAATTCACATACAAAAAAAAGTGTCACAAAATTGCATAATGGAGTGTTAAAAAAAATAGGGGAAAAATCAATGATGAATAAAAATGCAGAGGATGATAACAAATATGAATGGTTTGAATGTGCTCGGTTGAAGTTACTGTGTTGTTGAGTGTGCGTTTAGTACAGCTGTGCAATTTTAAGATGTATGATGCTTGTGCAGTTGGCAAATCTTATAGCTCTCCAACGGGGTGTGTGTGTGTGTGTGTGTGTGTGTGTGTGTGTGTGTGTGTGTAAGGCTCTTTACAGTGAATCACCTTTTTATTGATTTCGCTTAAGACAAACGCACACGTGAGGAACACTTCACATCAATTTCCCAGCCACATGACTCTGACCTTGACCTTTGCATCTGCTCTTGATCTGTGTTTGAGCTCCCACAGCATTTCCTCCTCCGTTCTTTTCTCTGATCTTCCATCATATTACCCATTCATCTCTCTCTTTCTCTGGCATTGAGTTCTGCAGTATATTGATGAGGGGAGAATTGCTGATACTACTGTGGCTGTTAATGTCCACATGAAGCCGGTTCATCCGGTCCCCTTTCTTTATGCCCATTAAAATCTGCTATTCCCCCCAAAAAATAACTTTGAGTTTCAGAAAAGTTTGCTGTTCCTCTGCAGGGGTTGGGTAAAATTCAGAAAGTTATTTCTTAAGAAACTTTTTTTTAAAAGTCAACATTACATGAAAATTCAATTCAATTTGGAATCCTGTTTGCAACATCAACTCAAATTCCTAAATTATTTGTCAGTTTCAGTCTTTGTGAGTTCTTTACGTTGTATGTTGGTTGTCCTGTTTCCGAGTCTGTTTCTGCATTTGTGAAGTTTGAGCTTATTTAATAAAAATTGCTGCATGGATCCTGCTTAAGCATTTGCTTCAGCCATATTGTTACAGAACTCACAAAGACAGAAACTAGACACGGGGCTTAAGTACACAGGT
The DNA here is from genome assembly GCA_030578275.1 of Meda fulgida. Taxonomy (NCBI): domain Eukaryota; kingdom Metazoa; phylum Chordata; class Actinopteri; order Cypriniformes; family Leuciscidae; genus Meda; species Meda fulgida. The sequence continues at coordinate 26,747,637 of CM060618.1, forward strand.
AAACAAGTTAAACGAGATAAAAAGGGGGTGTGGCTAAATAGAAACACCTGGGAAGACTATTAAACAAGAAAAACTACAAAGGACTACAAAACATGGCACAGGACAGGAAATGACAAAAAGTCCACACAAGACAAGGGGAACACAAAACAGGAATTATGACATTATTATCATTATTATTATTATTATATATAAAAGCATTTTTGTAGTCTACATGTAATTTATTCTGAAGGAATATTCTATCTATGTTCTATCAGCTCTTACTTACTTAAATCAGTATGTTTATTATATTTTCTGATTAAATTGATTTACAGATTATTATTATTTACCAGGGCATTCATGGAACACCACAAAAAAGTGCCATAAAAATAGTTAATATTACTAATGCTTCCATGCTCCATCATTTTGTGTCCTTTTGACCTAGTTTCATGCACTGAATCCAAGAAATGCTTGGTTTAATGGTTTATTCAAACAGATTATATAATTAAAACATCAGTAAAAGGTTAAGAATATTACGCATTGATTTAATGATTGGGCAATTGCATGAGATGTTATCCTTAAGATCATTGCAACTGCGACTAAAAATGATAGGGTGCGTCGCATATAGTGTTTTAAAGTCATACAGTAACTTTATATGTGGTACAGGCTGAAATTTAAGTTATTAATCACTGGTTGCAAAAGCAGAGCATATCTCTTCCCCAGCTCTGCTTGTGTCTGGCGGCTGTCCGTGGTGCTGAATATCTTGTTGCGCGTATTCATGTATGCGCTGTCTGTGGTGCTGAATATCTACTTGTGTGTATTCATGTATGTGTGCCATATATGCTGCTGAATGCTTGCTTGCATTTACAATGTCTTTGATTTCTGAGAGCCGCTCTACAACAGCACTCAATCTGTCATTATGATCCATTTAATACAGTAAAATTACATATTGAAGCTCAGCCTATAAAAATCACAAGCTATTAGTGCTGATAAGAAAAATGTCCTCTAATGTTTAACTATATGGATAATAGTGGTCCATTTTCAGCTTTCTGAGGAAGGCACTTTTCACTGTTTGAAACAGTGGCATTTTGCTAAGGCCATTAGTGGGGCTGGTCTTTCACAGGGGGTTCAGAACATTGTCGTATCTCTGCTTTTCTACTGATCTATTTTTCCCCTCTGATGGTGTTACTGTACTGCACAGGGAAAAGTTTGTCTCTGTGTGGAACAGAAAAAAAGCTTGACTGGTTGAACTAATTTGTATGAGATAGTGAAACTGAAATCATATGATCCTGTATGTCTTGAATTATATACAAATGTACAGTTTGTCCCCTATTTCAGTAGGTTTAGGAGTTGGGGTTGATATTAATGATTGGCTTTAGGGTTTGGATTGTAAGTTTTAATATGATTTCACCATTTCGTTAAAATTATTTCAACTTCTAATGAGACCAGGGGCGGTCACATTAACTGCAAAGACTAGTCTTACAAATTAGTCATCACTTTTTTGACCTTTGCAGTTTGTGTGTTACATGTAGATTGGTCTAATTTAATACCAAACAGCAAGACTGATTTAATGGTTTGACTAAATGACTAAATGGTTATACTAGTATTTAAGACACAGTCTTAACATTATCCAACTGGCCCAAAATTGTAAAATAAATAGAAAAATATATATATTGTGATGAGGGCTGGTACTAAAAATTAGCAGTTACAAATGTTTTAAATAGTAATTGCTTATGTATTCCAATTTCATAATTTAAGCAAATTATTTTAGTCATGAGTGACTCTACTTGTGCTGTATGATCCTTTGTTTAAACGTGATACATTTGCTAACAGTCACATCCACAGATGTTATACACTGTAGGATAAGCATTGATTAACATTACAATCGTGTGTGAGAAAAGTGTGAAGATTAACATCTTCCCTCTGTCAGTTGGAATAGACAATAAAGGGCAGTGTGTGTGTGATTTTAGCTGAGGTGTTTTGAACATAACCACTATCCTTCAGAGTTAATGAAGCGTGTCCTGTGAATGGTATTTACTTATTCCAATCACATTCCTGGTTCATTTAAACCCATAACCTCACTTCCCTCTGCAGGATGTGACATGCATTTCTATAAATACTTTAGTCTCCTCCACAACACCATACAAGTTTTGAGGCAGTCTGGGTTGTTCTGATATAAGAACAATCAGATGTTATTGTGTTGCCAGAGCAAATATCACACTTTCACACAGAACATTAAGCCTAAGACGTATGAAGAGATCATGCCAGCAGACATCCACAGATGTTCTTTTCTTTCCTAAATAGTTGAGGGGACATTCAGACAGCACACACAGAGACAAGCATTACAGAAAAATACTGGCAATTTGACAGTGGCACCTTCTGTGATCTCGTTGCTTCAAAGTTTTTCTTTGAGAGGCAGTGAGGGATAAGCAAGACCAAAGTCCTTCCACATACAGACAGAGTAGAGAAAAAAAAAGCATTAAATGAGATTTCACTTTACGCTACCAAATAGAAGTACAGTAGGGAAAATCAATAAGTAATAAACGTCTAGGCTGCTTTTATTAGCTTATATTTGAGGGGCAAGTACTGATTTGTCTGTCAGCAAACATTAGTGGCTTTTGATGGGGTAATTTGTTATTTGGTCGATAGTGACATTAAATTGAATGAGGTCTTTTGACTTAAAAGACATGCTCTCAAACTTTATCCTGCGCAAACATGTGTACTGTGCACACACACACACACACACACACACACACACACACACACACACACACACACACACACACAATTGTACAAATACAAATTTTCGTGTACTGTAAAAAAAAATGTAAGAAACTCCCTGTTGGTTAATTGTAAATTACCTTACCATATATGGTGAAAATGATGAACAGTGCATTGTGCAATTTTATTAGGTAAATTTACTGTTGGAATACTGTAAACTATACGGGTTTTGGCAGTAAACGAGTAAGCATTACCATATAATTTGGATTATGTCATTTGACAATACATAGCCTGTCGTCTACATAGCCTGATGCGCAATCCACATCTTCTATAACAGACGCGATGGCTGAATCTACACATCTAAATTCTCCAGCGGCAGCCATTCTTTGTTGTAAACAAATTCAACCGTAGCGCTCTTTGGTGACGTGGATGATTACGTTACTGTTGATCATCTGTCCATCATCGTATAAAGCCCACCCTGACAATTTGATTGGTCCGAACAGCTTTGGTTCGGTACAATTAAGTAAAAATATGAGCTATACTTAATTTAAAGTAAAGGATAAAACATAGTTTTGCTCCTTTTTATTTTTGTTATCAGTCAGTGTTTTGTGCCACATTTTATATAAATGTAATGGGATTTTTTTTATTTATTTTTTTATACAGTGCATGGAGCTTTTCATACCGAGGCTGAGGATGTTTGTTGTTTAGCGCATTTTAAACTGGTTGCTTGTTGGTTGGTTTTATGATCTATATGTTTATGCTGGTTTTATGATGTCTTATTCCTCACTATCTACTAATTAAAGTATTTAACTCGAAGTTTCATAAACTGAGGTGGTGTCAAACACACATAGGTTACATAATCATGTCATAGTGGGATACAGTCACTGGTCCACGCTTGAGTTGTCTGATTCGTATCTGTTCCTGTCATTGTCAGTGTCTTGAAGATTTGACACGCCTGGCTAGGATTTTCGGCTCAGAGTCTTCAGTTGAAGCAAAAAGAAACTGTAGATGGATCACTTCTCTTGCCTTTTATACTTAATCTTGTCACCTACTTGTGCATATGACAACCAGTCCTATGTTTGACATCTTGACTCTCACTTGTCAAGTGAAGACCTTAAAATTCTGTGACTAATATGATCAGCGTGTAAGTGTGTCTTATACCTGCTCCCTCTCCTGCTGTAGATGGTCCACTGATAGCCAGGAGAATCTCATTAGAGCGCATTTAATTACATCAGACCTGAAGCTGCTCGTAGAAATGATCAATCGGTGCTCAATAACACAGCTAAGAGAGGGTGAGTCTCTCACCAAATTCCTCCATTGTGCAGAGTTGGCGGCTTGTTTCGCCCTCGGGTGTTCAGGTCAACAGGGTTGATGGATCAAGGGCTCATATGTTGAAACGATCGATTAGTGTATAGTGAGGGAACTAACTCCTGCATGCATCTTGCTTTCAGATATGGAGCTGAATTATGGAGTGTGACTGATGTTAGTGGGTGAGTGTTTTAGCTGTAATGACGCCCAGTGTGGCCTGATTCATAGCCAGGAGGTGTGAAGTGAGCTGTGTAAAACACATCCTAAAAAGTGTACTGTGGTTCCGGTCAGATGAGGTCATGACGAGAGGAGAAAGATTAGACAAGATAAGAAAAGTAGAGGTATAGAAAACAGATGAGTAGTAGAGACTAGTGTAGAGATGAGAAAAGCAGAGTTGAGATTGAGTTGAGACTAGAAGAGAAGGTAAATAACATGAGGCAAGAGTTGCCTGATGATCTGTAAATGAGCAAAAGGCAAACGGGGGCATATTTATATTTATGTTCTATGCTCCTCTGCAGATGTTTTCATATCAAAGCATATTACAACAAAGTGCATATTGAGTTTGACAGTTAAATCAGGACGGCTGCTTTTCTATGTTCATAGATGAAATCACATGAGTCCAGAAACACAACTTTAAATGCAATTGTAATATTAATACAAATCCAGTGCTATCATCAAGTTGTTTAAAAACGTTAGATTGTTTGAGTGATCAGATATTTAGTTTTTTTCATCTTATTCAAGGCTGTTTTTGTTTTATGTCTGCACTTAAATAGATAACCTGCTGTTCACCCTTATTTTCTCTGTTTGATTTTGGTCAGGATATCATGTCCCTATTTGTCCCTATCGTGTTTTAAGTGTCATTGTCATTGCCTGAGTTCTCATTTGTTTCCATTGTCCCTAATTAATCTTCAACTGTTCCCTGTTCTGTTGATCACCTTCCTGTGTGTATTTTCCATCAGTTCTCTCAGTTATATGTCTTGCTTTAAAGGTAATGGTTTGTTGTGTTGCCTCTATTGGAGTTTATTAAAAGGATTGCTCTTTGTCAATCTTTGTCAGAGAGAGAGAGAGGGAGAGAGAGAGGGAGGGAGAGAGAGAGGGAGGGAGGGAGAGAGAGAGAGGGAGGGAGAGAGAGAGAAAGGGAGAGAGAGAGGGAGAGAGAGAGAGGGAGAGAGAGATTTGATTTTGAAAAAAACTTTATTTACAAAATCGCCTCACAATTAACTTACAACAGGAAATTAAAAACAAAATAATAAATCATCATCGACAATTGTACACAAAACATCACAACTACACCATTTCAAAACAAAAGTATCAAGATCACACATAGCTCTGTAAAATCTGAAATCAATCAAAATTCTTGCTCTAATTAGAGACTTAAAAACAACAATAACATCATCATTGCTTTTTTGTTCTATTTTGCTCTTTCTACTCATGTAGATGGCCATTTTCGCTTGACCAAGGATAAAATTCAACAACTGAAACGTAACACGCTTTTTCTGTGCATATTTAAAACCAAAAATAAAAGTTTCAGGACAAAAACACTCATTAAACTTATTACACAACTCTGTCACCATTACAAATAAAGTTTTCAGTCTGATGCATTGCATAAATGCATGAAACACAGTCTCCCTTTGAGAACAAAAAGGACAACCTGAGTTATTCTTTGAATCCAAAATTGAAACAAAAGAATTCAGCGCAATTGCCCCATGCAGGATTCTCCACTGCAAGTCCCCTGTTCTTTTCGATAATGGTGGCTTGTACAAAACTCTCCATTCGGGTCTTACCTCATCACCTATTTTTAAAACAGAACGCCAAGGGGTATCAACTCTCTTTTCAAGTGTCTTTTTGTTGAGAATGAGCACACACATTCTATACAACTCTTTCCCCACACATGAAAAAAAATCAACAGATGAAAAACTATTTTGTTGAAAGAAACACCCAGAATACTCTTCAACATTTGGTTGAATCAACAAACACGGAAAAGGATCTTCACTGTCAGTGACATAAGTCCCTAAAAAGAAATCCTCTAACATCATTGTTTCTTCATCCGTAAAACATTCTTTTAACTTATTCACAAATTGAGTCACTGAACGAACAGATCTGATTCCCAATTTTACAGTAGCAGCTTCTACATTCTTAAAATGAGGTCCAGTTAAGCCCAGTAATTGTTTTAAAACAAAAATTCCTGAGTTATGTAAAGTCTTATTGAATCCTGGTAAAAAATTGGATGCAGACAGATCCAGTCTTGCATTACAAATCAAGGGTTCATTAAGCAACCAAAAAATAGAATGAAAATTTTCAGTCCTTTGAATATGAAAAGAACTCCAGGTCTTGAAAAGCTGCTGATAAAAAGACGACAATTTCGAAAGATCCAAGCACTTCGGGTCCATTAAAAAAAGACATTTATCCATTCCGAGGTTTCCAACAGTCCTTAATAAAACACAACTGATCGCCCTCCAACTGACATTCATCGGTCCATCAAGAAGTCTTTGTAAAAAGTGCAGCCGGAAAGCTGCAATCCTGCTCTGGAGATGCACCAATCCTTGGCCCCCTTCTTCTTTGGGCAAAAATAAAATACTCTGCGGAACCCAATGAAGTTTGTCCCAAAAAAAATCAACAAAAACCGCTTGAATTTCAGCCATCAATTTCACTGGAGGATCAATGCAAACCAATCTGTGCCAGAAGAGTGAAGCAACCAAATTGTTTACAATAAGTGTTCTTCCCCTATGAGACAAGTTGGGTAGAATCCACTTCCATTTGTCTAGACGACCTTTCACTTTTTGTAATAACCCATCCCAATTTTTTGAGACATTTGAGACATGTAAGACATTATCATCTCCTAAAAAAAACTCCAAGATATTTCAAACCCCACCTATTCCAACACAGACCTTCAATTCAGGAAGAATTGGTTTCCCATCATTCCAGTCCCCCAGTAAAAATGCCTCACTTTTTTTCAAATTTACTTTTGCTGAAGACCATTTTCCAAAGTCTTCAATCAATGTAGATAAAACATGTATGTCACTTTGTTTATCAATCATTATTATAAGGTCGTCGGCATAAGCTGATATACAAAAATTAACATCACAAAGTGGTACCCTTAAACCATCTAAATTCTTCCTGATTGTTTGTAGAAGTGGTTCAATAACAAGAGAATATAGCATTCCAGATAATGAACAACCTTGTCTCATACCTCTACTGACCTCGAATGGAGCACATAAGCCACCATTAAACTTAATGACACTCTCAATGTCACCATAAAGAATTTTAATCATATTTGAAAACTTCTCATTAAAACCAAAAGCCTCTAAAACGTCCCATAAATAAGCATGCTCAACCCGGTCAAAAGCTTTCTCTTGGTCTAAAGACAACAAACCACAATTGATATTAAATAATTTGGAAACCTGTATAATATCTCTAATTAAAGAAATATTGTCAAAGATTGACCTATTTGGTATACAATAAGATTGATCTAGATGAATCACCTGTCCTATTACTTTAGTCAATCTATTAGCTAAAGTTTTAGAAAGTAACTTATAATCACTGCAGAGAAGTGATACCGGCCTCCAGTTCTTGATCTCAGTAAGATCTCCTTTTTTCGGAAGGAGAGTAACCACTGGCCTTCGGCAGCTCAACGGCAGCCGACCCTTTAGCAAGCTGTCATTAACCACCTCTAGCAGGTCACCTCCCAACTCCGACCAGAAAGCTTTCAGGAAATCCACTGGAAGCCCATCAACTCCCGGAGCTTTCCCAGACTCCCTATCATGGAGTGCCTTATAGAGCTCTCCCAGAGTAAGGCCACATTCCAGGTCCTCATTGGACTCTTCTGAGATCTTGGGTAGATCCTCCAAGAAAGGGGATTTTCCCCCCTTTTCCGGCTCAAGTTCACTTTTGTACAGGGATTGATAGAACCGCCTTGTTACCTCACGCATCTGCCTGGGATTGGATAACAAAATACCATCCTCAGAACGCAGAGCATGGATTAAACGTTTTTGCCCATTTTTTTTCTCATGACCAAAGAAATATTTGGAAGGTGCATCCATTTGATCAATATTTAAAAAATGAGCACGAACTAATGCTCCTTGTGCTTTATGTTCTAATAGCTCTTTAAGTTCAGATTTTTTCTTTAAAAGGGTTTCCATAAAATTACTATCACTTGAGGTCTGAGACAACTTTTGTAAATCAATCAAATCTTTTTCAAGCATTTTTAAAGAACGATTCAATTCTTTTGTGACATTTTGAGTATATTGTTGCGTGAATTGTTTTATATGCACTTTACCATAATCCCACCATTGTTGTATAGATTTAAAAGAAGATTTCTCTTCTTTAAAAACCTTCCAGAAAAATTTAAACGATTCAGTAAATAATTTATCATTTAAAAGACTTGTATTAAAATGCCAATATGCACTTTTAGATTTCACTGAATTTAAAATAAATTTACAACTGACCATATAATGATCAGTAAAAGACAAAGGTATGATAAAACATTTGTTAAACACATTCAAATGATGTTTAAAAACATAAAATCTATCTAACCTAGCCAATGATATATGATTATCACGTACATGATTGCTTTTCGTTATCATTCATAATTCTCCAAATGTCACATAAATCATATTTCTCAATCAAATTAATTAAACGTTTGCGTGAAGCCATATGAGGTTCAACATGATTCCGGTCTATATCTAATTCAGTGCAATTAAAATCACCCCCCACAAATAGAAAATCTTCAGTACAGCAATTTTTAAGCGTTGAACAAAGAGTATCTAAAAACAGTAACCTTTCTATAGGTGCTGTTGGAGTATAAACGCAAATAAAAACAAATACAAAAGTTTCATAAACAGCTCTGACTTTTAACAATCTACCTTTCACAATTTCATCTACATCGTACGAGATCGGTTTAAAATTTTTACTAAATAAAATAGCAACTCCACCACTCACATTTGAATAATGACTTAATACAGATATTCCACTAAATTCCTTCATCCAGTCAACCACATTATACTACTATGAGTTTCTTGTAAAAAAGCTGTCTATGTTTTTCTGTACCATTTCTTCAAAAATCTGTGCTCTTTTTTTAGATTTCCTTGCCCCATTAACATTCATAGACGCAATATGTACTTCACTCATAACAAAGAAAAAGAAAAAGAGCAACCTCAATTTACCACAAAAAAAGAAAAAGAAATTATTTTTCTTCATCTTATACCGCATCATTGTCAAGGGTGCTGTTTATGTTCCTCACAATTTTCTTCAACCTATACACTTCTTTGTTGGTAAAGGAATCACTAGCCATCCAACTTTTTGCTCGATCAGCAAATTGTTTCAAATCAGGAAAATATTCTTTTATTTTTACACCTCTTTTATTTTTTGTTGCCCTGAGGAACAATTTTATGTCCTCAAGACCATAACTACGATCAGTAGTTTCACCTTGTGAAAAACTCATACTGCATTCAGACGAGTCACTGTCACTTTCCGTATTTTGCATTTCCTCATTTTTTAGACCAACGGTCTTGCTTACTTTGGCGTCTATCAATTTATTTTTCATCTTTCTTTTTTGAGGAGTCTTGAAAAAAAATGTCTCTTGTTCCGAAGTTAACTGTGCTTCTTCAAAAGCTACCCTAAACTCTTCATCATTTGCACCTTCCTCCTTACCTTCTGAAGAGGAAGCCACCGTGTCTAAGACACTCGAATCATTTACTGTAGGTAGAACATTAGGATTACTATCCACTTGCTCATTCTGAGAAGAAACTGGTTCAGCCTCAATTTCTAACGCACAATCCACAACATTATTTTCCAAAACCAAGCCTATTACCTGAGTTTCCGCCTCAGGCTCCTTTCCATCTTTTTCTTCATTACCTAATTCAACTGTTCCGTTTTTTTTCCCTTTCTCTCCCTCAGTATTTTTGTTAGGACAATTTCGAATTAAATGCCCTGTATTACCACATCCAAAGCATTTGACTTTTCCAGTAGTGACGTAAATAGCATAGCTAAAATCGTCACTTCGAAAATTCAGTGTAAGATCTAGATCTGCGTCGTCCGGAATAATCATGTACACAAACCGCCTAAAAGAAACAATATGTTTCAATAAAGGGGAGTCGCTACTAATCGGAATCTTTTTTATTGCGGACACCAACTTTCCATAACGTGTCAAAGCCTCCGTTATAAAACCATCACTAACAAAAGGTGGTACATTAGATAAAATAACCTTTTTCGCTGGTAAGGAAAGTGGGAGAACTGAAATAAATTCACCATCAATGACAATTCCTTGTTCTACCAAATCATTCGCCTTGTCTACACTATCCAGAAAAACCACTGTTGCATTGTTCATTCTGGAAGCGGACAAAACGCTCGCGTGACCCACCACTTCCCCAACGGCCAAGCAACATTCTTCGACGCTCACGGCCGACGCCACCTTAATCGCTTGGCGTCTCGTGAGTGAACTCAAACCCTACGTTTGCTGGGCCGACATGCCTCCAAAAAACGGATCGCACACGGCCCTCAAACTAGACTAACAAAAACTAAAAACAAAACCGCCAACAAACAATCAAAATCAAACAACAAAACCAAAAAAAAAAAAAAAGCAGAAAAGAAGAGAGAGCAAAAAAGAAAACTTCACTCACATCAGTCTGCACCACGCTCACACCGCTCCGCACACACTCACTCAACAATCGCACCGGAAGAGAGAGAGAGAGAGAGAGAGAGAGAGAGAGAGAGAGAGAGAGAGAGAGAGAGAGAGAGAGAGAGAGAGAGAGAGAGAGAGAGAGAGAGAGGGGGAGGGAGAGTGAGAGAGGGAGAGGGAGAGGGAGAGAGGGAGAGAGGGAGAGGGAGAGAGGGAGGGAGAGAGAGGGAGAGAGAGAGAGAGGGGGAGAGAGAGAGAGAGAGAGAGAGAGAGCGAGAGAGAGGGAGAGAGGGAGAGAGCGAGAGAGAGAGAGAGGGAGAGAGAGAGGGAGGGAGAGAGGGAGAGAGAGAGAGAGAGAGAGAGAGAGAGAGAGAGAGAGAGAGAGAGAGAGAGAGAGAGTGAGAGAGAGAGGGAGGGAGAGAGAGAGAGAGAGAGAGAGAGAGAGAGAGAGAGAGAGAGAGAGAGAGAGAGAGAGAGAGAGAGAGAGAGAGAGAGAGGGAGGGAGAGAGGGAGAGAGAGAGGGAGGGAGAGAGAGAGGGAGTGAGAGGGAGAGAGTGAGTCATGGCTTTATGAATCCCAATGTGAGGGTTGTTCAGTTTCTTCAGTACCCGGTAACTGATAGCCTGGACTTAACACACACAACTACATTTATGAAGTCGTAACACTCCCCCAAAGCTTATTTGAGCAATTGTATTTTTGTTCTTGGTACAAATGTGAATTATTAATGGTGTTATTGAGTGAATGTGTGAAAGTGTGCTGAATTTACCCTTCTTTTTTATAGCCTTGGATAAGACTGTGCTCCAGTTTTTACCTTTTTTCCCAATAAGCCAGGAAAAAAACACCACAGAGATACACCGATAACATTTTTGATTTAGAGACGTCTATCTCTTGTCCTTGTCTCTACCATTCTCTTCTCAGCCCCCCCCCCCCTCCCTTCAACTCCCTTGTATATTGAAATCTGTTTTGGCACAAAAACATTTCAATATCTCTCTCTCTTTTTCAAGCTTTGGCTGTAACTCAAGGGCCCTGAGCGTGCATGTCTCAGGGAGGCTTTTTTGACAGCAAATAGACATGCCTCTGCCTCTAGTGGCTTTCCTTTTTTTATCTCTGAAAAGTCAGTCGTGCTCCAATGCCCTGCCATGGACTGTATTGATAAACACATTTGTCAGTCATTGAAATTCTCGGGTTTAGGTTCAGACCAGGAGAGGTTATTCAGGGTACAGAAGTGTTTTGTTCTAACTGAAACATTGTCCATGATTTGGAGACCGCACACAAGAACTCAAGAACTAAATGTGGGGTACAAGAGATTAATGTTTGCACAGCAAAGCCATTTTTCTTTGCATTCATTTAGTTTGGTTATGTTGTGTATTATAGTTTGTCTATTTCTTAAAGGGATATTTCACAATAAAATGCAAATTCTGTCATCATTTCCATCACTGTCATGTCGCTCCAAACCTTTATGACTTTCTTGAAGATTTAATGATTGTTTTGTAATAATGAACTGGCTACTCATTTCCATTAGATTGAAAGTGAATGGTAATCATTGGTGAACTCACAAAAAACACAATACACCATTGTGTGGTATCAAAAGACTTAAGATATACATGTGTATATAAATATCTAAAAGGTATTTTGATGTCACAGAATAACTGCATGGAAGAGATACAAATTAAAGTTTATATTCAATGGCAACTCTTGTTTGACATTCATGGTCACCATTTACTCTCACAGTATGGACAAAAGCTGCTTGTACATTCTGCTAAACTTAATCTTTCGTGTTCCACTGAAGAACAAAAGCCATGTCATGATTCATTCATTCATTCATTCATTCATTCATTCATTCATTCGTTCATTCATTTTTTTAAACTCAATGTAGGTCTTCACTAGGCTATTATTTGGCAAGATACAAAATCTGTTTTTGCATTCATGGAATAACTTGTTTAGATTATAGATTTTAGATTATAACTTTTTTAGATTAATTCTAAAATCATAAAATTTAGTGTTCATTCAGAAAGAGTTACCAAGAGTGTAAGAATGTTGACCTGGCATCCTCGAATGATTCATCTTTTAGCTGCCAGACTGGCAACTTTTTAAATCTTCAAATATGGCACCGTTGGCATCAATAAACCTGTCTCCATGGAAATGGAGTATAAGAAGCCTACAGGTCTTGTGTAGATCGCTCTGCCTTTTTCCACCTTTCTACTCATGTCCAAACTGCACATTTGTCTGACTGTGTCGTTCTGTGTTGTTCAGTTTGTTGGCCTCACATTCTTACTCCTATTGCGATACTCTCACTCTTTTTAGCCATTGTTTTCCTGTAACATTGTACAGGTAGGTTCCAATTTTCTTTTGCGTCTTTTCACCTTACATTGTTTCTTTATCTCTCCACTCTCACTTTTCTGTTATCATTTTTATCATTTCTACTTTTTGTTCCACCTTCCAGCAGGCTAAATAATATGCTCTTTATTTTAACTCCTACATGTTTATCACAAAGCATAAAGATGCCACATCTCTCCCCACATAGAGCTCCTGCCAACCAGCCAACCAGTCTCTCTCTTTCTCTCTCTACGTGGTTGTGTGTGTGTGTGTGTGTGTGTGTGTGTGTGTGTGTGTGTGTGTGTGTGTGTGTGTGTGTGTGTGTGTGTGTGTGTGTGTGTGTGTGTGTGTGTGTGTGTGTGTGTGTGTGTGTGTGTGTGTGTGTGTGTGTGTGTGTGTGTGTGTGTGTGTGTGTGTGTGTGTGTGTGTGTGTGTGTGTGTGTGTTTCCATATGGATTTGAGCACTGAGTATTCTCCAAGAGGGTCAGTTTGGTCAGTGATTTCATGAGGACTTTTTGAAGACCTTTTGAGTGATAGGTTAAATTAAAGTTTTAAGTGTTACTCAACAGTATGAAACACTTGTGATGAGTGTGTTAATTATATCTCATCTTACAGGTCTGCAATAGTAGATGTTTTTATAGGGTCATCTGCTGTAGATGTATTCGCGAGCGGGCTGCTGCTGAGGACATGACATGTTTTGCATACAACCCATTGTTGTACCTTTTGACGTCTGGAGTTTCTGATTAGGACGAAGCACAATACTCTCCCTCTCCAGATGCAGCCACAGCGCTAATGATGGATCATTGTGGCTGGACTATAAACTATATCTGTTCATAAAACATTTTGTATAATGGGGTGATTGTGGCGGCTGTAAATCTGCTTAATTGGGAATGGTAAAGGTTGTTTCATTCTTCATGGCGTTTGCTCATGGGGGTGTCTTATGTTTGCACCACATGTGTGTGTTGTAGCAGTCATTTCCACTGGTCAGGTGCTAATCATAAATCAGCCATGGCTAAACACACTGCGTTCAACCTTTAACACCGAAAGAAACATGGCTTCATTAAGTAAGAGATAATTTACCATTGGAATGCTTGAAGGGTGCATGAGAGAGAGAGAGAGAGAGAGAGAGAGAGAGAGAGAGAGAGAGAGAGAGAGAGAGAGAGAGAGAGAGAGAGAGAGAGAGAGAGAGAGAGAGCATGAGGCAGTGGTATTCATCGTCAAATATATCTTTGAACCTATAACAAAATCACACAGTCTGCCTTATGGCATAACACGATTCATTAGCAACTATATGTTGTGATGCAGCAGTCCATTTTCCATAACTCTATATGTTTTTACTTTTATATGTATGTTTTTTGCTGCCAGATGGTGTAGTTACAGCATCTATCAGCAGGGGCTAATGGGGCTATTGTTAACCTTGACCATGTGGTTGAACCGCACTGCACTGAAAAAAAAATCATTCATCCAATTAAAAAAACTTAGGGTAATGATTCACAGCTATATTTTATAGTTTGAGCCAATGAAAAATAAATAACTTGTCCTAACCAATATTTTCTATGTCTATGAAAACGTCTCGGGTTATGACTATAACCCTTGTTCCCTGAGAAGGGAACGAGACACTGCGTCGAGAATCTACACTTTGGGGACGCTCCCTAAGCGTGCGCCTCTGAAGTATGAATAAAACTAATCCAATCCTGATTGGTGTTGCGTCGTGACGTAACATGTGACGGCATACCCGGAAGTATAAAAGTGACGCTGTCACAACACACACTAGCCTCGCGATGAAGCAAGACGCTCAAAGGCCTCAAGGGGCGTGGCAGAACGACGCAGTGTCTCGTTCCCTTCTCAGGGAACAAGGGTTATAGTCATAACCCGAGACGTTCCCTTTCGAGGGAACTCTACACTGCGTCGAGAATCGACACTTTGGGGAACGAGTGCCCACTAGGCCACGCACCGAATAGGCCTGTCCCGGAGTGAAACTGTCTAGGCACTCAGCAAGGACCGAGCACGTGTGCGCCAGGCGTACTAGGAAGGTGGAGACTGTAGAACCTGATAAAAGTATGCGGAGTAGCCCAACCGGCTGCCTCACAGATCTCCTGTAGAGGTACTCCCGAAAGAAGGGCCCTAGAAGAAGCCATGCTTCTAGTTGAATGAGCCCTTACGGCTAAAGGTGAAGGCAAACCGCGCACCTTGTAAGCCTCAGTAATAGCCTGAACTATCCAATTACTAATAGTTTGCTTGGATGCCGGGAGCCCTTTCTTAGGTGACCCAAAACATACTAATAACTGGTCCGACCTTCTCCAAGAAGAGGACCTCTCAAGGTACACGCTCAAAGCTCTGACGGGGCAGAGCAAATGAAGCTTCTCTTCTTCTGCCGACACATGAGGTGGAGGATGGAAATGCCTGAAGGACTGTAGACCGAGCCGTGTTCGAAGGAACCTTAGGCACGTAGCCCGGACTCGGGTGCAAAAAGGCCTTTACTCTGCCAGGGGCAAACTCCAAGCAAGCTGGTGTCACTGCCAGGGCTTGGAGATCTCCCACCCTCTTAAGTGAGGTAATGGCCAAGAGAAAAAACATTTTCTGCGTTAAATCCTTAGGCGAAGCCGACTCTAGAGGTTCGAAAGGGGCCAGGGATAACCCTTCCAGAACTATAGCCAGGTCCCAGGCAGGAACCCTAGACCTGGTTGCCGGCCTCATCCTCCAAGTACCGCGGAGAAACCGAATGACCAACTGGTGCCTCCCCAGAGGCCCATCACCTAACGGAGAGTGGAAAGCCGCAATGGCTGCCACGTACACCTTAAGCGTGGAAGGGGAGAGACCCGCAGAGAAACGATCTTGAAGAAATTCCAGAACTGAAGCCACCGGGCAGTTTACTGGATCTAACTCATGTTCTCTACACCAAGTGACAAAAACATTCCACTTGAGGCCATATAATCTCCTAGTAGATGGAGCTCTGGAGCTAAGTATGGTTTCAACCACTCCAGCTGATAGACCAGCATTTAGGTACTGAACCCCCTCAGAGGCCAGACCCACAATTTCCACAGCTCTAGCTGAGGGTGGAAAATTGTGCCCCCCGCCTGAGACAACAGATCCCTCCTCAGAGGAATCTGCCATGGCGGAGCTATCAGGAGTGACATTATGTTTGAAAACCACACTCGGGTCGGCCACATTGGGGCAACCAGAAGAAGACTGATGCCCTCCTGACGGACCCTCTCCAGGACTCCCGGGAGCAGAGCGGTCGGGGGAAAAGCGTACAGGCGAAGCCTCGGCCAGGCCTGTACCATGGCATCCAACCCCAGTGGGGCTGCAAGTGAGAGGGAGAACCAAAGTGGACAGTGGGACGTCCCTCGAGACGCGAACAGATCCACTTCCATTGGTCCAAGCCTCTCCCATATCAACTTCACCACATCTGGATGAAGTCTCCATTCCCCGGGCCTCAGCCCCTGCCTCGACAGGATGTCTGCTCCCTGATTCTGAACCCCCGGAATCTACATTGCCTTGATAGACAGTATTTTCCCCTGGGACCAAAGAATAATCTGATGCGCCAGTCTGCACAGAGGGCGCAATCTGAGTCCCCCTTGTCGGTTCAGATAGGCTACCACAAACGTATTGTCTGATCGTACTAAGACATGGTAACCTTTGATGTCTGAGAGGAAGCTCCTCAAAGCCCTGAACACAGCCATCATCTCTAGGCAGTTTATATGCCAAGAATGATAATAGTCCTGCCACAGACCCCTGGCAAAGCGGCCGTCCATGACCGCGCCCTGCAGTGGAGGGGCCGGTTGCCCTGCAGTGGAGGGGACAGCCCTCAGAGGTCCTACCACTTCGGTCAGGACCTCTTCCCGAAGCCCTCCTAGCCTGAAAGACTTCCCTCAGGTCGCCTCTCTCGCTGGAGAACTTCGATTTCTGAGAGCGCTTCCTCTGTTGCCAAGCTCCAGGAGGAGGGTCTCTAGAGGAAACGCTCTCTCTCTGCTCAATTCGGTGTGAGGAGCTGGCTGATGACTGGGGCTGATCACTCGGCCCCACCCTACTCGATTTGGATTTCGCCTTACGGGGGAGGTACTGCTGGAACACCACAGATTGCTTCTTCGCCTCCTGAAACCTGTTGACGACCGATGTAACGGCGTCACTAAACAGGCCAGAAGGCGAGAGCGGCGCATCCAGCAGAAAAGATCTATCTTCATCTTTGATACCAGATAGGTTCAGCCACAGATGTCTCTCCGTAGCTACTATAGCTGCCATAGAGCGGCCAATGGCACGGGCCGTCTCTTTTGTGGCCCGGAGAGACAAATCTGTGGCTTTCCTTAACTCTACAATACCTTCAGGAGTTAGCCCCTCCCCCTCATCCAAATCTTTCAGGAGGTCGGCCTGGTATGCTTGCAAGATAGCCATAGAGTGCAGACATGAACCAGCCCGACCTGCCGCCATGTAAGCCCTGCCTATTAAAGCAGATGTATCTCTGCAGGGCTTACTAGGCAGCGCCGGGGTTTCCAGGGAAGATGCCGATTCAGGGGAAAGATAACCTGCTAAAGCCTTTTCTACCTTAGGCATCTTCCCATAACCCTTATCCCGTGCCCCCACAACATTGCTGTAAACACTGGAACTGGAGACACGGGACGAGTGCGGTCTATCCCACGATCTCGAGATCTCACAGTGGAGATCGGGGAAAAACGGCAAACCCCGGCACTGAGGTTGTGCTCTGTGCTGCAGGAAAAACTCATCATGCATGATGTTAAGCCTGGCCACCGCACGAGTCACAACCTCTATCAGCTCCTCAAAACCTTGGCCGTGAACTGGCGCGCCAAGATCACGGTCATCCGCATAAATGCTGAGCACATCCACTTCCTCAGAAGCAGAGAGCTCAAGCATTGGGACCTGAACGTGGGCAGGAGAAGCCGCGATGCGGGCTCCTGGACCACTCTCAGGGGCTACGGGATCTTCAGATGAAGAATGAGAAGGTGCCTCAGCAGCCTCATTCTCATCTAAAAGATCCCGCTGCGAGCCCCACGATCTCAATCGCCGCGCTGCCTCAACAGACGCGGGACCAGAACCGCGGGGAACGCGAGCCTGACCGTGCTCATCAAAGCACGCCAGCCGGGAGCGCAGCACTCTAATGGGAAGTGCTTCACAATCAACACAAGCAGCTCCCTCGAGAGCTACC
This sequence comes from Meda fulgida, assembly GCA_030578275.1. NCBI lineage: Eukaryota > Metazoa > Chordata > Actinopteri > Cypriniformes > Leuciscidae > Meda > Meda fulgida. The sequence continues at coordinate 26,765,735 of CM060618.1, forward strand.
CGTGCATGCTGCGCTCCCAAACAATTCACACATAAAGAATGTGTGTCCCCACCCGTAATATAACGAGGGCAAGGATGCATACATTCTTTGAATTGTTCGCTGGCCATAGTAAAGATATAAGGACAAACAACACCAAATAAGACCAAGTTTTTCAACACAGAGCGCTTGCTGAAGAGCGAAAAGCTAGTGTGTGTTGTGACAGCGTCACTTTTATACTTCCGGGTATGCCGTCACATGTTACGTCACGACGCAACACCAATCAGGATTGGATTAGTTTCATTCATACTTCAGAGGCGCACGGATAGGGAGCGTCCCCAAAGTGTCGATTCTCGACGCAGTGTAGAGTTCCCTCGAAAGGGAACTATTTTATAAAACTTGGCAGAAAGTATATTTATCTTGTTGAAGAAAGTCAATTAATTTAAATTCTATTTTTGATCCAAACATACATATATAGATTTAATCAAAACTAAAATGATCATTTAAGAACTAGGTATTAGAAATTATGAGTTTTTTTTTCCAATCAAATAGATATAGATTTAATTATAACATTATTTCTCATTTTTAAAAATAGAAGTTACTCGAAGTGTCAGATTTTCAACTTCCAAGAGCTGGCAAACATTGACCTTAGAAAACAACAGCCTTAACCGAGAACAATGCAGGGAATTAGGGAAATGCGACAATTTCTCAGTTTCATCACTACTAGAAATGCAGCTGTAGTAAGTATCTCACTATCTCATTGTATTTTATGATGTGACAAATGATATCCAACTGTAGAAAAAACATTTTTGAAAAGTCAGAAATTGGAATGGAAGTACAGAGTTGTTGCTATACACCGTCCCATTTCGTCTCATTGGTGTAAACTTGCAGCTTTCAGAACGCTGCAGAACATAGCATTGCGTAGAACACCGAACCATAGTCAGCCACTAAAAACATGACATCATTTAGGGGGGTAAACTGGGATGTGTGGGAACCCTGAATTAAGCTCTATTGTAGAGCTGGTCATAGAGCCTCTTGACTTTGTTGGTCATGCTTTTTGGGTCCAGCTCCATGATGACTTTCTGGATATATTCAAATGTCAGTTTCAATGTCTTGGGATATTCCAGATTGAAGGCATAAAGAAGGCCCAGGAGAATGGCAACAGCATTTGCGACGACGGCAAGCCGCTCAGAACCTCTTGTCCCTCAAGTATGATGCCAATGTTTGTGGGTACAGCTTGTGCATCTCTGATGACGAAGACTGCCAATGTTTTCTTGCTGAAGAATGTATTCAGCCTCTTCCTTCTCCGACACCTGAAAAAAACAAACAAAAAAAAGAATAAGGAACTGGATACTGCTTGGGTTTCCCCCAGATTGACCTCTTAACATCCCGATGGCCCGCAGGCTAATACCGTATATTCTTATATTCAGGCCAGCTAATACCATATTGGCCTGCATATAAGACCACCCCCTATTTTTCACTAATTTTTGAAAAACAGCTTTTTGAAGACCAAATCTAGTTTTTATACAGAGTATTATTTAATAGAAAAAATTAACAAAAGAATGTTGGTATAAGGTTGCACACCAGAACCCCATGACTGCACAGTATTTTACTTTCACTGAAGAAAAAAATGAATGCATAAATCTTGATGTTGAAAACATTGCTGACATGTCAAATCTGGCTAGGACACAGTTCAAGACACTAACAAGGTCCCTCTCGAGAGACCTTTCAGATGATGGTTCATTTCACTGTGAAATTTTTCACAGTATTCTAAAGACTGACACTCAGTTTTGAATATTTATGAGAACATTCCTATTGTTTGATAATGACATGAGTGTGTCATGAGTGTTTGAAGTCAGAACACACATTCAATTTATTAGTCACGTCATTCAATTAGTCTGCATTCACTGTCAGTTCTTGCTGAGCCATTTGTGCTGATTGCATTAAACACTGTGAGGAAATAAAAGAGCGGGAAAGGCAAGAGAGAGCTGAGTCACTCAGTGCTTAGCTATGTATATAATATAAGACCATGAAAAACTGTTTACACTCATCCCCTGAAACGATACCACCCCTGCTGCTTTTCCCATACCCACGCGTTCACGTACAGCCTTTCCCTCTTCCGTGAACAATTAAGCAAGGTCATTAAGCTGTAAGATAATGTCTGTTTGAAAGGGCAGGCGAATCAAGAGAATCAATCTCATTAGAGATTAATTACCCTCTTGATCATTCAGCCCAGTTCTTACTCAGCACTGGCCTGTTCCCCATTTCATATTTATGATTCCATGATTATGCTTTTATTTTCTGACATCTCCGTCATTCTGTGAGTTTTAATGGACACCGCTTGCTTTGAATAGACACTGATGTCCTGAGACACAGATGACTTTAAATTAATGCAGTGCTCATGGGTTTAAATACAGGGTAGTGTGGTGGTGAAGGGTGGATTTAATCATATGTGAGTCAGAGGTTTTCTTTTTTCCTCTGTAAGTGGGAATTAGCAGCTCTAAATGCTTTTATGGTGCATTTATGTTTCGTATGTAGCTCAGTTTTGACTGGTCTGTAATGCATTTAAGGGCTGATGCTGTGAAACTTTTATGAATGTGCACATTTTATTAGAGGAAAGTTATAGCAGCAGACCAGAGTCAACTAAAAGAAAAGTATCCAAGTCTTAAAGCAATAATTCCACCTCCCCAAAATGAAATGTATCATCGTAATTTACTTGCCCTCATGTTCCAAATCTTTTTTATGTTGAAAATTAGCCCAAAAGTGAAAAATGATGATCAGAAAAAATATAAGGATCAAGTAAATTATTTAAGGAATTTTGAGGAATCCGGCCTACACGTCCAGCGAAGTGAGGACGTCTATAGACTATAGTAGGATATGACTCTAATTGGCTATAGACAACAATATCCTAATACCTATCCAACACTTTGTGAGAGCATGAAGCTCTGATCGGTGATGATTAGGATCTCCAGTTATGAGGAAAAAACAACAAACAACCACAAGTGTGACACAAACAAGACTTTATTATCTACACTAAACACTTTATCTATTCTTAAAAAAATGCATACACAGTTTGGTATAGGAAGAGGGTTAAAGCTGAAGCAGAGTAAAAAATAAAAGCATGATTTTATGGCAGTATTTGATATTCAGCAGACCACCAGCCTGATGGAAACATTATTCTCTAGTTCTAACACACCTTTGTGAAAAGGGTTGGTGATACTTAATGTATCAATTAATAAGACACAGTCTGATACTTGCACGTCTCGCCAGTTTGAAAGAGAGTCCTGATGCAATTTGTTGAGGTTTTTGTTGATCTTGGCTGAAGCTGTATTGATAAGAGAGAACCGGGTTGATACAGAAAGTCTTTGATGATTGGACAGACAAGGCTGCAGTCTGGCGCAAACGTATGTGTCCTTCGAAGACTTCTAGCTCAGCATTCTCATCTTCAGAATTTTCCAGAATCAGCCAGTGAATTTGTGATCGGTCATCCTTTAAACTGTGAAAATGTCACACCACCAGGAGGAGTGAGCCAATACGTTGTACTTTCAGAGGGAAAGTTTATTGTCCTTTGTTTTGCATATGAAATTGGCTTGGGTGTTAAGAAAAGAACCAAGATTATTATAATAATGTGTGATATGAAATACAGGAAATTAAAATTGTAGTTTATTTCTTTTTTAAACAGTTAATTTAATTTTTTTTTTAGCATTGATATTTCTCACAATATCTGATATCTTTAAGTCATATATGTTTGGAACAACATGAGGATGAGTCAATTATGACTGAATTCATTTTGAGTGATCTTTTCCTTTAAAATAATTAGCTTCTGAATTAGTAAATGACATTTTGTATTATGGTCAACTAGTTTTTTTTTTTATAACCTGGCTATTTATTGGCAGGGTTATTGTAGGTTTCACTTTTCAGTTCTGTTTTATTATCAATTTCTCTTTTCAATTCTCTAACTTTTACTAACTAACTATTTATTTAAGTTCTGCAAAAGTCAATCTCATTTAAAACCATGTATCAACATTACAATTAATTTGAGGCCTTGTTTATTTTATATTAGTTACCTGGACAAATGGAAGACTGTCTGTACTGGGACTTTCAGTGATTGTCCTGTCATTGCAACAGGCCCTCTCTTTCACCAAACCACCCATTAAAACAATTGACCAATCATCTCACTGACTCGAAAATATTCACTCCAGAACGCTGGGTGTGTGAAAAGGCACTATGGCTTAATCTCATGGAAAGAGCAAAAAGCCAGGAACTAACTGCTCTTTTAAAACACACACGCACGCACGCACGCACGCACGCACGCATGCACGCACACACACACACAAAATCCGTATAGTTCCCTAGTTTTTATAGCCCTCCACCCAGTTACCCTGATTTCCATCCCTCTCGGGTTCTCATTTCATTTGGCTCAGTGTGGAAAAGCCTTGAGTATGTAAATAAAGTCCGTCTCATAATGACTTTATCACTTGGTGGTTTATCACCATGGTGACTGAGACTAGGGAAATGGCAGGAGTGATAGTGGCAGACTTTCTAAGGGAAGGAAGGAAAGACACACACTAGTTTTCAAGTTTGAGAGATGATTAGCTTTGAACTGCAGTTGTAGTTGTTAATGCTGTCAGACAATTCAGTCAATTCTGTTCTCAGACAAACGTTTCACAGCTGAAAGGTAAATATGATGTGGTTTATTCAACTATGGACACTTTTGGCCCTTTGTACTTCAAAAAAATGAACACTTAAATTACACTTTTCACACTTTTTATATATTTTATTTCACTTGTCTTTTAACAATGCCCAACTGTGGACAGTGCTGGTCAGAATTATTTGCCTCCTTGGTAAATATGATCAAAGATGGCTGTAAAAATAAATCTGCATTGTTAATCCTTTTGATATTTTATTTAAAACAATCAAATACCATCAGATAAAAAAATAAAACCTGACAGCCTGTGCTATAAATCTTATAATGGGCCATGTTTTGATCTTCTAACAGGACAGTGATCCAAAAACAAACATCAAAATCAAAACAAAATGGCCATCCCAGTCCCAGACCTGAACCCTATAGAAAATGAGTGGGCTGAACTGAAGAGAAGAAGCGCCAACATGGATCTGTGAATCTGAAGGATCTGGAGAGATTCTGTATGGAGGAATGGTCTCTGATCTCTTTCAGGTGTTCCCCAAACTCATCAGACATTATAGGAGAAGACTCAGAGCTGTCGTCTTGGAAAAAGGAAATTGCAAAAAGTATTTAATAAAAGGGGGCAAATAATTGATCCCAACGTGTTTTGGAGAAAAAAATGTATTTCATAATGGGATTTTCCTCCCACTTTTAATTCTTTTACTTCAATGAAAGGTTAGATTTTTGCAATTTTTAACAATGCAGATTTATTTTTTACAGCCATCTTTGATCATATTTACCAAGGGGGCAAATACTTCTGACCAGCACTGCACATACAAATGCTGTCCTTTTTTCTTTCTGAAGTGATCTGGTGTCATTTCACATCTCAAATGGTGTGTTGTGTTTATTAGCATTTTGTGAAGGAAATGACACTTTTGAACATTGTTTGAAACAAATGACTGCTAAGGAAAATTTGGTAGCTTGCATTTTATGTAGCCTACCTAAATGCACACAATTAAAAAAAAAATCAAACTTTGGATAACTTGAAGTTAGAACATGATTTGCATAATTTTAGAAAATCAAATGTGTGAAAAATTTTCAGTTCCCTTTCGAGGGAACTCAACACTGCGTCGAAAATCGACTCTTTGGGGACGCTCCCTAAGCGTGCGCCTCTGAAGTATGAATAAAACTAATCCAATCCTGATTGGTGTTGCGTCGCGACGTAACATGTGACGGCATACCCGGAAGTATAAAAGTGACGCTGTCACAACACACACTAGCATTCGCTCTTCAGCAAGCGCTCTGTGTTGAAACTGTCAGTCCTATTTGGTGTTGTTTGTCCCTATATCTATATATATATTATGGCCAGCGAGCAGTTCAAGAAGTGTGTGCATCCTTGCCCTCGTATTATTACGGGTGGGGATACACATTCTTTGTGTGTGAATTGTTTGGGAGCGCAGCACGCACGGGCAGCTCTCGAGGGAGCTGCTTGTGTTGACTGTGAAGCACTTCCCATTAGAGTGCTGCGCTCCCGGCTGGCGTGCTTTGATGAGCACGGTCAGGCTCGCGCTCCCCGCGGTTCTGGTCCCGCGTCTGTTGAGGCAGCGCGGCGATTGAGATCGTGGGGCTCGCAGCGGGATCTTTTAGATGAGAATGAGGCTGCTGAGGCACCTTCTCATTCTTCGTCTGAGGATCCCGTAGCCCCTGAGAGTGGTCCAGGAGCCCGCATCGCGGCTTCTCCTGCCCACGATCAGGTCCCAATGCTTGAGCTCTCTGCTTCTGAGGAAGTAGATGTGCTCAGTATTGATGCGGATGACCGTGATTTTGGCGCGCCAGTTCACGGCCAAGCGTATGAGGAGCTGATGGAGGTTGTGACTCGTGCAGTGGCTAGACTTAACATTAGCTGGCCACATGATGAGCAGGGAACGCAAGCAAAAAGTAAGCTTGATGAGCGTTTCCTGCAGCATAGAGCACAACCTCAGCGCCGGGGTTTGCCGTTTTTCCCCGATCTCCATTTTGAGATCTCGAGATCGTGGGATAAACCGCACTCGTCCCGTGTCTCCAGTCCCAGTGTTTACAGCAATGTTGTGGGTGTACGGGACAAGGGTTATGGGAAGATGCCTAAGGTAGAAAAGGCTTTAGCAGGTTATCTTTCCCCTGAATCGGCATCTTCCCTGGAAACCCCGGCGCTGCCTAGTAAGCCCTGCAGAGATACATCTGCTTTAATAGGCAGGGCTTACATGGCGGCAGGTCGGGCTGGTTCATGTCTGCACTCTATGGCTATCTTGCAAGCATACCAGGCCGATCTCCTGAAAGATTTGGATGAGGAGGGGGGGCTAACTCCTGAAGATATTGTAGAGTTAAGGAGAGCCACAGATTTGTCTCTCCGGGCCACAAAAGAGACGGCCCGTGCCATTGGCCGCTCTATGGCAGCTATGGTAGCTACGGAGAGACATCTGTGGCTGAGCCTATCTGGTATCAAAGATGGAGATAGATCTTTTCTGCTGTTTGGTGACGCCGTTACATCGGTCGTCGACAGGGTTCAGGAGGCGAAGAAGCAATCTGTGGTGTTCCAGCAGTACCTCCCCCGTAAGGCGAAATCCAAATCGAGTAGGGTGGGGCCGAGTGATCAGCCCCAGCCATCAGCCAACTTCTCACACCGAGCTGAGCAGAGAGAGAGTGTTTCCTCTAGAGCCCCTCCTCCTGGAGCTTGGCAACAGAGGAAGCGCTCTCAGAAATCGAAGTTCTCCAGCCAGAGAGGCGACCTGAGGGAAGTCTTTCAGGCTAGGAGGGCTTCGGAAAGAGGTCCTGACCGAAGTGGTAGGACCTCTGAGGGCTGTCCCCTCCACTGCAGGGCAACCGAGGTTGTTTTCGCAGCGGAGCCCTCTGGGAAACGATGTAGATTGCCCGCCGTCAACGACGCTTCGGGCCGCATCTCTTTCCAGCGAAAGTATTCTAATAAAGAAAAAGCATCAGTTATGGTTAAAAGAACTGTATCGACTACAGCCTGCCGGTATTCCGCTTCAGGAAGTCGAGAAAGATGCTCGAAAAACACCAGAGGCCAGTCTCGAGAGGCTGGTACCCCTAGTAGATTTTGTAGAGGCATGGTATCATCTTCCCAACATATCTGCGTGGGTCCTGCATATAATAGAGCTGCAGTTTGCGCACCGCCCCCCCAGGTTTTAAATTGGGGTGGTGCAAACTACAGTGGTTCCAGAGCAGGCTCAGGTGATGGAACAAGAAGTACAGACTCTGCTACTAAAGGAAGCCATGGAACGTGTTCATCCTTTAGACAGGGGGTCCGGGTTTTACAGCCGGTACTTTATAGTTCCAAAGAAGGATGGGGGGTTAGGGCCAATTCTAGATCTCAGGGTTTTGACCCGATCTCTAAGGAGGTTCAGGTTCAAAATGTTAACCATTCCTGCAGTCGTGAGTCAGATCAGATCCGAGGACTGGTTTGTCACGATAGATCTAAAGCACGCCTATTTTCTCATCTCCATCCTTCCATGTCACAGGAGATACCTGAGGTTTGCTTTCAGGGACGAAGCTTACCAATATTGGGTTCTTCCGTTCGGCCGAGCACTCTCTCCCCGCACATTCACCAAATGTATGGATGTAGCCCTTGCTCCATTGAGACTTCAAGGCATTCATATATTGAATTATCTCGACGACTGGCTCATTCTGGCCCAGTCTCGAGAAATGGCAGTTCGGCATCGAGATGTCGTCCTTGGCCACATTCAGAAATTGGGGTTGAGACTCAAGAGTGTGCTAGAACCATCCCAGTGCACGATATTTTTTGGAATCATGTGGAGCTCGATTACGATGCAGGCACTAATGTCTCCCGCACGTATCGAGTCAATTCTGGCGATGGTATCTGGGTTAAGGCTGGACCAGGCCATCACTGTAAAGCAATTTCAAGGAATGCTGGGCCTCATGGCAGCGGCATCCAACATCATTCCTTTGGGCCTTCTGCACATGAGGCCCATTCAGTGGTGGTTGAAAACCAAGGGGTTTTCTCCCAAGGGGAATCCGTTTCGTATAATCAGAGTAACGCGCAGATGCCTTCGTTCTCTGAAAATATGGAAGAAACCTTGGTTCCTATCCCAAGGGCCAGTACTGGGAGTGTCATGTCGCCGGAAATCTGTTTCGACAGACGCTTCCCTCACTGGCTAGGGCGCGGTCATGGACGGCCGCTTTGCCAGGGGTCTGTGGCAGGACCATCATCGTTCTTGGCATATAAACTGCCTAGAGATGATGGCTGTGTTCAGGGCTTTGAGGAGCTTCCTCCCAGACATCAAGGGTTACCATGTCTTAGTACGATCCGACAATACGTCGGTGGTAGCCTATCTGAACCGACAAGGGGGACTCAGATCGCGCCCTCTGTGCAGACTGGCGCATCAGATTATTATTTGGTCCCAGGGGAAAATACTGTCTATCAAGGCAATGTATATTCCGGGGGTTCAGAATCAGGGAGCAGACATCCTGTCGAGGCAGGGGCTGAGGCCCGGGGAATGGAGACTTCATCCAGATGTGGTGAAGTTGATATGGGAGAGGTTTTGGACCAATGGAAGTGGATCTGTTTGCGTCTCGAGAGACATCCCACTGTCCACTTTGGTTCTCCCTCTCACTTCCAGCCCCTCTGGGGTTGGATGCCATGGTACAGGCCTGGCCGAGGCTTCGCCTGTACGCTTTTCCCCCGATCGCTCTGCTCAGGGGGGTCCTGGAGAGGGTCCGTCAGGAGGGCATCAGTCTTCTTCTGGTTGCCCCAATGTGGCCGACCCAAGTGTGGTTTTCAAACATAATATCACTCCTGATAGCTCCGCCATGGCAGATTCCTCTGAGGAGGGATCTTTTGTCTCAGGCGGGGGGCACAATATTCCACCCTCAGCCAGAGCTGTGGAAATTGTGGGTCTGGCCTCTGAGGGGGTTCAGTACCTAAATGCTGGTCTATCAGCTGGAGTGGTTGAAACTATACTTAGCTCCAGAGCTCCGTCTACTAGGAGATTATATGGCCTCAAGTGGAATGTTTTTGCCACTTGGTGTAGAGAACATGAGTTAGATCCAGTAAACTGCCCGGTGGCTTCAGTTCTGGAATTTCTTCAAGATCGGTTCTCTGTGGGTCTCTCCCCTTCCACGCTTAAGGTGTACGTGGCAGCCATTGCGGCTTTCCACGCTCCGTTAGGTGATGGGCCCCTGGGGAGGCACCAGTTGGTCATTCGGTTTCTCCGCGGTACTTGGAGGATGAGGCCGGCAACCAGGTCTAGGGTTCCTGCTTGGGACCTGGCTATAGTTCTAGAAGGGTTATCCCTGGCCCCTTTCGAACCTCTAGAGTCGGCTTCGCCTAAGGATTTAACGCAGAAAATGTTTTTTCTCTTGGCCATTACCTCACTTAAGAGGGTGGGAGATCTCCAAGCCCTGGCAGTGACACCAGCTTGCTTGGAGTTTGCCCCTGGCAGAGTAAAGGCCTTTCTGTACCCGAGTCCAGGCTACGTGCCTAAGGTTCCTTCGAACACGGCTCGGTCTTTAGTCCTTCAGGCATTCCATCCTCCGCCTCATGTGTCGGCAGAAGAAGAGAAGCTTCATTTGCTCTGCCCCGTCAGAGCTTTGAGCGTGTACCTTGAGAGGTCCTCTTCTTGGAGAAGGTCGGACCAGTTATTAGTATGTTTTGGGTCACCTAAGAAGGGGCTCCCGGCATCCAAGCAGACTATTAGTAATTGGATAGTCCAGGCTATTACTGAGGCTTACAAGGTGCGCGGTTTGCCTTCACCTTAAGCCGTCAGGGCCCATTCAACTAGAAGCATGGCTTCTTCTAGGGCCCTTCTTTCGGGAGTACCTCTACAGGAGATCTGCGAGGCAGCCGGTTGGGCTACTCCGCATACTTTTATCAGGTTCTACAGTCTCCACCTTCCTAGTACGCCTGGCGCACACGTGCTCAGTCCTTGCTGAGTGCCTAGACAGTTTCACTCCGGGACAGGCCTATTCGGTGCGTGGCCTAGTGGGCACTCGTTCCCCAAAGAGTCGATTTTCGACGCAGTGTTGAGTTCCCTCGAAAGGGAACGTCTCGGGTTATGACTATAACCCTTGTTCCCTGAGAAGGGAACGAGACACTGCGTCGTTCTGCCACACCCCTCGAGGCCGTTGAGCGTCTTGCTTCATCGCGAGGCTAGTGTGTGTTGTGACAGCGTCACTTTTATACTTCCGGGTATGCCGTCACATGTTACGTCACGACGCAACACCAATCAGGATTGGATTAGTTTTATTCATACTTCAGAGGCGCACGCTTAGGGAGCGTCCCCAAAGAGTCGATTTCCGAGACGTTCAGTTCTGAAATAATTTAAAATATAAAAATTAGATGAAAATGTTTAAACTTAAAAACTTGACAATTAACTGAAATACGTTTATGATGGAGTACTAAAATGACAAAAAATAAACAAAAATAAATTAAAGCTAAATAGAAATATAAAACAATAAAAATGAAATCACATAACAAAATTAATGAACCTTGAGCTAAATTCAAATAAAAACTGAAAATATACAACTAAAAGCTAATTCAAAATATTATTAATTCCAATTAGTATTGTACTAATTAGTATTGTAAAGTATTATACTCAACCTGATATTTACCATAATTTTTACAACTTATATTTCATCTCCTTAGTAACACTTATTTGTTTATTTTATTTTTTAAGTGTAGAATTTCATTAGGGACAATTTTCCACTTGCTTTGATCAACATAGTTTCATATTTTTGAAGTAATATAACATAAAGTAATAAAATTCACATAATGAAGTTTTAGTTTTAAAGATTGAAAGTTTTGGTCTGGGACCTAAAGTGTAAAATGATCTATATATATATAAAAAGTATTTGAAAAGTAGCTTAAATAAATGGCGAACATGGTAAAAAAAAAAAAAAGAAGAAGAAAAAAGTTTAAAGTCCAAGTTTCAATGCAATTTTAGATAATGAAATTAATTCTAACCTTTGGGACATAACAAAGAATCAAAATTGAAGAATCATCCATAAACAGAATGTGACCCTTTGTTGAATGGTTGAATATGAAGTCCTATAGAGGTCTTGTTTTTTTTAAAGTAATCTGGTTTGAGGTCACGGCTTCAGTGGACTATGGTCAGTTTACAGGGCAGAGAAAAAGCTCACAAGTCTGACACATCAAGGCCTGTGTCAGGACGAATCTCATCAGAATGATCTCCACACCAGAAGGAGGCTGGTAAGGGGACGACAGAGAGTGAGGGATGACTTTCAAAGGAAGTGCTTTGTCAGATCTTGTTTTTGTTGTGCCTCTTCCTTTACTCTCTCCCTGCCCTCACACGTTTTCTGCCCATCTGTCTACTTAAATCTGTGATGTTCTTGAAGTCTCTGTCATGATCCGTTGGCCCATCTGTCCATCATGAGACCAAATCTTTCCTTTCTCTATCGAGCAGGTCTGCACCTATTGTCTCGCTCATTTACTCCTGCTCACCCTGTGTCTATTCCACTCATTCTCACTCAATCTGCCAGTAAATCGGTGCTAAAATGGTTAAGCTGAACCATAGCTGGGCCGAAATGTTATTTAGTACATGGCTGTTCAGCAGTGGCTCTGGAGGATTTATTTTCAACCATATTCAAAGACACTTACTGCACATTGATGTGTTCATTAAAGGGCAGATATATTGATACTCGAAACCATGATCAGCAATGCAGCGATGGGCCTGGCAGCCAGATAGCAATGTAATGGCATGATATTAAAAAAGAACATCACACACCTGACGAAATAATTTTATAAGGAAACCGCCAAGCGACCAAAACAACATAAAAGTTCAATTAAATAAAATGTGTAGTGTTTGTCCCAATTATTTCCATTATTTCACAATTTCTAGTATTTGTATAGGCTTTACATTTTAGTTTACAAATGAATGCACGGCTCAGACGAACTAACTTCATGTGTGTAAGACTGCAGTAAAATTATTAGGTAATTATTTCTTCACTAATAAAGCTCTCAATGAGTAAAACTAGCTGTGTCTAAATTATGACAGACTACACAACATTATAATATTATTTTCAAATTCATTTTAAATTATTATTATTATTAATTATTATTGTCCCTGGTTCAATAGGGTACTCTTGTAAAGTAAACTTTAAGTATCACCTTCACTTAAATAAAAAGCAATCTAAATGAAATAAGCCTTCTCCCGAGCAGGTTTGAGCTTACGGACCTGTTGCTATGACAGCAAGACGATTCTGGATCATGTCAAATCGTCAACAGTAAAATCCAGATAACTGAGAAATCCACATAAGAAGAACAGGTCCCTGATTTAGTTTGTTTATAATATAGGTTTCCATGTGGGGATTGTTGGCTGGTTAACCTCACCACACTCATATCTTTTCATAAATCACACATAATCATGCCAGGAAATGATTTTCTGAAGTGGTATTACATTTTACATGAAGAAATGAACAGAACAGCCGAACTAGAGAAGACAGAGATGAACATTTGAAGAGAAAGAAGAAAAACAGAGAGAGAGAGAGAGAGAGAGAGAGAGAGAGAGAGAGAGAGAGAGAGAGAGAGAGAGAGAGAGAGTTAAGGGATGAAAGCAGAGGGAAGACTGTTTTGATTAAAATAAGCTGGAACTGTGGCAGCACCATCACTCATCCTGTCATCTGAACAGGTGCTTCTGATGTGCAGAAAACAACAGAGCGCTACTCGGGGCAGAGTGGGACCTCTTCTCCTCTTCTCCTGCTGCTTCTCTTCCACTGCTGTCTGCTCCTGCTGCGCTTCTAATTTCTCCATCACATGGTGGTGACACATGAAATACGTTTCAGAATGGAAGGACGAATCACATCATTTGATGGCTGGCACACACAGTATGTGTTTGTATAGAAGTATTAGTGTGGTGGTTTTAGTGTGCAATAGATTGGTCTAAATAACCTTTATTCATTAGTTTTCATGCTGTTTTCCACACACATGGAATCACATCCACACACATGGTGTCCCAGTCCTCAAGAGTGTATCAAAGCCTGTGCTTATGGAAGAACTGTGGGACACGATCTGTCTCCACTTCAAGACATTTCCACACCTTGTTCTCCAGTATGGTTGAGAATCTATAACTGTATTTTATTGAGAACTGGTTGCATTTTTCTGGTTCCATTGATGCTTCAGCTGAGTTGTGAGCTTACCAAAACAGGTGAATGTTTTGAGAAAAGACTAGGCATTGTAAAATAATGCAATGAAAACACATGTGTATATGCAGGTTGCACACAACAACCAACATACAGCATGACTAGTGTAGGGTTATTTGTAAATGACTGAAGGACTCTTTGAGCTGGTTCTTTGAAATGAATCAGTCAACTCAAATGAGCCACTGGTTATGTTTGAAACCTATGGACAGCTTGAATGGTGCATGAAGGTTCTGCCTAAAGAAACAGGCGCCAAACTGACTTCTAAAGATCCATTACATAATGTCTAATGTTCTAAAACAAATTTAAGTGAGATTTAGAGATACAGTTACCATGCAAATAGTTAATGACTATGATGCTTATTTCTTCATAGAATTTGAATCATATCTTGAAAAAAGGACTAAGTAAATACTACTTTCAACCACTACTTCAGATAGCATTATTTATTCATTCCACCAAGCAGAGGATTGTGAAAGACACATCTAACGTATGATGCATTCAAAAACTGAGTAGATAAAGGCAGCTTAGCAGAAAGAATATGTTGCAAAAAGTCAATCCAGACCTACCTTACTGTTGCTGTACCTCTGTATACAAAAAAATTATTCTAAAAATATGATTTTAAGTAATTATAATTTCCATTTGGGGGGGGGGGGGCTATACCTTAGATGCTTGTAAATCAGTACACTGTAGTTATGAATAGGTTGTTCGTATGACAATATCACATTAATGATACACACCACAAACATCATTTTGTTTAAATAATTGTGAGAAAATTACTCAAAAGTTCCTGAAAAGATCCAAAGAAGTACTTAATCGGTAATGAAAACATAACACAGAAGTATCTGGAATCATTAAATTCCTCATGATTCTTATATTCAGTGCATTGAGAGGAGAAAAGGCTGGTGTTCAGTTAAGCTCTCAGATGCTGAACTTGGGTCATGTGATGGGGCATGTCAGGTGAATGACACATGAAACGCAGTGTGGTCTGGCCTCTTCAGTGCCATCTCTGTTTCTGTAGGCCTGCAGGGACCACTGCACATAAGTATATAGTCCAAACACACACTTGAAAAAAGATGCTTTGAACTGCATGTGCTTTGAAGCCCAGTCAAGCTTTTGACTAATGCTGAGGAGAAAGCTAGAGAGTTGTTTGTAGTCTAATCTCAGACGGAGCCGAGACTTTTGCTTAAATTCATGGGACCAAGGACAAAACCCTTCCACAAAAAGGTGGCCCTGGTGGGTGTCAAGTCAAATAAAAATAAAAAAAGTTGAAAATCTGTGCACTGCATCCAGAATTAGAATTTCCTTTCATTAAACTGTCTGTGTGTGTTTACTCTAAAGCAGTGCTTCTCAGTCTGGGTTTCAGAGACCCCTCCACCACTGCACATTTGGGATGTCTCCTTAATCTAGTACACCTGATTCAATTCTTCAGCTTATTAGTAGATACTCCGAGACCTGAAATGTGTGTCTAATAAAGGAGACATCCTGAATGTGCAGTGCTGGGCTGGGGCACTCCAGGAACAGGGGAGACAGACACTTCTCAGAACATTTGCAGCATTCAGCAGCTAAACAACCCTGCGCTTGACAGCTGAGATCAGGAATGATTATAGAGGTTCTTTAGCCAATCTAAATAATAGCCTAATTATACTGTTATTTTCATATATAGTTAAGCGTCTGCTTAAATAGAATTATGACATTAACTTGTATTATATTATTGCTGGAAATTACTGCCATATGGCCAACACTGATACCCTTCGACTGGAATATTTATGTAGCTTATGTCATTGCACAAATTAAGTGATTAATACTGACACCCTTTATTTATTTATACTTTTCTAGAGGAAAAAAAGGGAGTAGTGTAGAGATGGTGGAAGATGAATGAGTGTTGGCTATACGTTCCCACACTGTCAGTTTTTTGGGATTAACAACCACATTTAGGTATGAATCTAATCTAATTAATACAAAAACAGCCCCTTACTACTTTCCGTTGTCAGTTCTTTCAGCATCCTTCCTCTTCCTCTTCTTCTCCTTTATGTATTTTGCCTGTGTTATAGGGGTCAAATCGGAGCTCGAGTAGAATATCCTCGCCGAGCCTCTTTAGCAAACAGCAAATCAAATCTGTTTATGTACGCTAAGATTATTATTTGGGACACACAAACACACAGGGCACACAAACTCGTGAAATGTCCCGTTGAAACAGTAACTTACAGTAGCGTCCCTGATCAAAGTAGCCAAAGTGTGAGTCCTGAAAATTTACGGGTGTGAGTTTGGCTATAGAATGCGGTAAACTGAACTGTGTGTGAAAGTTATATGAAGGACTCAAATACAGGACTGACAACCGTGGCATATCTCCCTATCAATTCCCTATCCAAATCTAATCGTTCTTTCGTATCAGGGTTTTCTGTGTTATTTACTTTTGATTTATTGTATCTTCTATGCATGACCTCCTTTTATTCTGCCTAAAACTATTCTTCTTATTATTATGTATAGAAAAGATAACTTGTCCAGAAGAGAGACACATGAACACATTCAACTGGCAATGAGGGATTTCAATAGTTGCATACATGTTGGCCATATGGAACATTTGGGTTCAGTCAGTGCAACAGGGAAAGTAAATTAAAATACAATGTGAATATCAAAGGAAAAAGTCAGAGAAACTCAATACGAACTCAAACATTCCTCATCAAATTCCTAGCAATTGTCTCATTAGTGTGAATTTTAGGTGAAACAAGCCTGGGAAAACGTCTCGGTTACGTATGTAACCCTAGTTCCCTGATAGGGAACGAGACGCTGCGTCAAACGCTGTGGGAACGCCCCTGCGTTGTGCGTCATGAAGCACGTATAGAATCAGCCCAATGGAGAGACGGAATGTCATAGGCGGGTGACGTCATCGACCAGGAAACTACAAAGTACCCCAAAAACACAAGCGCATCAGCTTCTGATAGGCCTGAAAGAAGCGCTAACAGGAATGCCGGGAGTATGGCAGAACGACGCAGTGTCTCGTTCCCTATCAGGGAACTAGGGTTACATATGTAACCGAGACGTTCCCTTTCAAGGGAACTTCGAGCTGCGTCAAATGCTGTGGGAACGCGAATACCCACGTCGCCATAGGAGCAAGTGACCGTCATGTGAGAACTAGCGCACAGAGGACGAGAACACCTTTGCCCCAGGGGTAGAGCTTAAGTCTAATCATAGAACTTAATAAATTTATGCGGTGAAGACCATCCAGCCGCATCACAAATATCACTCAGGGAAACTCCTGAAAATAAAGCTTTGGAAGCAGCCATACTCCTAGTAGAGTGGGCTCGTACAGCCAAGGGTGAAGGCTGACCAGCCGACTCATAAGAACGTGAGATGGCCTCGACCACCCACTTGCTCATTCTCTGTTTAGACACAGGACACCCTTTCCTGGGTGCCCGAAACATACAAATAATTGTACTGATTTCCTCCACAGGGCAGCTCTGTGGACATAAGCGTCTAACGCCCTCACTGGGCAGAGCAAATTAAGTTTCTCCTGTTCTGACGACAGAAATGGAGGAGGACAGAAAGCCTGCAGAACTGTAGGTCTACCAACATTAGTAGGGACCTTAGGAACAACCCGGCCTAGGGTATAGAAAAGCCTTAACCATACCAGGCGAAAATTCCAGGCACGAGGGTGCAACCGACAGAGCCTGAAAATCTCAGATTCTCTTAAATGAGGAGATAGCAAGAAGGAAGATAGACTTCAGAGTGAGAAACTTCTCAGGAACTTCTTCGATAGGTTCGAAAGGAGCTAGGGAAAGACCTTCTAGTACAATGGCCAGATCCCAGGTCGGCACCCTCGTACGAATTGCTGGCCTCAGCCTCAAAGAGCCACAAAGGAAATGAGTTATAAGCGGGTGTCTCCCAAGAGAAACTCCACTGAAAGGGACGTGGTAAGCAGCCAGTGCCGCCACATACACCTTTAGTGTGGAGGGGGATAACCCTGTGGAGAAACGGTCCTGCAGGAATTCCAGCACTGCACCCACTGGGCAGTTAACTGGGTCCTGTAGGTGTTCTCCACACCAAGAAGTGGAAAGTTTTCACTTCTAGGCATAAGCTTCCTTGTGGATGGAGCTCTGGAGTCAAGGATGGTCTCAACAACCTCGGTTGAGAGACCGGAATCTAAGAGCTGGGCCCCCTCAGAGGCCAAGCCCACAGTTTCCATAACTCTGGGCGGGGGTGAAATATCGTGCCGCCGGCCTGAGAGAGTAGATCCCTCCTGAGCGGGAGCTCCAGAGGAGAGCCGTCCAGGAGAGGACTCAGGTCCGCAAACCAAACTCGGGCCGGCCAGAACGGGGCTACTAATAGTAGGCTGACCCCGTCCCGGCGAACCCTCTCCAGAACTCCTGGTAGCAGAGTAATCGTGGAAAAAGCGTACAGACGTGACCTCGGCCACGGCTGCACCATAGCGTCCAACCCCAGAGGGGCTGGATAACTGACGGAGAACCACAGACGACAGTGCGATATCTCCTTGGAAGGGAATAGACCCGCCTCGGCGCGACCGAAACTCAACCAAAGGAGCCCCACCACCTCGGGTATGGAGTCTCCATTCCCCCGACCTCGGCCCCTGCCTCGACAGGGAGTCTGCTACCACATTCAAATACCCAGGAAGACACATTGCTCTCAGTGATAGTAACTTCCCATGGGACCACTGGAGGACCTGACGGGCCAACTTGTAAAGCCGGCGTGACCGCAGACCCCCCTGACGATATATATATAAGAGACCCCCGACGTGTTATCTAACTGAACTAACACATGATGACCTCTCAGGTCTGCTAGGAAGTGTTCCAGAGCCTGAAACACTGCCAACATCTCTAGACAATTTATATGCCATGATAGATGATGGTCCTGCCACAGACCTTGGGCTGGACGACCACTCATGACCGCCCCCCACCCTGTGAGGTAAGGATCCGTTGTTAGCGTTACGCGACGACAAAGAGCCCCCAGCACAGGACCTTTGGCTAGGAACCAAGTTTCTTTCCACAAGACCAGAGAACGAAGGCAGCGCCGCGTGAATTTGATCGTGCGGAGTGATATGCGCGAGGACGACATCTCGATGCCGAACCGCCATCTGCTCCGTCTGAGCTAAAATCAACCAATCGTTGATGTAATTGAGAATGCGAATGCCCTGAAGCCTCAGAGGCACTAGTACTGCATCCGTACATTTCGTGAAAGTACGGGGAGATAGCTAGACCGAATGGAAGAACTCTATATTGGAATGCCTCGCCCCCGAAGGCAAACCTCAGGAACTTCCTGTGTTGTGGAAGGATGGAAATGTGGAAGTAAGCGTCCTTTAGATTTATCGTGACAAACCAGCCCTCGGACCTGATTTGTGACACAACCTGCTTGATAGTGAGCATCTTGAATTGAGCTTCCCTACTGAGCGATTTTATAGGCTCAAACCTAAAATTGGACGCAACCCCCCATCCTTCTTTGGAACGATGAAATATCGGCTGTAATAACCTAGCTCCAAACTGGGAGGAGGAACCCGTTCTATAGCCCCCTTTTGCAGGAGCGTTTTCACCTCTTGTTCCATTACCAGAACCTGCTCGGGGCCCCCACTATGGGCAGAACCCCTCTAAGGGTACCAGTCTCTCGAGACTGGCCTCTGGTGTAATTTGAGCAGCAAACACAGCGTCCTGTAACGGCGCACCGGCAGGGAACAACTGGTTTGACTGCTCTGAGACCCTCATCAGAGGGAGCGAGCGTCCCTCGGGAAAGCGCTCGCTGGGACCGTCTGCGCCCCGGCATGAAGGCGGGGTTGGCAGAACGGGCCCCTGAGAGCACCGAGGAAGAATGGGCACCGTAAAAGAGGTGAACACCTTTCTCCCTCGGCGGGGACAACCCTCAGCATAGCCAATATAACTGTCCACAAATCAGTTCTATTGTTTTTTTTTTTTTTTTCAAAAGCTTTGGTTGAGAGTGCCGCGTCTGGTCCCACTGTCCAGCAGGGGGAGCGCGAGACTCTGCTTTGCTGCTCCCGCCCAGCAGCCCCGGGGACGTGGACTTTTAATGGAAGAAACCTTTTAAAAGCTGCTGCCTGCTTATTTCCTTCCTGAAATTATCAATGACAGTTTCAACTAAGTCACTGAATAACCCCGCAGGGGAGAGATGAGCATCTAGAAGAAAGCTTTTTCTTTCTCTTTAATGTTGGAAAAATAATAATTTTACCATAAATCGGCAGCCTGAGCAGTTCTCAATCCACATCAGTACTGCTTCCTCACTCACGCTCACGTCCTATAGCAAATCAGCCTGGTATGCCTGCAATGTAGACATTGTATGTAGACACGATACGCAGCCTGACCTGCCGCCGAATACACTTTACAAAGCCAAAATATTTCATAATGGCTTGGAAGGTAATGCCGGTGCTTAAATGACAATGCAGCCTCGAAGAGAGATAGCTCGCAAGCATCTCTTATACCCGCGGCAAAGCGCCGTCTTTCCTTTTCAAAAAACCTAGCCCCCCCTAAATCGGAATATATAAATGATTGGGGGCTAAAAAATTCTATTAGAAGCTGGCTTCTTCCATAATCTCGACACCTCAGTATGGAGATCATGAAAAAACGGTAAGCACCGGCGTGGAGGTTGCACACGGGAAGGGAGAAATCTCTCATGTAACTTAGATTTAATAACAGACTCCTGCCTAGCCACTGGCCACTCAATGCTTAGTTTTGATACAGCTCGAGTGAGAACCTCCATGAGCTCTTCGCTTTCGGGAGTGTGGGGTGGTGAGTCCTCCACATCTCCCTCGTCAATACTGCTTTTTTTTTTTTAAACAGTTGCAGTATTGGTGCTTCAGCCCGGGTGGAAGAAACTGCAGAGCGTGCTTCCAAACCGGGGCTGAGACACTGTATCTAACAGGTAAAGGCAGAGATAAGGCAGAGCCCGTCTCTAACCCCGCTGAAAGATCCATTTGCGATCTCCACGATAAGCGTCGCCGCTCAGCCTCGGCAGAAGCGGGACTTGAACCGCGGGGAGCGTGCACTCTCCATAAAGAGCGCTCGGCGGGAGCGGAGCGTCCATAAAGGCAGACGCTCGCAATGCTCGCAGCCAGCCCCCTCGAGAGCTGACTGGGCATTCTGCACTCCCAAACAAACAACACAAAGAACGTGTCCGCCCGTTAGATAGCACGAGCAGGGAGGGACACACTTCTTAAATGCTGTTCGCTCGCCATAGTCTCTCATAAAAAATTGTTTGTGTGGTGTAAATGTGATAACTCCTGCCTAGCAAATACTACAGACAGACACAGTGTTTACACTCAGACAGATTCACATATAGCGCGACTGAAGGCACAGAAGCTGATGCGCTTGTGTTTTTGGGGTGCTTTATAGTTTCCTGGTCGATGACGTCACCCGCCTATGACGTTCCGTCTCTCCATTGGGCTGATTCCATATGTGCTTCATGATGCACAACGCAGGGGCGTTCCCACAGCGTTTGACGCAGCTCGAAGTTCCCTTGAAAGGGAACCGACAACTTCCGGCAAATTTAGATTTGCTCTGCTAGTTAGTCTGGCAAAGAGCTCATTCAAGCCCATTTCTAATCAGTCGAAATCGAGGCACCAATCAGAAATGTTGGGGCGGGCTTTACACGATGACGACAGCGCAGCGACGGTGAAGCAGATTTTGTACATTACAAAGATGGATGCCGCCGTGGAACATCACTCGTTCGAATCAGCTATCGCGTCTGTTTTAAGCGATTTGAACGTTTCCTTTTTGTTAAAACCCGAGCAAAGAACAACACTCTGAGATGTTTCTGCGTCGCTCTGCATACGTCATCTCCTTCATCGCTCTGATTGGTTTTAGGTCTATCCAGAGGCATCTGAGCGACGTCCGTTTGTGACGCCCCTTTGGAAATGATTTGTCTATGAAGCTTTGCCAGACCATAACTCAGTTACTACTGAGAATGGTCTGATTTGAACCAGGCTAGTGAAACATCAGAAGCGTACATCAAATAGTCAATATGAAAGCAATAAACCCTTCCTCTGGGACCTTTCTTGATTTATGGTTCTGTTTTCTTTGACTTTAATGCATGACTCCCAAGTATTACTCTTTGATTTCATCAAGTAAAAAAGGGACATTCACAAAATTATAAAGAATAATAAAAAAAAACATGATATGAGGCAGCAGACACAGAGGTGAGAGAGTAATTAATGCAGGAGAGAGAATGACGCACATGCCCTTGTGTCAGAGCCGATTAGATAGACAAACTGTTGCCTTGAGTCAGTACCTTGCTGTTGAGTATCGCCTCATGGTTCACTGCTTTCAACATCAAATCTCATCTGGCAAAATTAACCTGAAGAGTCTTTTACCCATACAAACTGATGTTGTATCCTTAAAAATCATGTCTTATTTGTTTTGTGTGGAATAATAGATGGAAATGTTGGGATGTCACCGTTATCTCGGCTAGCACTGGAGCTAACATGACACGGCAACGCTGTCATCCCATGTCATCCTACTGTGTCACAACATTCCCTGTCATTGTGCTCATTTACGAAGTGTTCCCACGTTTCATGCAGCTTTACGATTAGTGTTGCGGGCAGAGGATTAATGATTAGCATCCCACTTGTGCTGGTGTAATTGCAATGTGCTTGTCTAGCAGCTATACCTAAAGGTGCTGAAAATCTGCTTCTGAATCCCGTCGACCGCAATCTCCACCAAGTCCCTGTCAGGGAACGTTTGAGATTCAGTCCTCAGTTAGTCAGGCTAATCAACACATCCCCAAAGTCTGTGTGCTAATGATTCCTCTTTTATCTGGTCTGAGCAGGGAAGGCCTCTGAATAGTTCACAGGAAATCCGATATGTGTCTGGAGATTTTCTGGCTTTCCGCCTCCTAATCTCTATTGGGTTATTTACTCAAAATTAATTGTGGATGCTGAAAGCTTGATTTATTTGCACATGCCGACTGCATTGTTCAACCCGATCTCCCGATGAGAAAACATGAATACAGTGGAGATGAAAAGTCTACACACCCCTGTTCCACACATATATTTAAGAGAAAAAAAAACTAATTGTGTTACGATTTGGAAATTTCGTATGAAGTTTTATGCATTCATTCAAAAAAGTATGATTTTTTTATTTAAAAAAAGTGAAGCATGAAGGTCCACCCCTAAATCTAATCACCAGTGGGGGTAGATAGTACAAAGACGTACAAATAAGATTTTGGCCATATTTTGTATAAATTTGTACAATATAAAATAGTTAAAAATTGCCACTAGAGTGTGTTGTAGCAATGGGTTCAAGTCCCACGTGAAAATCATAAGCAAATCAAGTCATTTTAATTGCAAGAAATAAATGTGCATGTATAATTTTAGAAAGAAAAATGTAAATGTCCATCTATTGTTCTTTGCAAAATACATGTTCAATAATAGTGAAGATACGTTTCTCTTGAAGATACCGAGAACCGCTGTTACCTTAAAAAAAGTTTCCAATATTTAAATAATTTGTTGTAGCTAGTAATTAGAATAATCATTTTAATTTCAGAAAAAAATGTTAGAAAAATGAAGCTAAAGTGTTGGGATCAATTCAGAGCTGCTCTATTCTCCCCCCTCCATCTCTCGCTCTTAAGAAATGTGGAAATATTTTACTCTGACATCCTGAAATAGATTAAAATAACCATCTATTAATATGGGTTTTGATGAAGGATTTCATCGCTGTTGCACTCAACCCAATTCGTGCTCTTGCTGATCTCTGTGAGTTTTTTTTAACTGCCAATTAGGACATGTTGAATTACAAATCATTCAGCCTATAAAATAAGCCTTTAAATCATACAGATCAGAGCGTTTTCACATGTTTAGAAATCACAGTCTTATTTTTCTTTAGAAACTCTCAAATCTGCTTTGAAGATAACACCTGTCTCCACTAAGCTCTCTTCCAGATAATTAGCTTCAAGCTCAATATGCTCTTTAGAAATTTGATTATGCGTGCATATGTGTTCTCACACTGTTCTGTTTGTTTGTGATTTTGTATCTTTCAGGCTTTATATTAGTATCCCTCTGACAGTATAATTCTTTTAAAAATGAAAAGAAATAGCAAAGAATGAGAAAAATCTGTGTACTGCATGTAAACAACAAGGTCTATTATACCTGGGGAGAACGATCTGTTAGCATTCCCATTCATCTCAATGGCCGATCTCTCAAGGCCATCCTTTTTCAGTGTGTCCTTGTCTTGCTGCCTTCATTGTGATGGAAGAAACAGGAACAGGAGGATTATTTATATCTGTGTAGCTGAATGTGGCAACTTTGTAATACAGCTGAATTGATTGTAAGAGGGTCACTCTTGAAAAAAAATAAAGCCCAGCTGAAGTTGATTCAATGAAGTCAGTGATTAGTAAAAATTCCAGTAATGAACTCAGCGGCATTATGTATACGTTCAAATGAACAAAGTGGCGTGAATATTATTAAGTGGCAGAAGTGTCCTATACAGTATGACTTAGACATGATTTGCTTAGGTATGTTTCTGTTTCTACCATATCACTTGGTTTTAACAGGTTAAATGTCATAGACTATTACTACTTTGTGACCATTAGTGGTTAATTTGTTAGATGTTGGTTCATATAGCGGTTTATAATTGAGCCCAGAACTTGTAATCACCTTAACGTGCTTTTAACAGAGGTCTTCTTTCAGAGTACAGAGCTATATTTAAAGCTAATGTAGTTCATGCTCAGTGCTGGTTAATTGAGAGATGTGAAGCCATACGCAGTGTCTAATGCTGACATAGAGGCTAATGGGATCATGTTCATAGGCCACTGAGAAAAACTGCCAGGGTTTAAACACGTCACATGCTAATGGCTATCTATCTATCTATCTGTCTATCTGTATGTCTGTCTGTCTGCCCGTCCGTCCGTCCATCCTGATTAGAAACTGTATATTTATAGAATATCTTTGTACAGTATAAAAACCATTATGTCTATGGAACGTCCCCATAAAACACGAAAACCCAACATGGTTTTCGTGTGTGTGTGTGTGTGTGTGTGTGTGTGTGTGTGTGTGTGTGTGTGTGTGTGTGTGTGTGTGTGTGTGTGTGTGTGTGTGTGTGTGTGCGCGCTTCGTCCAGCCAGTCCTTTTTGAACTTGAGTGGAGTGGCCCTGATCGATTACAGGGCAGTAAAGTTTAAGCACATCCTTCCCCACACTGACTGGTCTTGATCATGTGACTCATTAATCACCTGTAAGATGTTCTTAGTTCTTAATCAAAACGATCAGATTGAACTGTACAAATCGTATGGAAGAGCAATAGAAATGAAGCCAACAACTTTACTGAGAACAGAGATAAAGGCCTGTCGGAAACTTGCACACGTTCTTAATTAGCTCATTCTAAACCCCCTTTCTCTGGTTTGAGCTCTCGCGGACTATCTCTAATCCACTTTGGCTCACATTGTCTTTTAACATTTTTTTTACTCATTCATTATGCTGATATTTTCTTCCCCAAGTGTCTTTTTTTTAGCAGTCTCCCTTCCTTCCACTTCATTTTCCTTCACCCTGCTTCATCTGCCTAAAAACACAGATATTTGTATGCATTCTCTATGCATGTTTTGCGTTTTTTTTTTTATACTCCTATAATAAGATATTATGTTAGTAAGTCATGTCTCAGGACATGGAGACACAAAACACTCTAGCTCCCAGTTTCACAGTCAGGGCTTGCATGTTTGAAAAATGCATGTTTGAGCTGTTTTAACTGCACCAACTTGCACTGACAAATCTTAATATATGTCAGGGCCATTGTTTTGTCTCAAGATGCACACCATTTTGTTTTTGTTTTTAATTAAAAAATGTGCAAAACCTTACAAAAAACTTAAAATCTTACAATGATTTCAGTCATTACTGGAGAGGAATCATGATTTTCACTTTAGAATACTGATCCAAATAATTAGTAATTCCTTCTGTAGGATTTGATAACTTTAAAATGAATTATACATTATTCACATTAATTATGAACATATATATATATATATAATATATATAGTTCTCTGGGAGGTATGAAAAAATAGTTGTTTTTGTAAACTACCACAATGAACGGAGCGCTATTACTTACTAAGGCCACGTTTACACATAGCTGGGTATTTAGAGAAACAAATCCCCCCATCATATATGCCAAACCTATGGGCGGCAGTGTAGGGAGAAGGATAAAGCCATTCAAGCCAATCAGAATCCTCAGAATCGACAAGAGAGAACCTGAAACCCGTTTCTCCCAGTTGACACGGCAACACATAACCACCGTTTTTAGAAATCTCCGCTTTGGCCGGAGTTTTTAGAAATAATCGTTCTGTGATAAAAACAGGGTTTTCGTGTAAATGAGAGGCCAAACCGCAGGGAAATTTCTACATTTTCCCTTCGTGTAAACGGGGCCTAATTCATTAATTAGAGTTTCATGTTAGTTAATAGTAGTTGAATGTTAATATTGCATTACTCAGTTGTTCCTGTGTAGTTATTTATTAATGACAGAACAGTTTTCTAAAGTGTTACCCAGATTTTTATTAAACCAAAAAGCTCCGTCTTTCTTTCTTTCTTTCTTTCTTTCTTTCTTTCTTTCTTTCTTTCTTTCTTTCTTTCTTTCTTTCTTTCTTTCTTTCTTTCTTTCTTTCTTTCTTTCTTTCTTTCTTTCTTTCTTTCTTTCTTTCTTTCTTTCTTTCTTTCTTTCTTTCTTTCTTTCTTTCTCTCTCTGTTTCTTTCTTCGTCTATAACAGCACCTCCGAGTAGCTATCCACTTTGATGGAACATTCTTGTGAGCCACCATGATGAATGGATTTGAGGCAAACAGGAGATGAAAGAGGAAAAGGAGCAACGATAGACAGGAAGTGAGATGATTTAAATTTGACCGAACAGATAAAAAGAGAACAAAAGACCTGTGAAGCCCCGAGGTGACCCTTCAGGGTCAAGACAGTGTATGATGGATTAAGACACTTTGGGAATACAAATAGGCTGATAGAAAATCCCAGAGACAGAGCCAGATCGAGTGCAGCACTAAAGGTTCAGAAGGTTTGCTTCCTCTTTTCTCTGCTTTAGCCTCTCATTCCCAACAGTAAATACTGCTTTAACAGGATGCCTCTAACATTTTCCATGTTCACTCAGTGGATTTTTGAGTCCTCAACAAGAATGCATAATCATCCATAGTAAGAATTTTTAAGTACATCCAAAACACCAGGGAGGGAGACTTTAATAAGAAAGGAAGAGCTAAAGAGGATCAGTGATTTAAAACGAGAAAGTGAGGCAAGACTTGGAAATTATGGTCTTTATTCTTCTCGGCCATTCACGGTACACATATTTAAAGGTTTGCAAATAAATCTAAGATTTATCTGGAGGTCAAAGAACAAAAAAGGTCATTTTTCACATTTGTGGGGAAAAAATCAATTATCTCACTGCTTTGAAGCGCTGAAACTCTTTATTAAATCATAGACCAGTACTGAGCTCATAAGCCCATCTCTACACTCACTCTTCCTGTCTATTATCATCTTCTTTATCTACTATCACTCTTCCTCGACTCCTGTACCTACTTCTGTATACTCATTATTACTGTCATAACAATGGGGTATTAAAATCAGACAGACCTCTTTGAACTGATCTATATAACATTTAATCAGATTGTTAACTAGATATCCCGAGCAGATACATCTCATACTGCCTCTCGCCAACCCCCTGCAAGTCAAATTAGACTTGACACTGTGTGCTATTCATCTGTTTTGTAGCCAATTTAAAAGTACAGTCAGTTATTTTTTTACCTCGTTAAGTAAGTTTTACACAGAAAGAAGTGAATAGGTCTTTTACATTTTTAAAAACTTTGCAGAGTCAAAAAGGTTGTTCCAAACCTGCATACCTTTCTTTATACTGTGGAACAGAAAAGAAGATATTTTGGGAAAAAAATTCCAGAATATCCATAATAATCCAAAATATAGTGTTTTCGTTTCTGTCCACATAGTGATAGTTAAAGCAGGGCTCACCAAATTATATATGGCAGCACCAGCACCATGCAAAACCATGCACACACACACACACAAAATACAAAGTAAATAAATACAGAAAGCAGTTATAAAGGAAAAAGTGGGCTCAGCCCTTGTCCCTAATATAATGGCAGGAGGACACATACTGTGCTGCCAGGTGAATACACTCTCTCTCAAAATATACTGTATGAGAGTTTGTCTATGAGGCTTGCTTGCTGGAATGCAGGTAGAATCTGAGCTATTTGGGTGAAATAAGTTTCCCTAATGTTTTTATGAATGCTGCAGTGGGTGAGGAAGTGCAGTCCTCTACAACTCCATCAGTGCAGTGTGTCCATCTCTTTCTCTCTAATAACTTTATTAGTCTACTATCAATGGCAGAAGCCTCCATTACTAGCTCTAAAAGAACTTAAGCAACGGAGGCTTGGGATTAAATGCTTAAGAAATTAGTCCTACACACATGAAAAACCTGACAAATGTCTTGAAATACATCATCTAAACAATGTCCTGACTCAGGGGTTGGGAATCTTATTTTTCCAAAAGAGCCACAGCATTAAATAATAAAATATTATTATTTGTTTAAATTCAATAACGTTTCAATAATAGTAACTTTTTATTAGGTCCATAGACAACTACAAACAAATGTGAGTGAGTGAGTAAAGAACAACGCACAGTGCTTACGTCATCTGTGTGAATACTCAGACATTATAATAAATTTGTGTGTGTTTGACCATTTAGTAACGCAACCGAAGACAAAGGCTATTGACACAGAAAGCATGCTGTCAGTGGCGTATTCGATTCTCTTTCTTGGCTTATTGTCCTTTTAATATTTATTTTTAAGATCACATCCTGATCTTTACTTTCTCATTCATCCATGCTTCTTTATTAATTACTTCGAACAGTCCCCTCACTGAAAGCGTGGATTATCATACTGACATACGACAAAATAAAGGACATAAAATGTTTCTGCGGTAAAAGCTAAAAGTACCTATTGAAATGTTTAGAAATGTCTCTTGCCACCGCAGAGCACCAGTTTCAATAAAAGGATATGTGTCAGTCCAGTCACTTTTTTTATATACTTTTACATTTTCGCTGCTGTTCTAAAAACCTTTCTTTTCACCGTCACCAGAAACATCCTGGCTGCTTGAATGTGAGTGCAGGAGCTTTAGGTTTTTATAGAAAACATTTATTTAGTGACACTCGCGAACAGCACAGGCTCTTTTCTGAGGAAAAACTTTTAACTTTTCAATCATACTGACTGTTTTCATTAGCGCTGTGGTGCGGTGCAACAGTAACAAGGTGAAAACCCTTCAAATTAGAGCGATTAATCAGGTGGAATGTAAAACAGAACTCTTCCAGAGGAGAGATACATGCTCTAGACAGCAGTACAGACTAAAACTTCATACTGATCAATAGACAGGTGCTAAAACAACAGGCGGACCCCATTAAAACACAGCAGCATCGAGAATGTGCTAAAAACAGCAAAACATTCTTATCTTCAACAAGGATGTCAGTATCAAATGTTTACTCCATAAGCAAGAGGAATGAGGGGAGGGCGATTATCCTCTTTTTAAAGCTAAAAGACCTGCAGACAGAATGACAGATTAAGAGTTTGCTGAGCATTGGTAACGCTATGATTGAAATGTGCTTCGGGCTGCGGTTTAGATGTGCTAGCATTCTGTCACTAATTTAACTCAGTTCATCTGCAGTATGACCTAGCTGTCCATCAAGCACCTCATTTTGTGTCCACTAAGTATTTGCGCATGGTTAGCAGTGCTCCATCAAGTGCAGATGTCTTTTCCATGAACATGGAGGAGCAGTCCAGATTTTTTAATGCTTTCTATACGGCAGGCATTCATAAAGATCTACACATGGTGCATTGATATCAGGACTGTTGGTTTTGGCTGCTTTCTCATCTGTCAGTTGACTCAAATTGTGGATAATCACTAATCCAATTGAAGCTATTATGCGGTTCATTCTCAACAGAGGAAGTGATATTTTGTGAGGTTTGAATCTATTAGGTTGCAGACCCAATAGATAAATTGTAATGCGATCATAAATTTTCTGACATTCGTATTCTGAGATCTCTGTACATCCTTCAGGTCTCTTTTTTGTTTGCACTAGTAGTTGTATATATGGGGGATAGACAAAGATTTGCAGACTGAAATGCACAGGGGAAATCAGAGCCGTTATTTCAGTATCTGCTGCTGGAGATCGCTCTATTCTCCCTTGACTCTCCCTCTACATTTCTCTCATTCTCTCTATGAGACAGGAATATAGGATTGGTTAGCAGGTGCTGAACTTTTTGGAGGTGAAAGACTCAAGTGTTGGCATATCTTTGCTTCATTTCTTTTTCCGAGCATGATATTATGTCAGCCATTCAAAAGTTTGGGGTCAGTACCACTGATCTATTTAGAATGATTCTTTTGAAAGAATTGAATACTTTTATTCAGCAAGGATTGAAAATATTTATAATGTTACAAAATATTTCTTTTTCAAATCAATTTTGAACTTTATTCATCAGACAACCCTGAAATAATGTATGACTGTTTCCACAAAATATTACCATAGGCCAGTAAGAGCTGTGTATATAAACCTCACTCCCCTGGACTCAAGAAGCATGTTAGAAACTGACACTAGCGGCTGCGGTCTTTATCATCCTTGTTAGCATGCCTGCCTCCCACACTCGAGATGTCAGTTTGAGTCCCGCCCAGAGCGGGTCGAGTAGGACCGTCTACATTTGGTGCCATGACCCGGATGGGAGTGAAGTTTAGGGGCGTGAGTGTAACGTAGGTTAGACAGTTAGAGCTGTGTGTGTAAACCTTTCTGCCCTTGCCTCAAGTGGCGTGTTAGCGGCTGGGGATTTTAGTGTCCTTGTTAGCGCGCCCGCCTCCCACGCTGGAGACCCCGGTTCTAATCCCGCTCAGAGCGGGTTGAATTGGACTGGTATCAGCAGCATAACTGTTTTCAACATTTATAATAAAAAGAAATGTTTCTAGTGCATCAAATCATCATATTAGACTGATTTCTGAAGGATCATGTAACATTGAAGACTGGAGTAATGATGCTGAAAATTCAGCTTTGCCATCACAGACTTTAATAAATAAATAAACAAATACAACACGAAAGTAAAAGACAGCAGCCCCTCACGGACGACTGCTGTCACAAAACGAAACACAACATAAGACCAGGCCTGTTCCTCTCTCGATCTTGATCAGCACCATTCTCCCACGGCCCTCGACCTCGTCCTGCTCGCCACACAGTTATTTTAAGTTGTAGTAATATTTTACAATTTTGCTGTTTACACAGTTGATTTGATGATTAAATATCTAAATTCATACATTTGTATTTTATATTAGGTTAAATACATGTAGATTTTTGAAGGACAACTTAAGTTATTATTTTTTTAGTGTTAAGATCACAAACAGAACATTTCAAACCCATAAGCCCAAACCCAAATATTGTTTGTATTACTACAATTATTTTGACAGAGTATAACTAAGACAACCAGTCTCCAGTGAAAATCAATCTCAGCACCTTCACCTCCTGCGTCCCTGCACTGTCTACATCTGTGTTTGTCTGATTGTGTTAGCATTTCACACATCAAGGGTGGGGGTGGATGTGCTTGAAGAGAAGGGGACACAGCAGAGAGAAAGATGGGAACCCATGAAGCAAGAAATTGCTGTTTCTACGTGTGAGTGGTCTCTTTGTTTGAGTACCCCCTGCATGCACAGGGACCAAACCTGAATTACATTAACTACACCAACAAATATGTAAAGACCACTTTATCTCAGCTTTTTCCAGTTTGACCAATCTATGCAGTATTCCTATACAGCTTTCGGCACTGTAAAAATAATGTGTTAGTTGAACTTTAAAATATTTAGGCATTTTGTACATTATGGTTTCTAAATTATGTGTGCTTGACATGACTTAAAAGGTCTAATTGCCATGAAAACCAACTGACCATTTTAAGAAGAAATATATAACACTGTATGTGGCGAACAGGACGGCCGAGGGACGTGAGAGAACGGCGCGAGGCCGGTGGTGCGATTGCTAATGAGCAACACCTGTGAAGCACACCGGTCTCGCATCTCTCACGGAGGAGCGGAAGCATAAAGGAGGAGCGACGACGTTGATGATCGAGAGAGGAACAGGCCTGTATTTTAGTTGTGTTTTGTTTTTGTATTTTATTTTAGTTATATTTATTTTCGGTAGCCAGCAGTCGTCCGCGAGGGGCTGCTGGCGGTATTTTCGTTTGTTTTATTTTAAATAAATTATATTTTGATGGTTCGTCGGTTCCCGCCTCCTTCTTCCCTGAACATTGTTACACTGGTGCCGAAACCCGGGAAGAGGGAGGAACGCGCTGTCAGAGAGTCCTCGCCGGTGTGGGGAATCCGCGGTGCCATCGAGCATGGTGCGCGAGTCGCCGCCGCTCGCCGTGGGCCGGAGCCTGCTGCCATCCGCCGAGCGAGGGGAGGAGCAGGGAGCGGGGGACTCGCGGCCACGGACGCTCGAGGCGGTGCGCTGGAGTGAGTTGCCGGTGGGACGGTCGAGCTCGCTGCCGGCCGCCTGGGTATTGGAGGGGCGGCTGCCATCCGGGAGGGAGAGGAGGAGTCGCCGCCGCTCGCCGTGGGCCGGAGCCTGCTGCCGTCCACCAGTGAAGGGGAGGAGCAGGGAGCGGGGGACTCCTACCGTCTGCCCAAGGCACCCGAGGAGCCGTCGCCGTCCACCGGGCGGCGGAGGAGCGTCGAGCCGTCCACCGAGGGCTACCCAGCGTCGCCGCCAGGCACCGCGGAGGAGATCGCCAGCTGGTGGGGGACCAGATGGCAGCGCGTTGTGGGAACCGGACCAATTTTTTTTCCTCTCTCCCCTCTCTCGATCTGTCGCTCCTCATGCTTCCGTCTCCGTTTCCCTCGGTTTGTCTGTCCATACTCCCCAGGGATCGCCGCCGCCGGGGGGGGAGTAGGCACAGGCTCGTGGGTACCCCCCGGCCTGTGAGGGGCGATGGGGGTATGTGGCGAACAGGACGGCCGAGGGACGTGAGAGAACGGCGCGAGGCCGGTGGTGCGATTGCTAATGAGCAACACCTGTGAAGCACACCGGTCTCGCATCTCTCACGGAGGAGCGGAAGCATAAAGGAGGAGCGACGACGTTGATGATCGAGAGAGGACCAGGCCTGTATTTTAGTTGTGTTTTGTTTTTGTATTTTATTTTAGTTATATTTATTTTCGGTAGCCAGCAGTCGTCCGCGAGGGGCTGCTGGCGGTATTTTCGTTTGTTTTATTTTAAATAAATTATATTTTGATGGTTCGTCGGTTCCCGCCTCCTTCTTCCCTGAACATTGTTACACTGTACATATTCAGTAATAATTTACTCCAATGTACTTTAATTCACTAAAAAGTTACTCCAATTAAAGTATAAATACTTTACTTGAGTAAAAGTTCTTGATTTTTATTTTATTACCAAAATGTATACGTTATACGTTATCTAAATTCAAGTGTGCAAACGTGAAATATATTAAATAGTCAATTGGATATTATAATTGGATATAGTATAAAGGATGCACATTTGGTTTGTTGTCCGAGGGGAGGGCTCCAAGCTCGGAATTTGGCCCAACCCGGTGTACTCCCCCATCTCTGGTTGGGATAGGAAATATTTAAGAGTGTGAAGGGATGCTGGAAAACTGTCATGGGATAGAGGAAGGTTATCCCACTAGTATTTATACACAGTACCTCCACTCGTGCTTATTAGGTTGAATATCTTAACGTGGTCCTCCCGAACTTTGCCTAGTATAAAAATACTATGTATGTACAGACGTCACGTCACATGGGGCAAAATGCATTTATATTTTAAGAGGAATGCTATGCATGTATATCGTTTGTAACTGCTTCGACAGCGGGAAAGATGCATGCATTAACTGGTGATTTTAGGTGAAATAACGCCTACCCTGCACACACGTGACATAAATGCCCACAATGTCCACATGAAAGCATTTCAGTGGGCTTAAATAGCTCGTACTTTTTTTTTTTTTTTTTTTTTACAGCAGATTTACTTAACAAATATTTGACCATCATAACCTAAGTATGATTTTCATTTATAATCAGTACTAAAATTCAACGTTAGTAGCCTATTTGCCATCCATCTCACGCACATACATGCCCCGGTGATATCCCAGTTCCCTTTCAAGGGAACTCGCGTTGCGTCGAATTGACGCTAAGGGAACGCTTTGCGTGATGATGTATTGAAGCACATGGAAAATCAGTCCAATGGTGTGACGGAACGTCAGAGGCGGGTGACGTCATGAACCAGGAAACTATAAAACCTGCCCAAAACAAAGCGGCGTCAGCTTCTGTGTCTTCACAAGCGCTATATGTGAAACTGTCTGTTATATTTGGTGTTGTCTGTTATATATATATATATTATTCAGCATGGCGAGCAGGCAACAGTTCAGAGCGTGTGTGCATCCCTGCCCTCGTTATTTAACGGGTGGGGACACGCACGTTCTTTGTGTTGATTGTTTGGGAGAGGAGCATGCACGGTCAGCGCTTGAGGGCGCTGGCTGTGAGCACTGTGAAGTGCTTCCATTACGGACGCTCCGATCCCGCCTGGCGTTCTTTAGCGAGGACGCCCAGGCTCGCGTTCCCCAAGGCTCAGGTCCCGCAGCTGCTGAGGCACTGCGAAGGCTTCAGACTTGGGCTTCGCAAATGGATCTGTCAGCGGGGTTAGAGACGGGCCCGGCCTTATCTCTGCCTTCACCTGACAGATCTAGTGCATTGTATCAGGGTTCGGAAGCACGCGCTGCGGTTTCTTCCGCCCTGATACAAGCACCAACACTACAACTATCTAGTTCCGAGGAACTAGATGGTGTTAGTGTTGACTCACGTGATGTTGAGGATTCGCCACCTCAATCTCACGCGTTTGAGGAGCTGATTGAGGTTGTGACGAGAGTGGTCGAAAGATTAAATATAGATTGGCCGTCAGATAAGCAGGACGTTCGTTCAAAAAGTAAACTGGACGAACGCTTCCTGCCCTCTCGCGCACAACCTCAACGCCGGGGTCTGCCGTTTTTTCCTGATCTCCACACCGAGGTGTCGAGATCGTGGGGAAAACCAGCATCATATAGAGTTTACAGTGCACAAACATCTCACTATTCTTCTATATCCCAATATAAAGAGCACGGTTATGGGGAGATGCCAAGGGTTGAAGAGACGCTCGCGAGCTAGCTCTCTCCCGAATCTGCATCTTCCCTTAAGGCCCCGGTGTTACCCACCAAACCAGTTAAATTAACATCAAATCTGGTGGGTAAGGCTTATTCAGCGGCTGGTCAGGCTGCAGCATGTTTACATACCATGTCTTTGCTGCAGGCTTACCAAGCTGAGGTGTTAGGAGACTTAGAGAAAAGGCGGGGGTATTGGCCCGAACGCTGTTTACGAACTGCGTCGGGCCACAGATTTGTCTCTCAGGGCCGCTAAGGAGACGGCTAAATCTATCGGCCGGTCTATGGCAGCCCTGGTGGCCACTGAGAGGCATCTCTGGCTGAATTTAAGCAACATTAAAGAAAAAGATAAACATTTTTTAATGGATGCTCCCATCTCTTCTTCTGGCCTCTTCGGCGACGCAGTAAATTCGGTCGTCGAGAGGTTCCAGGAGTCAGCCAAACAAGCGGCTGCTTTTCAAAAGCTTCTCCCTCGCCGAACTCATGTCTCCGGGGCTGCTGAGCGGGAGCAGCCCCAAACATCTAAAGCCAGCTCCTCACACCGTGCCACTCAAAAGCAGAGCGTGGCCTCCCGTGCTCCCCCACAAAAAGACTGGGGACACGGGGGGCGCGCTCAGCAGCAGCCTTCTAGGGGTAAGACGGATCTGAGGACCGTCATTATTTCAAAGAAGGCTGCAAAGAAAAGGTCCTGACGTCCGAGGGCGCAGGCCATCGAGGGCAGTTCCCCCCCGAAGTAGAGCGGTTAACACCTCATTACACGGTGCCCGTCTCTCTTCGGTGCCCTCAGGGCACCGTTATGCTAACCCTGCCACCTCGTGTGTTACAGGGCGCAGCGGTCTCCAGCGAGCACATATCTCAGATGCCACCCGGAAACGTAGTGGCCCTGGGATGTCCGCCCCCTCCGAGGAGGGTCCTAGAGCAGTCAGTTCAGTCGTTCCCTGCCGGTTCGCCGTTACAGGGCGACGGGCTGATTGTTCAACAACAACTAAATCCAGAAGCCAGTCTCGAGAGGCTGGTACCTCTAGTAGAATTTTTGGTAGCGTGGAAGCTACTGCCAAATATTTCTCGTTGGGTCCTGCAGACCATAGAAAAGGGCTATCAAATACAGTTTGGGTCTCGCCCGCCCAGGTTTATGGGGGTCCTTCCCACCGTGGTGGGCCCCGAGCAGGTTCTGGTAATGGAACAAGAAGTAAAGAACCTGTTGGACAAGGGGGCCATAGAATATGTACCTCCCTCCAGCAGGGACACCGGGTTTTACAGCCGATACTTCATCGTTCCGAAGAAGGACGGGGGGTTGCGTCCCATTTTGGATCTAAGAGTTCTGAACGAGTCAGTCATGCAGCTGAAATTCAAAATGTTGACTTTGAGACAAATCGTGCCACGGATCAGATCCGAGGACTGGTTTGTCACGATAGATCTCAAGGACGCATACTTCCATATTTCCATCCTTCCATATCACAGGAAGTTCCTGAGGTTTGCTTTCGGGGGCAAAGCATACCAATATCGAGTTCTTCCATTTGGCCTAGCACTATCACCCCGCACTTTCACGAAATGCGTAGATGCAGCTCTGGCGCCACTGCGTCTGCAGGGTATTCGCATACTGAACTACATCGACGATTGGTTGATTTTAGCTCAGTCGCACCAGTTGGCGATTCGGCATCGAGATGTCGTCCTCGCCCACATGAGAGAGCTGGGGTTACGGCTAAACGCCAAGAAGAGTGTGCTTTCTCCATTACAGAGAACCACTTATCTAGGGGTAGTATGGGATTCTATGTCGATGCGGGCGCGCCTGTCTCCGGCACGCATAGAGTCCATTCTGTCAGCCGTAAAGAGGATAAAGCTAGGCCAGTCACTCACTGTGAAACAGTTTCAGAGACTGTTGGGTTTGATGGCAGCAGCGTCCAACGTGATAACTTTTGGCCTGCTGTACATGAGACCCTTGCAGTGGTGGCTCAGGACCAAAGGGTTTTCCCCGAGGGGCAACCCCTTTCGCATGATCAAGGTTACGCGGCGTTGCCTACGTGCCTTGGTTATGTGGAAGAAACCTTGGTTCCTGTCCCAGGGCCCCGTGTTGGGAGCTTCTTGTCGTCGCAGGATGCTAACGACAGATGCCTCCCTCACGGGCTGGGGAGCGATCCTGGAGGGACGCTCGGCTCAGGGTCTGTGGGGGGACCATCATCTCTCTTGGCATATCAATCGCCTGGAGATGATGGCCGTGTTTCTTGCTCTCAAGAACTTCCTCCCAGACCTCAGGGGCCACCATGTGTTAGTCCGCACAGACAATACGTCGGTGGTTGCCTATATAAATCATCAAGGGGGTTTGCGTTCACGCCCACTATGCAAACTAGCGCACCAGATCCTCTTGTGGTCCCAGGGCAAGTTGCTATCACTCAGAGCAGCTTACATCCCGGGGGCCCAGAACATAGGAGCAGACATCCTGTCGAGACAGGGGCCAAGGCCCGGGGAATGGAGGCTCCACCCCGAGGTGGTGGAGTTGATATGGAGGGAGTTCGGCCAAGCACAAGTGGATTTGTTTGCGTCTCGAGAGACGTCTCACTGTCCACTCTGGTTCTCCCTCACGCATCCAGCTCCTCTCGGACTGGATGCGATGGTACAGACGTGGCCGAGGCTACGTCTGTATGCATTTTCCCCGATTGCTCTGTTCCCGGGAGTTCTGGAGAGAGTTCGCAGGGACCATCTGCGCCTGCTTCTTATAGCCCCGCGGTGGCCGGGCAGAGTATGTTTTGCGGATCTAGTGTCTCTTCTCAACGGGCCTCCTCTGGAGCTCCCCGTCAGAAGAGATCTACTGTCTCAAGCAGAGGGCTCGATATTTCATCCTCGTCCCGAACTGTGGAACCTGTGGGCTTGGCCTCTGAGGGGGCCCAGCTCATAGAGTCAGGTCTCTCAACCGAGGTTGTGGAGACCATTCTACAATCCAGAGCTCCCTCCACGAGGAAACTTTATGCCCTGAAGTGGAAGGTTTTCGCTTCATGGTGTAGTGGCCGTCAGCTAAACCCAGTTAACTGCCCGGTTGGTACAGTGCTGGAGTTTCTGCAGGAGCGGTTCACTGCAGGTCTATCCCCGTCCACGTTGAAGGTTTATGTGGCGGCCATAGGTGCTTACCACATCCCTTTGGGTGGAATGTCTGTGGGTAAAGACCCCTTAGTATCTCGTTTCCTCCGTGGCACGTTGAGGCTGAGGCCTGCTGCACGCACAAGGGTCCCGACCTGGGACCTGGCTATCGTCCTCCAAGGTCTTTCCCAGGCTCCCTTTGAGCCCTTGGAAGAGGTTCCAGCCAGGTTTCTTACTTTAAAAACGCTGTTCCTCCTCGCTATTTCATCTTTGAAGAGAATAGGAGATCTCCAGGCTCTGTCGGTTGCACCCTCGTGCTTGGAATTTGCGCCCGGCATGGTTAAAGCATTCCTTCGTCCTAGGCCGGCTTATGTTCCCAAGGTCCCCACTAATGTGGCCCGATCTATAGTGCTGCAGGCCTTCTGTCCTCCTCCCTTCCAGGATGCGGACCAGGTAAAGCACAATTTGCTGTGCCCGGTTAGGGCGTTAGATGCTTACGTCCACAGAGCTGCCCTGTGGCGTAAATCCGAACAACTCTTTGTCTGTTTTGGACCCCCTAATAAGGGGTCACCAGCATCTAAGCAAAGAATGAGCAAGTGGGTGGTCGAGACTATCTCACTTGCTTATGAGTCGACCGGACTACCATCACCCATGTTGGTGCGGTCTCACTCAACTAGGAGTATGGCGGCCTCTAAGGCCTTATTGTCTGGAGTACCTCTTCAAGACGTCTGTGATGCGGCAGGCTGGTCCTCACCTCACACATTCGTCAGGTTCTATTCTCTGGACTTGGACTCTACACCAGGGTCCCGAGTGCTCTCGTCCTAGTGCTGCTCGCCTTGATTTCACACTGGACAGGCACTTCTCGCTATGGTGGCGTTGGTATAGACGTTCCCTTAGCGTCAATTCGACGCAACGCGAGTTCCCTTGAAAGGGAACGCCTCGGTTACGACTGTAACCTCGGTTCCCTGAAGAGGGAACGAGACGTTGCGTCACCTGCCATATCTCCTACGTGCCTGTAAGCTACTTGCTCAGACCTTACGAAGCTGACGCCGCTTTGTTTTGGGCAGGTTTTATAGTTTCCTGGTTCATGACGTCACCCGCCTCTGACGTTCCGTCACACCATTGGACTGATTTTCCATGTGCTTCAATACATCATCACGCAAAGCGTTCCCTTAGCGTCAATTCGACGCAACGTCTCGTTCCCTCTTCAGGGAACCGAGGTTACAGTCGTAACCGAGGCGTTCTTCATTCGTTTTGACCAGATCATTGAATCAGTTAGTTGTTGATTCAAGAACAGTGCAATCGGATCAGTACAATTAATGAATGAATTGTGGTGATTTCTTCAGCTCAAAATAACGAGTTATTGGAGTAAAATGCAAAATTATGTTATACTTTAGAATGCAGTGAAGTAAAAGTAAAAGCCCACCCACCCCCCTAAAAAAGAACAATTATCTGATAATAAATATACTTGAAAGTACATTACATAGTAAAAATACTTTGTTACTGTCCACCACTGATTAAAGTACATGTCATGTAAACAAGTCATTCTTAAAAAAAAGATATCGGTGTGACCATACTCTGCTGAAGCGGATCTTTCTCATAAAAGAAGTCTTAAAGACATAAGTGAAATGACCTTCCCTGACAACCGATTGAAATTCTGTCACAGTGAGTCTTTATACCCCACAATCAAAACCTTTGTCTGTGATTGTTCTTAGGCTTTGATTGCAGGACTGAGCTTTTGGAGTGTCATTGAGGTTTATCTGTTCTTCGCATCAAATATTTTGTTCTTTTCCTCTGCCTTTTTGGCTTCTTATAGCTAATAAGGAAATGGTAGTTGATGGAAGTCACTGCATAGGTGGACTCTGGAGACCTGAATACCATCTCTGCAGGACTTTAACAATATCACCCTTATGGATTTAATCCACAGGTTTGTGTAATAAAATGTTACCATATTGTGCAGTAAAGCTGTTTCTAACTCACATAAAATATACCACCCTCTGGTTGTACATGCTTTTAAACATAAAGCAGCATGAAGTCCACAGTACTGACAATAGCTGCTCTAAATGAATTTATTTGTAGCACAAGGTTTCAACCCTCAGGTCTTCATCAGGCACAATGATAAAAACATAATATAAAGCCACATACATCCATGTCAAATTACATTTATTCTCTCTCTCTCTCTCTCTCTCTCTCTCTCTCTCTCTCTCTCTCTCTCTCTCTCTCTCTCTCTCTCTCACACACACACACACACACACACACCTAAGGTAATGACTTACATTTTCCCTCGAGCTCTCTTTGCTTTTATGAGAGACATGCCTCCCTGAGAGTGGTAATGACAAAATCGTGTGAAGGACAGTTAGCTGTTGCTTGTGGCTACATTACTCCCCCTGGACACACACACACACACACACACACACACACACACACACACACACACACACACACACACACACACACACACACACACACACACACACACACACACACAGTGAACAGTTTCAATGGGGATCTGACTCTAATTAAGAGCCAATTAGCAGCAAGAGCAGCACATAAATGACCTACTAAATCATCCAGGAGTTAGGGGTTCATGAGCGTCCTCTGAGCTTAGCAAGTTTCACATCGCGCACTCTCAGTCCATGCACTTTCTTTGAGTGGACTGCCCTTGGCCAAAGGGTACTTTTCTTAAGTGCCCTAACAAATACCGTCACTAGCACTCAAGGGCTCACATCTGTGCTGCACACCCTCTGCCCATGATCAAGGCGAAGAGACCTTCCTACAGGTCTCACATCAGTCTTGCATCTGGTGGCCCTGATGTTAAAGAGATAGTTCACCCTAAAATGAAAGTAATAAATTCCTCACCCTGGTGTTGTTCTAAATCCGTATGCACTTCTTTCTTTTATGGACCAAAAAAGGAGAATCTTTTTAAAAATGTCCGCTCGTGCTCGTCCATACAATGACAATGAACTGCAACCAGCATCAAGCTTTTTAAAATGATACAAAATATTTCACAGAATGATCTAATGCAACACGTGTCATATGTTCCAAGTGTTCTGGGGGTATAAGATATGAAATTTAATGTATTATTTAAAGATAATCATGACCCCGGCTGTTGGTCTGCTCGTGTGACTCTAGCGCCGTAGTTCACTCCATCTGAGCACACAAGGTGTGAGAAATCCAGATGAACAAAAACGCGACAGGAAATACGTCTAGAAATCCCCCAAAAGTATCCGTGTACTTTCTTCACTGAGTTAAATGTCTCCGTTAATATCTCTGTTTGTCTGATAACAGCCACAATGATAGCTGACAGATGTGAACACGATAACTTCTTGTTTCGACAAACAAAACGATTATATTCACCTCAGAGAAGAAGGTGCATGGGTTGGATTTTGGGCAGCGTGTATATATTCTCTCACACCGTGCTCTTTTGAATAATTAATTATTAATATTATTAATTATAAATAAACAAAACGTCCTCGGGTTACGAATGTAACCCTTGTTCCCTGAGAAGGGAACGAGAACTGCGTCGAATGACACTTTGGGGAACGCCCCTCAGCGTAGCGCCTCTGAAGTATAAATGAAACTAAGCCGATCTCCGATTGGTGCAACGTAATGACGTAATGTGTGACGACACATAGGCGGAACTATAAAGGGACGCCGGCACACACAACATGTCAGCCTCTGTGATGAAGCAAGCGCTCCCAGGCAGGGGAAGGCGTGGCCAAGGGACGCAGTTCTCGTTCCCTTCTCAGGGAACAAGGGTTACATTCGTAACCCGAGGACGTTCCCTTTCGAGGGAACTCGAACTGCGTCGAATGACACTTTGGGGAACGAGTGCCCACTACGCCACAACGAGCCCTGCCTGCCCTAGTGTGAAACTGCTCACAGGCACACTTAGGAAGAGAGCGCAAGAGCGCCGGGTGTTGACGGAATATCCAGACTATAAAACCTAATAAAGGTATGAGGGGTAGCCCATCCTGCTGCATCGCAGACCTCCTGGATGGGGGCCCCCGCGAGAAGGGCTCTAGAGGACGCCATGCCTCTAGTAGAATGAGCCCTCACGGCCAAAGGTGAAGGCATACCCCGCGCCTGGTAGGCCGTGGAAATCGCCTGAACAATCCTGATGGTCTGCTTAGAAGCGGGAAGCCCCTTCCTGGGCGACCCGAAACAGACCAGCAACTGGTCCGACTTCCGCCATGAAGAGGACCTCTGAATGTAGATATTCAGTGCTCTGACAGGGCAGAGCACATGAAGTCTCTCTTCATCCGTCGTCACGTGAGGTGGAGGATGAAAAGCCTGCAGAACCGTAGGCCGTGCCGCACTGGACGGCACCTTAGGTAGATAGCCGGGCCTAGGGTGAAGGATGGCCTTAATGTTGCCTGGAGCAAACTCCAGGCACTCGTAAGATATGGAGAGCGCCTGGAGATCTCCTACCCTCCTCAGAGAAGTAATGGCCAACAGAAAAGCGACCTTCAGCGACAGGTTCTTGGCCTCAGCCGACTCTAGCGGTTCGAAGGGGGGCTCAGCCAGACCTTCAAGAACCACCGCCAGGTCCCAAGTGGGAACCCTGGTACGAGCCGCAGGTCTCATCCTCCAGGCCCCACGGAGGAAACGTACGACTAGCTGGTGCCTCCCCAGAGGCCCATCACTCAGAGGAGCGTGGAAAGCCGCAATGGCAGCCACGTACACCTTGAGTGTGGACGGGGTAAGACCAGTGGAGAGGCGATCTTGGAGGAACTCCAGCACTGAAGCCACTGGGCAGTTAACTGGGTCCACCTCACGCTCTCTACACCAAATGGTGAAGACATTCCACTTCAAGCCGTACAACTTCCTCGTGGAGGGAGCTCTAGAGCTGAGTGTGGTTTCCACTACTCCAGCTGATAGGCCGGCCTCTAGGTACTGTGCCCCCTCAGGGGCCAGACCCACAGTTTCCACAACTCGGGTCGAGGGTGAAATACTGAGCCCCCTGCCTGTGTCAGCAGGTCCCTCCTGATGGGAATCTCCCATGGAGGGCCGTCCAGGAGCAAAATTATGTCGGAGAACCATACTCAGGCCCGCCACAACGGGGCTACCAGCAGTAGACTGATCCCGTCGCGACGGACCCTCTCTAGAACTCCCGGGAGCAGAGCGATCGGGGGAAAAGCGTACAGACGTAGCCTCGGCCACGTCTGCACCATGACATCCAACCCCAGCGGGGCTGGATGAGTGAGGGAAAACCACAGGGGACAGTGGGTCGTCTCTCGAGACGCGAACAGGTCCACTTCCACTGGGCCGAACCTCTGAGATATTGACTCCACCACCTCGGGGTGGAGTCTCCATTCCCCGGGCCTCAGCCCCTGTCTCGACAGGATGTCTGCTCCCTGATTTTGACTCCCCGGGATGTATGTCGCTCTTAGAGAAAACAATTTCCCCTGGGACCACAGGAGGATCTGACGCGCCAGTCTGCATAGAGGGCGAGATCTCAGACCCCCCTGATGGTTTATATAGGCCACTACCGACGTGCTGTCTGACCTCACAAGGACCTGATAGCCCTTGAGGTCCGGCAGGAAGCTCCTCAGAGCTCGGAACACCGCCAACATCTCCAGGCAGTTTATGTGCCAGGAGGAATGATGGTCCTGCCATAGGCCTGTCATAAAGCGGCCGTCCATGACCGCGCCCCAGCCCGTGAGGGAGGCGTCTGTCGAAACGGTTTTCCGGCGACATGACGCTCCCAGCACAGGGCCTTGGGAGAGAAACCAAGCTTTCTTCCACATAGATAGGGAACGAAGGCATCTGCGCGTAAACCTGATCATGCGGAACGGGTTTCCCCTCGGGGAAAACCCCTTGGTTCTCAACCACCACTGAAGGGCCCTCATGTGCAGCAGGCCGAATGGAATGACACTGGACGCTGCTGCCATGAGCCCTAACACTCTCTGGAAGTGTTTCACAGTGATGGCCTGGCCTAGCCGTATCCCGGACACTGTGGCCAGGATGGACTCGATCCGGGCAGGAGACAATTATGCCCGCATCGTGACCGAGTCCCACACCACTCCCAGGAACGTGGTTCTCTGGGCTGGTGTCAACATGCTCTTTTTCGTGTTGAGTCTCAACCCCAGGCTCTGGATGTGGGCGAGGACGACATCTCGATGCCGAATCGCCAGCTCTTGTGACTGTGCTAAAATCAGCCAGTCGTCGATATAATTGAGCACCCTGATGCCCTGAAGCCTCAGAGGTGCCAGAGCTGCATCCATACATTTGGTAAATGTGCGAGGGGAGAGAGCTAGGCCGAACGGAAGAACCCGATATTGGTACGCTTCGCCCCCGAAAGCGTGAGATGGAAGGATGGATATGTGGAAGTATGCGTCCTTTAGATCTATCGTGACAAACCAATCCTCGGATTGAATTTGACTCACGATAATGGGAATAGTGAGCATCTTGAACCTGAATCTCCTCAGAGAGCGGTTCAG
Organism: Meda fulgida; assembly: GCA_030578275.1. Taxonomy (NCBI): domain Eukaryota; kingdom Metazoa; phylum Chordata; class Actinopteri; order Cypriniformes; family Leuciscidae; genus Meda; species Meda fulgida. The sequence goes on from CM060618.1 coordinate 26,810,180, forward strand.
GTGCCTGAGATCTATTATTGGACGCAACCCCCCATCCTTCTTGGGAACTATGAAGTAGCGGCTGTAAAACCCGGACTCCCTGTCCGGAGGAGGAATACGCTCTATAGCCTCCTTTACCAGCAGGGAGTTTACTTCCTGATCCAACACCCGACCCTGCACTGGGTCGACTACAGTCCAGACTACCCCGTTGAATTTGGGTGGGCCCTGCTTTTGCTGAGGCTTCGCCTGAGAGCGCCGTCTATGCCCCCAGGCTCCTTGAGGGGGGGCTCTAGACGCGACACTCTCCTTTTGAGCCTATCTATAGGCAGAGGAGCTGGTGGATGGCTGTGGCTGCGGCTGCCCACTAGGGGCAGACTTCCTAGACTTCGAGCGGCGAGGGAGATATTGCTTGAAGGCCGCTGACTGCTTTTTCGTCTCCTGAAACCTGTCGACGACTGTATTTACGGCGTCGCCGAACAGGCCAGAAGACGAAATCGGGGCATCAAGGAGGAAGGCCCTATCCTTCTCCTTGATACCCGACAGATTTAACCATAGATGCCTCTCCGAGACCACCATTGCTGCCATGGAGCGGCCAATAGCACGGGCCGTCTCCTTGGTGACTCGGAGAGACAAGTCAGCGACCCTCCTCAACTCCGCGACATCATCGGGAGTTGGGCCCTCGCCTTCATTGATATCTTTAAGAAGGTCGGCCTGGTACGCCTGAAGCAAAGCCATAGTATGAAGGTTCGCACCAGCCCGACCCGCAGCCATATAAGCCCTGCCCACCAAAGACGATGTCTCTCGACATGGTTTAGTGGGCAGCACCGGGGCTTTCAGGGATGATGCCGACTCGGGGGATAAATAACTAGCGAGTGGCTGTTCCACCCGCGGCATCATCCCATAACCGTTTTCCCGTGGTCTGCTCCACGACTTACACAACTCGTTGTGTAAGTCGGGAAAAAACGGCAAGCCCCGGTGATGAGGTTGCTCTCTGTGCTGCAGGAAGCGCTCGTCCAACTTGCTTTTAGCAAGCGCTTCCTGCTTCTCATGTGGCCAACTGATGTTTAAACGGTCCACAGCACGAGAAACAACCTCCACCAACTCCTCATATGCGGGGACATGGGGTGGCGAGTCATCCCCAAATTCCCCGCCCTCGATACTGAGCACGTCTACCTCCTCAGAGGCAGACAGCTCAAGCATCGGGTCCTCAGCTCGCGCAGAAGAAGCCGCCGGGCGGGCTTCCACGCGAGGCTCGAGGACATCAGAACTGTCAGAGGAATCCCGAGAAGGTGCCTCAGCAGCCTCGGGATCCCCGACAGATCCATTTGCGAGCCCCATGAAGAGCGTTGCCGCGCCACCTCAGCGGACGCGGGTCCCGCACCACGGGGCTCGCGAGGCCGGCCATCTTCATCGAAGATAGCCAGCCGGGAACGCAACACACGGATTGGTAACTTTTCACAATCCTCGCAAGCAGCTCCCTCGAGAGCTGCCCGCGCGTGCTGCATTCCCAAACAATGCGTGCACAGTCGGTGTGTGTCCCCACCCGTGATGAAACGAGGGCAAGGATGCACACACTTCCTGAAATTCGCACTCGCCATGAGATCGGAGATCACTCAGAGACAGACAAACAATAAATAAGACTCACAGTCACAGATAGCGCTTGCTGAAGAACAGAAAGCTGACATGTTGTGTGTGCCGGCGTCCCTTTATAGTTCCGCCTATGTGTCGTCACACATTACGTCATTACGTTGCACCAATCGGAGATCGGCTTAGTTTCATTCATACTTCAGAGGCGCTACGCTGAGGGGCGTTCCCCAAAGTGTCATTCGACGCAGTTCGAGTTCCCTCGAAAGGGAACGAATAAACAGAACAAGCATTAGCTGTTATTTTTGCTTTCGCTGATTCATAGGGCAATTTCTCTGATGTGTTCAATCCTCTCATGATTACAATCAGTTTTCTCTAAGACAGAGAAGAAATGATTCGGACATGACTCTGCATTTGGAATCAGGAACAGATGTAATGAATGACATTGAGTTGTGCTTCTTGCTGGGTGATATTAAATATATAATATATTTTTAATTATTTTTCTTCCATTATAAAATTAAGCTGCATCACAAATGTATCATCAATATTCCCAGCTGAAAAAGGAAGTTTCAATAGGCTTTAGTTACTTCACAGTCATGGAAAATAAACTTTTATTTGATATCCGATTGGTGTTTGTAGGTGATTTTATCAGGAGTGACTTATTCTAGGGACCATCTGATTTTGTGTGGTGAATTTTGCAGAGCAGCAAATCAGCATATTAGATTTATTTTTGAAGGATCGTGAAACATGCAAAAAATTCAGCTTTGCCATTATAGGAATACAGTACATTACATTTGATACTTTTACTCAGCAAGGGCACATTCATATTGTATATTAGATTTATTATGGATCATGTAACAATGAAGACATATCAAAGAGAGACGGAAAGAATAGAACATGGCGTCTTAATAGCAGCAGGCAGCAGGGTTCTAATTGGTGAGCATGTTATGATGACGCAGGGAAAATGCTGAGATTCCCAATCCCCCCCCGAAAAATATCAAAAACAGCCAAAAAGCCACTCTCAGCGTTTCTGTACCTTAGAGATAATATTAGATTGAAAATGCAGTGGACGACAGAACTAAACGAAAGGATGCTTAAATTCACATGTGCAAAGAAATCGAGCAGAATAAAGAAACTGATGAAACAGCAAGTCGTTCTTGTTCTGAGATAAACACACAGAAGTGCACACAAACTCTTTTCAAAAACTCAGCATGTCAGGTTACTTTAAAGGAAAAGGCGCAGATTTGATTCAGCGAAAGGTGATGAGAAACATTCTGCAAAACGTCTCGGGTTATGACTATAACCCTTGTTCCCTGAGAAGGGAACGAGACACTGCGTCGAGATCGACACTTTGGGGACGCTCCCTAAGCGTGCGCCTCTGAAGTATGAATAAAACTAATCCAATCCTGATTGGTGTTGCGTCGTGACGTAACATGTGACGGCATACCCGGAAGTATAAAAGTGACGCCGTCACAACACACACTAGCCTCGCGATGAAGCAAGACGCTCAAAGGCCTCGAGGGGCGTGGCAGAACGACGCAGTGTCTCGTTCCCTTCTCAGGGAACAAGGGTTATAGTCATAACCCGAGACGTTCCCTTTCGAGGGAACTCAACACTGCGTCGAGATCGACACTTTGGGGAACGAGTGCCCACTAGGCCACGCACCGAATAGGCCTGTCCCGGAGTGAAACTGTCTAGGCACTCAGCAAGGACTGAGCACGTGTGCGCCAGGCGTACTTGGAAGGTGGAGACTGTAGAACCTAATAAAAGTATGCGGAGTAGCCCAACCGGCTGCCTCGCAGATCTCCTGTAGAGGTACTCCCGAAAGAAGGGCCCTAGAAGAAGCCATGCTTCTAGTTGAATGGGGCCTGACGGCTAAAGGTGAAGGCAAACCGCGCACCTTGTAAGCCGCAGTAATAGCCTGGACTATCCAATTACTAATAGTCTGCTTAGATGCCGGGAGCCCCTTCTTAGGTGACCCAAAACATACTAATAACTGGTCCGACCTTCTCCAAGAAGAGGACCTCTCAAGGTACACGCTCAAAGCTCTGACGGGGCAGAGCAAATGAAGCTTCTCTTCTTCTGCCGACACATGAGGTGGAGGATGGAATGCCTGAAGGACTAAAGACCGAGCCGTGTTCGAAGGAACCTTAGGCACGTAGCCTGGACTCGGGTACAGAAAGGCCTTTACTCTGCCAGGGGCAAACTCCAAGCAAGCTGGTGTTACTGCCAGGGCTTGGAGATCTCCCACCCTCTTAAGAGAGGTAATGGCCAAGAGAAAAAACATTTTCTGCGTTAAATCCCTAGGCGAAGCCGACTCTAGAGGTTCGAAAGGGGCCAGGGATAACCCATCCAGAACTATAGCCAGGTCCCAAGCAGGAACTCTAGACCTGGTTGCCGGCCTCATCCTCCAAGTACCGCGGAGAAACCGAATGACCAACTGGTGCCTCCCCAGGGGCCCATCACTTAACGGAGCGTGGAAAGCTGCAATGGCTGCCACGTACACCTTAAGCGTGGAAGGGGAGAGACCCGCAGAGAACCGATCTTGAAGAAATTCCAGAACTGAAGCCACCGGGCAGTTTACTGGATCCAACTCATGTTCTCTACACCAAGTGGCAAAAACATTCCACTTGAGGCCATATAATCTCCTAGTAGATGGAGCTCTGGAGCTAAGTATAGTTTCAACCACTCCAGCTGATAGACCAGCATTCAGGTACTGAACCCCCTCAGAGGCCAGACCCACAATTTCCACAGCTCTGGCTGAGGGTGGAGAATTGTGCCCCCCGCCTGAGACAACAGATCCCTCCTCAGAGGAATCTGCCATGGCGGAGCTATCAGGAGTGATACTATGTTCGAAAACCACACTCGGGTCGGCCACATTGGGGCAACCAGAAGAAGACTGATGCCCTCCTGACGGACCCTCTCCAGGGCTCCCGGGAGCAGAGCGATCGGGGGAAAAGCGTACAGGCGAAGCCTCGGCCAGGCCTGTACCATGGCATCCAACCCCAGAGGGGCTGGAAGTGAGAGGGAGAACCAAAGTGGACAGTGGGACGTCTCTCGAGACGCAAACAGATCCACTTCCATTGGTCCAAACCTCTCCCATATCAACTTCACCACGTCTGGATGAAGTCTCCATTCCCCGGGCCTCAGCCCCTGCCTCGACAGGATGTCTGCTCCCTGATTCTGAACCCCCGGAATATACATTGCCTTGATAGACAGTATTTTCCCCTGGGACCAAAGAATAATCTGATGCGCCAGTCTGCACAGAGGGCGCGATCTGAGTCCCCCTTGTCGGTTCAGATAGGCTACCACCGACGTATTGTCGGATCGTACTAAGACATGGTAACCCTTGATGTCTGGGAGGAAGCTCCTCAAAGCCCTGAACACAGCCATCATCTCTAGGCAGTTTATATGCCAAGAACGATGATGGTCCTGCCACAGACCCCTGGCAAAGCGGCCGTCCATGACCGCGCCCCAGCCCGTGAGGGAAGCGTCTGTCGAAACGGATTTCCGGCGACATGACACTCCCAACACCGGCCCTTGGGATAGGAACCCAGGTTTTTTCCATATTTGCAGAGAACGAAGGCATCTGCGCGTTACTCTGATTAAACGAAACGGATTCCCCTTGGGAGAAAACCCCTTGGTTTTCAACCACCACTGAAGGGGCCTCATGTGCAGAAGGCCCAAAGGAATAACGTTGGATGCCGCTGCCATGAGACCCAGCATTCTTTGAAATTGCTTTACAGTGATGGCCTGGCCCAGCCTTAACCCAGATACCATCGCCAGAATTGACTCGACACCTGCGGGAGACATTCGTGCCTGCATCGTAATCGAGCTCCACACGATTCCCAAAAATATCGTGGACTGGGATGGTTCTAGCACACTCTTTTTTACATTGAGTCTCAACCCTAATTTCTGAATGTGGCCAAGGACGACATCTCGATGCCGAACTGCCATTTCTCGAGACTGGGCCAGAATGAGCCAGTCGTCGAGATAATTCAATATACGGATGCCTTGAAGTCTCAGTGGAGCAAGGGCTACATCCATACACTTGGTGAATGTGCGGGGAGAGAGTGCTAGGCCGAACGGAAGAACCCGATATTGGTAAGCTTCGCCCCCGAAAGCGAACCTCAGGTATCTCCTGTGACATGGAAGGATGGAGATGTGAAAATAGGCGTCTTTTAGATCTATCGTGACAAACCAGTCCTCGGATCTGATTTGACTCACGATTGCAGGAATGGTTAACATTTTGAACCTGAACCTCCTCAGAGATCGGTTCAAAACCCTGAGATCTAGAATTGGCCTTAACCCCCCATCCTTCTTTGGAACTATAAAGTACCGGCTGTAAAACCCGGACTCCCTGTCTAAAGGATGAACACGTTCTATGGCTTCCTTTAGCAGCAAAGTCTGAACTTCCTGTTCCATCACCTGAGCCTGCTCTGGAAGTACTGCAGTTTGCACCACCCCAGAAAACTTGGGGGGGGCGGCACGCAAACTGCAGTCTGTATCCTGATTTTATTATATGCAGGACCCATGCAGATATGTTGGGAAGATGATACCATGCCTCTACAAAATCTACTAGGGGTACCAGTCTCTCGAGACTGGCCTCTGGTGTTCTTCAAGCATCTTTCTCGACTGCCTGAAGCGGAATACCGGCAGGCTGTAGTCGATACGGTTCTTTTAACCATAACTGATGCTTTACTAGAAAATTTTCGCTGGAAAGAGATGCGGCCCGAAGCGTCGTTGACGGCGGGCAACCTACATCGTTTCCTAGAGGGCTCCGCTGCGAGAACAACCTCGGTTGCCCTGCAGTGGAGGGGACCGCCCTCAGAGGTCCTACCATTCCGGTCAGGACCTCTTCCCCGAAGTCCTCCTAGCCTGAATGACTTCCCTCAGGTCACCCCTCTGGCTGGAGGACTTCGATTTCTGAGAGCGCTTCCTCTGTTGCCAAGCTCCAGGAGGAGGGGCTCTAGAGGAAACGCTCTCTTTCTGCTCTGCCCGGTGAGAGTAGCTGGCTGCTGGCTGGGGCTGATCGCTCGGCCCCACCCTACTCGATTTGGACTTAGCCTTACGGGGGAGGTACTGCAGGAACGCCGCAGATTGTTTCTTCGCCTCCTGAAACCTGTCGACGACCGAAGTAACGGCGTCGCCAAACAGGCCAGAAGGCGAGAGCGGCGCATCCAGCAGAAAAGACCTATCTTTATCTTTTATTCCAGATAGGTTCAGCCACAGATGCCTCTCCGTAGCCACCATAGCTGCCATAGAGCGGCCAATGGCACGGGCCGTCTCTTTTGTGGCCCGGAGAGACAAATCTGTGGCCTTCCTCAACTCCGCAATATCCTCAGGAGTTGGCCCCTCCCCCTCATCCAAATCTTTCAGGAGGTCGGCCTGGTATGCCTGCAAGACAGCCATAGTGTGCAGACATGAACCAGCCCGACCTGCCGCCATGTAAGCCCTGCCTATTAAAGCTGATGTATCTCTGCAGGGCTTACTAGGCAGCGCCGGGGTTTTTAGGGAAGACGCCGATTCAGGGGAAAGATAACCCGCTAAAGCTTCCTCTACTTTCGGCATCTTCCCATAACCCTTGTCCCGTGCCCCCATAATATTGCTATAATCAACCATACTGGGACTGGAGACACGAGACGAGTGCGGTTTATCCCACGATCTCGAGATTTCAGAATGGAGATCGGGGAAAAACGGCAAACCCCGGCGCTGAGGTTGTGCTCTCCTGCTGCAGGAAACGCTCATCAAGCTTGCTTTTCGCCTGCGTTCCCTGCTCATGATGTGGCCAGCTAATATTGAGTCTGGCCACTGCACGAGTCACAACCTCAACCAGCTCCTCATAAGCTTGGCCGTGAACTGGCGCGCCAAAATCACGGTCATCCGCATCAATACTCAGCACATCTACTTCCTCAGAAGCAGAGAGCTGAAGCATTGGGACCTGATCGTGGGCAGGAGAAGCCGCGATGTGGGCTCCTGGACCACTCTCAGGGGCTACGGGATCCTCAGACGAAGAATGAGAAGGTGCCTCAGCAGCCTCATTCTCATCTAAAAGATCCCGCTGCGAGCCCCACGATCTCAATCGCCGCGCCGCCTCAACAGACGCGGGACCAGAACCGCGGGGAGCGCGAGCCTGACCGTGCTCATCAAAGCACGCCAGCCGGGAGCGCAGCACTCTGATGGGTAGTGCTTCACAGTGAACACAAGCAGCTCCCTCGAGAGCTGCCCGTGCGTGCTGCGCTCCCAAACAATTCACACACAAAGAGTGTGTATCCCCACCCGTAATAAAGCGAGGGCAAGGATGCACACACTTCTTGAATTGTTCGCTGGCCATCATATATATATATATAGATATTGATATAAGGACAAACAACACCAAATAAGACAGACAGTTTTTCAACACAGAGCGCTTGCTGAAGAGCGAAAAGCTAGTGTGTGTTGTGACAGCGTCACTTTTATACTTCCGGGTATGCCGTCACATGTTACGTCACGACGCAACACCAATCAGGATTGGATTAGTTTTATTCATACTTCAGAGGCGCACGCTTAGGGAGCGTCCCCAAAGTGTCGATCTCGACGCAGTGTTGAGTTCCCTCGAAAGGGAACTGTATGGTCAAAATACCAGATATCAGGGTCTTGTGAACATAGAGGCACAAGAGAAATTCATCCCCTCCAAAAATGTACCTTTATCTTTAAAACACTTTGTGTCCTTTAATTCAAGTGGCCTTGAAGTTTCAACTCCTTTATGATCTGCATATGGCATATCAGCATATACAGCTTTTACATAAGCAGGCAAGTTTCAAATATTGACCTAATCTTGAGAAAAAAATGTTGTCCCCAAACTCATACCATTGGATCAGCCGGTGTTGTCATGTCTGGGCAAGAACCGTATTTCAAATTGGCACCACAAGTGAAAATTACACACTTAACCTGTCAGCCTTCACTTCTCCCTATAACACTGCTGGCCCTACAGTATAACACACACACACACACACACATACATACACTAGAGTGAAGAAAAATGCTCTTTAAGAGGAGGACTGATCTGACCGATCACTTTTGTGATTATAAACTGCTTTGGACTGTCTGAGTGGAAAGACCTTTAATTGATATTGTGGCGAGCAGGACGAGGTCGAGGGACGTGAGAGAGTGGCGCGAGGCCGGTGCGTGATTGATTATGAGCGACACCTGCGAGACGCACCGGTCTCGTATCCCTCACGGAGGAGCGGAAGCATAAAGGAGGAGCGACGACAGTGATGAACGAGAGAGGAACAGGCCTGAACCTCGTCCTATCACGGACGACTGCTGGCTTTTATTTTCATTTGGTATTTGTTTTATTTTTATTAAAAATGTTTAAATGTTCGCCGGTTCCCGCCTCCTTCTTCCCATAACATCTGAACCTTGCTACAGATATCTCTTGGAACAAAGATCAGCCCCATTTGCTGTGTCACAGCCTCAGATGTACTTTCTGTGCCTGCCATATTTCCTCTCTGTTCACTTGTGTCTCACCATAACTCATTCTTTTCTTTCATTGGTGCTGTTTAACTTTATTTCTCTCCAGCACTCCTACTGTGAAATCATGTTGTTTTGGCATGCTGGGTAGACTGGCGAAGGAGCTTTGCATTGTCAAATATGTCTACAAATACGAAAAGACAAAGTAAAATCCGGTTTAACATGATACATTTGGCTAAAATTATATTTGTATTATTTCTGTGAATCATCATCTACTCTCTCTCCGTGATGTCTTACCAAGAGCAAAATGCATTTCTCTCTCGTCTTCGTGTTGTGCTATTGAATTACATGATCTAATTGCTGCTACGCACTATTATTCTGCGTGCTGTTGCATTATACCGTACAGAATAACAGATTTTTTTTTTTATTCCAAACACAGAGTTTAGTGTATTCTCTCTCCTCTCACTGTGGAATATATATTTTCTGTGTTGCCTAAGGCCTTTATCTGTGTATTTGAATTTAATTTTGTTCTTCCTGCTGGGGTATTTGTAACTCTAACATATCGTATGCATTATAAAGAAGTCTGTTTTGGTCAAAAAGAAATGTGACCAACCTGCAAAAGCGTGTCACTTGCTCAAAATGGATAGCTCATTCCCCAATGTCAATGAAAGTGTCAGTGTCATCAAGAGGAAAAGTCATGACACCATTGTTTATGAACAAGATGGCTTTGTCATGTTTTCATTATGACAGTTTACTCTGTAAATGTTTTCCAATGCAAAAAAGTCAGATCTTGGTGACACTACCTGAAAATGCTCAGGACAGCACTATACTATTTGCACAGCCATTTTAAAACTACAGTAAAGTTACACATTACAGTATTTAGTGAGATAACTGAGTACAAGACACTGAATATGTATGTTTCACATTTTTACTGCATATGCTCTTTGCAATTCTAATTTGTTCACAGCATTATGCAAAATAAAAAAAATACACCCTTATTTACAACAAACATAAACTCCCTTTGGATAGAGCTGTGCACAACTGTAAACAATATTGCAGTACATATTGGAACTGAGCATACAACATACAAAGTACTGTAAATCATTCATGCACATCCAGATGTTCCTCTCTGTCTGGTCACATAAGTTCACCTGAGAGAAATTGTTCAATTTAGGAGACATTTTCATAAAAAAAAAAAAAGATACAAAAATTGGTAAAATTTGCTTGACAGATTTATTTTTGGCACATAAATCGAACTTTATGTGAACTTTATAGACTAGTTCAACATTTTTGTATGTGATGATGACTATTCGTTTTATATGGAATGACTATTCAGCATTCACAAGTAAAGTTAATTTTGACTGACATAACATCAGCAAATTATAATGTTATAAAACAGAAAAGAGTTGTATGAAAGCAATTGATGCATGTCCAAAAGCATTTGCAATTTGTTGGAAGGAATGAGAAACTGCTACTATGATGTGCACAAATGACTAAATGTTGTGGAAGTTGAACTAACTGTTGTGCAAATGTAAACAGTGATGTGAGAAATGCACCAAAGCGACTGAGAAAAACATCTCTGGTTATGTTTGTAACCTTAATTTCCTTAGAGGGAACGAAACGCTGCGTAGCTATGCTGTGGGAACACCCCTGTGTAATTGCATCATGAAGTACGTGTATAATCAGCCCAATGGAAGAGCGAGACGTCATAGGCAGGTGACGTTAGAGACCAGGAAGGGAACTGTAATTACAAGGGTGGAATGATGATCAGCAGGTGTTTTACAAAGAAAGGCAGGAAGTAAACAAGTCTGTATCGAGTCATACAAAGATTATAATGAATATTTTGATTAGGTTGAGGAAGCTATCATTTAATTACTGCTTGTACGAACAATACTATAGCAGAGGTGAGTCGATTTTGATAAACAGAATGTTAGATTGAACACTATCGTTTGACAGACAGACAGACAGACAGACAGACAAATAGATAGACAGACAGACAGAATAAATAAATAGATAGATAGATAGATAGATAGATAGATAGATAGATAGATAGATAGATAGATAGATAGATAGATAGATAGATAGATAGATAGATAGATAGATAGATAGATAGATAGATAGATAGATAGATAGATAGATAGAAATGCAACTAGAAAGACTGGATGGATTAAAAAACGCATTTGTCTTTAAGCCTGATGGATATTCCTTGACCTCTGACAGTGTCCAGTCCCTCATTGACAACTAACCTTTATCATCATCAGCAGGTGCATGCTGGGAAGGCCGAGGACAATATTAATTCTATCGCAGTAAAGGAAGAAATATGGGGAGAAGATGGCCTTCAGGGGATCATGTCAGAGATAGAAAGGACCGAGAGGAGGCTCCAGCACGAGAACTGAGGGAGGGATTATCTGAATAATGATATTCAAAATAGAGTATGATTCATTACAACTGCATGAAAAGGAGATGAGAGGAACATGCACAGGATTCTATCAGGCACTGTGTGTTTTATTTTAAGTATGGATTTACTGCTTATGCATGTTGAAACTCATGACACTGCAACCCATATAAGCTGCCAGGACAAGAGCAGGCTTCTCTTCCATCAAGATTATCCAGGCTGTGAAATATTAATACAGAAAATGAGAAACTGTATTAGGGCTAAAAAGGATCCAAGCAGAATGAATCATCAATAATACAGCAGCCCTCCTTAGTTTTTCAGAGTCAACTCGCTCGCGTTTGACAACCGAGAGCTCTGTACCATCAGAGCCCCAATCTGGCCCATGTGTCACAGGAAAATCTCCTAAGCCCTTACGTTTATTCTTTTTTTTTTTGAAACTGTGATGAAATGCTAAACATGCTAAGCCTTTCGTCGGAGATGACTGAGTGCATGTTAAATTTGACTTCAGTTTGATGTTAAAGGTTTTGTGAGCGGCTTCTCTTGGTTTTTATTTTTGTCCCCTTTCTCTCTCTCTGCTTCTTTCTCCATCTCTTCACATCCTCTGCTGCTGTCTTGCTTTCATATTTAATTAAGTCTCACCTCCTCTCGATCCTATTTAATTCTCTAGTCTGAACTGGCCTTATTCATTTATTTCTCATCAGTCTAAGTAGATGTTATAATGGTGTGTCAAAAGCTAAAGTCAAAAGCTCTTTTATACTTTTGATTAATAGGATTAACTTTCAACTTGTTTCATTGACTGAAAAGGTCTGCTTCTAATCTAACATCTCACATTTGAGAAAGAAAGAAAGACAGAAACAAACAAACAAACAAACAAACAAACAATCAACAACAGTCAGGTACAAAAATGTAGATCATATATATATATATATATATATATATATATATATATATATATTAAATCCATGTAATACATGCAATTAAATAAATGCACAATCCAAAAATAAATAAATAAAAATAAAAACCATAAGAGCTACATTCTAAATTTCTAAAATTCTGAAATCAAACTGAATCAACATTTAAGTCATCTACTCTGCTTGCTGCAACTCTCAAATCTCATTCAAAAAGATTCAATCAAACTTTGCCCGTCACAAAAGTCACGAGACGCAAGTTTGAATGTTTGATTGAGTATCATATTTATATATAATTAAAATGATTGCTACGAAGTTGCTATTCCTTGAAAGTATTAAAAATAATATATAAGGAATAAAAAATGATACATTATTATATTATTAAACATAGTATATTATACATATATATGGAGTTTTTAATATTATTTTCAGTCCAACTCTTCTATGAAAGTTTTTGTTTCAGAACCTCTGTCTTGAACTATCACAGTGATACTTAGTAGTGCTGCTGAAATTAGACTAATCATGTTCAACAGTAGCAGAGTACAGAGTAGCAGTAGCCAAGAAATAACCAGCATATATATATATATATATATATATATATATATATATATATATACCTCCTTCTGCAGAGAAAGTAATGGGAAAGAACACAGAGAGGTTTTCTTGGACGTGTTAGAGAGGTTTAGGCCCGGTCTGTGTGTAGTGATGCACACTAACTTTATTTATTAAAGCTGAAATGTGCAGGATGGCACGAGGTGCAGTCGTCTCAGGAATACTGAATACAGTTTTCTCCCCTTCACGTTATTGCACAGAAGAATAGCACATTTCCAAATCTGTGCTTATATGCATCTCTCCAGAGACGCATCGCCATGCCTCCACAATGGACGTAATAAGATTTTTCTGAGGCTTGTATTCATACTGATTCACTTGGGAACATATAGGGGCAAAATTATCTGAAAATATGGATGTGGTTGTGATTAATATTGCATATGAACGCAAATAGATATAAATGTGTTTTGCAATAGGAATTAATGCATGGCTGGATGGTTTTAAACAAAATTCATTTATCAGAGACGTTGTGATGCATTACAATAATATTGCATGAATTAGTTTTTCAATGCTTCCGGAATCCTCTTCCCAGGAGTCTTGATGCTGTTATTAATTTAATTCTAACTAGAACTGGCAGCAGATGGAAAAGACGTGGAATAGATTTATGTAGGTTCCCCTGTTTTATATTATCAGCCAGTTATTCATCACCTGTCTTTTCCTGTCACTTACCAGGAAATTTAATCAGATGATTAAATTAACATTTCTAGCTTTGTCCTTAATACTGGAGAATGGGGTGTTAAACGATGGAGAAACAGAAGATATTTAACTAACTAAATAACATCTCTTCCCGCTCTGAGACAGCTGAAGTGATTTGTGCCAACGTCTAAAGTGCGTTAATAAACCACTTAAATATCAAGGCATGTGTAGAAAAGCATCGGCGAGATAAACATATTTGCTTACAAGGCAAACTTTTTTGTTTTAAATTTCCTCAGCAGACATCTTTTGCATTTTGATGTATGGTTTTAATAATACTGAATACATATCAGCAGAGGTTTTCCCTTTACTCAGTGCTCTCCGCACAGCTCAAATTGTCTTGTTTTGTGTTATTTTTTATTATTTTTCTTGCACTAGATAATCCTCCATGGAGACTAAAGCATCTATAAGTGCAGATTACATTTTCATAGATTAATGTATTGTAATGAGTCACAATCGCAAACTATTTACGTTATGATACTGTATGTCACTAAACTAAACAAACGTTTGCATTATTGGCCGATATTTCACTTCTCACCAAAGTAGTTCACAGCTCAGTGCCTAAAGTCATCAATGAATATGAAAGGTCACTGTCTAAGAACCTTCATCCTTCATCTCCATCTTTTATGGTGTAATTGTATGTGACAGATCATCCTATGCATCTTTGTGGGTGTGTGTGCACTGGACTGTGCAGTATTGTAACTCTCTTGTAAGTCTCTTGGCCTTGAACAGAACCCAGGGCACACAAACAGCTCAGCCAGTTGGGCCAGGTGCAATGCCTTTGACTTTAAGAAAAATGGTAATTTATCAGTTCCATTCCTGTAGTAAGTGTAAATGTAGATCTGAGATGGAATCATTTTGTCCACAATATTTCTGATCTCATATCATTCATAGATATGCATGAAGTGTGCACACATTTTTATGTTTGGATAGACAATTCAACGCACAATATCAGCACAGTCAACATCTAACCCACGAAAGCTTTTGTATATGAAGAACTTTAGAGATGTTGAATGTGTACAAATCCTTTGACGTTGATAGAATATTGACTTATTGGTATAATGCAAAGGTGTCACGAGTTTCCGTGTAGTTGAATTCCAAGGATGATGAGTAATAATCACATAACGTTAGCGAGAGACCATGAACTGAGGAGAACTGAGGGCTTAAATACACTGGCAGATGATGATCAACAGAACAGGGAACATGTGAGGACTAGAAACCACCACAACAGATTAATGACTTGAACTCAGGCAAAATAAACAATAGAGCTGCACGGTTAAAAGATCACAATCTTGATTCAAACACCCACGCGATCTTATTCCTAAATGACAGCGATTTGCATGTGTCTAAACCTTTGACAAAATCACATTTGAAAAACCTTTTTCAAATCTGCGACACCGCTGCCGCTGACCCGGAGAGCAGTTGTCATGTATAGGTATGACACAGCTTTACAAACAGTCTTTTCAAAACAGTCAACCACACAGTATCGTTATTTCTGTGTTATAAATATTATTATCCCAGCTCTTTTTATGCATTTTGACCATTCATTTGCACAACAACGATTTCAAAGTGCACGTTTTTGAAATACAGTGCATGAGTATTACGTGTTCCGTCTACAGGCACTTAGTTTTTCTGTACAAGGTGACATCACCAACTACTGGCCTGGCAGCATAATACAGCCTTTTAAACGTTTTCACGGATCCGTGTGAACGGGGATCATTTTGATCTTTCATCTGTACGCGAAAAACAGAAAGGAAAAACTTTTTCCGTTTTTAGTACATCGTTGTTGTGTAAACGTACTCTAAAACTAAACAAGACAGAGGTAGAAAACCTATAACTGTGACAAAAGGTTCATTTGGTTTTGTTTATGCAGAATGAAATGAATTGAATGTTTAACATGTATAATATACATCTGATATTTGTCATTTAAAAAAAATGTGATGGCACACACACACACACACACAAGTAAAACAAGTTAATGTTAAATCATTGGTGTTTCACTTGTATTTCATGCTAATTTGCAATTAAAAAGCTATTTATTGTTTAGTTTAATGATAAATAAGAGTCATCCTTTAAAGTTGTCAGTATTCTGATTTAATAAGTTTCAGTGTATTACCAAAAATTCAAGAATGTATGTGTACATCTTATGTATGAAAATCTACAAATGAGATCACTCTGAATATTTTTATGAAGGTTTTACATGATGAACTAGTCTGGTGTAGCTTCCACCGACAAGGTGGTTTTAGAGGGCAAAAAACTATGAATAAAATACTTGAGCATTTGAAAGACAACCAGTGGAAAGAAAAAATTATAGCGGCATGTTTCCAGATCAAGTCTCTAGTCTTCTTGATTATTTTCCTTCTTGAAATTGTGTGCTTGTAAAACTACCTGTTCTATTGCCTGGTGGAGAGTATAAACCCAGCAGCCAAAGGGCAGGACATGAACAGTCTGGTTTACTGACCCATGAAGTGCATGTGAAATTGCTCTGCAGGTGCAGAAAGTCAAGGAGGATTTGGTCAAAATCCTTGAGGATCGCAACAGCCAATTCCCCCAAAAAACACTTTTCTCTGCATTATGGAGACCACCGGTTTGAGTTCCAGCAGCTCCAGGTTCTCAACCAAGTTTTACACATGTATTAGATGTGTAGTTTCCAGTTAAACTGCTTCCAATCATAGCCAGTCAGATTTAGTGTTTATTGTACAGTTATGTACCAAGTTTTGGACCAATAAGATTTCATAATGGGCAGGGAAACCAAGCTACAGTCGTGTCTAGTTAGGACAAAAACGTATTTACAAGGAAGTATCAAAAGTATCAATGTATCAATTGATGTCTTTTTGCTTCAACATGTCTGGTAAAAATACTTGAGTCCATGGGTAACCTTTAGTCGATCTATTACAGTTACCATGGCAGTAGGCAGCCGTCACGGGTGAATTTTAATGAGAGTCTTAGGCGTGTACTGATATCCCCTTTGATACTGATACATGAGAAAAGTGAATGATAGACTTGGGGTTGAAGGAAATCATACTTGCTAGTCTTCAACCTGTCAGATGTTGTGAGATGTGTTATCAAGTTATATCCATTGTCATCCTGCAGAGTATGGAATGAAACTGTTTCTTCAGTGACTTCAGACACTTTAGAAAGTTTAAGATTACAATAAACCCGATCATCTCAATAGATCTCACAGCAGACCAGAATACTGCATACAAAATGTTTTGTTCAGTGTCATTTTAGTATAATTTATTTTTCAGTAAGTTTTTATTACTATTTAGCTTTTTATGTTCGTTTTAGGTTTAGTAATTTTAATACTTTAACTTAAAATACTTTAACTTTTCAACTAGTTCAGCTTTCAATGCAACATTTCTATCTTTGTTCACGTTTTAACTTTTTAATCCATTTTTTTCAAATATAGATTTGGTTAACAATAACCTCTGGCTTTATGTAGTAATCTACAAAATATGCCTTAAAATGTAAATTAACTCAAATTAACTCATTAATGTAAAATTAGTTAACATTAATTGTAGTGACTGTAAAGAACATTACAACATTTATAATCTAAGTTCATTTTAATTCATTAATGTAATTTAATTTATACAACTTGAAATGTTTTGGTATATGCACAAATTAGCATTAATGTAGATGATTAAATGCCAGTTTATAGTTTGCTCATAACACGTAATGTATTATGCAATGTTACTCTATTGAATGTTATTGAAAATTGTTACCATATTTTTTTTACCGTAACTTTATGTGACTTTCTTCAACAGAAGTCATTTGTAAGAGTTAGATTTAAAACAAACAACTCCTAGAAATAATTTCACTTACTCAATTTCAACATTTTGTATTGATTTATTCAAGTCAAGCATTTTCTTTAATATGACTGAAACAACTGAACTTTTTCCTATGAAGGCCAATTTTAAAGTTACTTTAAATGCGAAATAACCAACTCATAAGGTGCCAGTGGTGTGTAGTGCATGTTGACCTGCTGGGGGAAACATGAACTGCCCCATGGAAGGTTAAACACATTCACTGTCAGTGCACCATCTCTCAACCCGGCGGAGACGGGAGGAAGCACTCAGGCAGATGCCAAGCATCTTTCAGCCATTGGGTGTACAGTATGATGGAGGTTTTTGAATTGTGTCCCAGAAGAGCAGTGGGGAAAAAGGACCTTTATTATTTAAACTGGTTGGTGTGAACTTCAGACATGAGGAAGAACAGATTCAGTACAGCTCTGGTTTTCACTTTTAGTCTGAACACTTTCCACAGCAAACACTGAATTACAGATCATGATGCTCTCAGCAACACTTCTGTAGAAGCTAATGAAGATCAGGACACTTGTGATGGATGGCCTTTGCTGGAGTGGGTTTCTCCAGTAAATAAGTAAACGACAGTTGAGCAAATTGAGGGAAAGGGGAGATAACAACAGTGAGGATTTAGCAAGTTAGTGAGCTTTAACTGAAGTGACCCTCAAAACAACTCATCAGAGATGCATGCAGTGTCTCTTCAAATGTCTGTGCTTATGTTCACTAGACTCTTTGGCTTTCATGCTTAACATTTTCTTTCATGCAACATCTTCCTCTAACACTCACAGCCTATATCATCACGCCAAGCCCTAATCCCTCCATCCCTGTGCTCTACTGTCTTGCTTCCCATCATGCAGTCTCTATCTTTAGTCTGGGCGTCCATGGACGAGTGGGGAGCTCTTACCTTTTCGTCTGCTCTATATTTTATTTGTATCTGGTGTCATGTTTTCCATCATGCCTCAAAAATCTCACCGAAATTTCTTTGACAGATTCAGAAGCTACTTTCTAATTTTAGAACTACCTTTTGTGTATCAGTGTTGGGGATTAGTGTTACTACTAACAAAGATGTTTTCAAAGGCATTATATTCATTTTGTTTCCCATCAAGTAGCTGTGTAGCATGACCAAATATTAGCATGCGAATATTTACTGCCCTACAAGCTGATGCAATAATCCAACACACTCACTTCTGTCATGGAGCATTGCGAAGTATGATTCATTCCATTTAATTGTTTTGCCCTGCGGCCTTCAAGTTAAAAGCTGCCATTCATTTTTGTTTCTGATCCTATATATAATTATATAGATTATGGTACATATTGTAGGTTCAAGTCATATTTATTGTGGTACATTTGATGTTGTCTCCGTAATTGAGATTTTTTTCCTGCATTCAAATTTATTTATATGTTTGCTATTTAAAACACAGCTTTGATTCTAAATTATATAATTGGATAGTTAAATTATATACTGTATATAAACATTGTCATTACCCTCATGTTGTTTCAAAGCTGCGTGAATTTTTATTTATATATATATATATATATATATATATATATATTTTTTATTTTTTTTTTTTTTATTTTTTATTATTATTATTTTTATTTATTTATTTATATATACATATCCAAACAACACCCTCATGTTGTGAGTAAATGATTTTTACATTTACATTTTTTTTGGGCGATGTTAATGTAACTTGTTGTGTAGCTAACTTCTCAAAAGTTGTGTAAAAACAAGTGTGTGTGTGATGATGAATGGCTTTGAAGATAATAAATTACGCCACAGGTTAAGCATGGTGATTGATGAGCTTAAATCAGTGTCATCGCCTGTTACCACGGCAGCAAGACTCCGTGACTGACAGTTGGGATAGAAACGTACTCGAAGGGGTGGTATCAGGGCTGAAATGTCTTTTACACTTAAAAATGGAGAGGAAGAGATGGAGACAGGTAGAGAAAGGGCAGATGATGGTATTGTGACAGAGGATGGTCTATTTTATAACCCAAGAAGCTCTGAGCCAGGGTGAGTGTGAGAGAGACTGTAGAACAGAATATGAAAGACGGGCTATTAATTTTCTATTGAGGGCATGGTATGTCATGGTTGTAATGTCTGGACGTTGTCACAGGCTCTTGCTGTAATGATTGTATGCCTGCAGAATACTTATTGAGCTGCTTCACTGGCTATTCCCTATGGACACAAGCAGCGTCCTTCTAATGCTTAGTCTATAGCAACTCAATGGCTACTGCAAAAATGACACTACATGAGTTGACTCATACTTGTAGTAGAATTTAATGTTACCAGCATTCTGTTTACAAGAAGTTTATTGATAATTTAACTAAACAGTAAACTACTTTTATCAGTACTTTTCAGTGTTGTGCAAAATATAATTTATTTAAAATCAACATTTCATTATGATTATTTAGCATTTATCTAGCAACTCTCGACAGTAGACTTAAATTGTTACAAAAAAATACATATTTCACATAAATGCAAAATATGTTGCATAGATACATATTTTGTATCTATGCAACATATTTTGTACCCCCCCCCCCCCAAAAAAAAGGTTTCTACAAAAATATTTAGCAGCGCAACTGTTCAACATGTTTCAGGAAGACAGGGAAAACCGAAACTAAAACACAATATATCAACATAAAACTCTGCTAATTCCTTATAAGACCTTCTATAGACATCTTTTAGAAAATAGGTCAATCTTTCAATCATCGCCCTTTGGGCAATCACAACAAATTCTGCTGCTTAGGTATGGTCTTCTGTTAGAACGGCTGCAGACAGACAGACGGACGAAGATCAGGATACAATTTAAATGCAGGGTTTAATAATAATCCAACAGGCAAAATAACAGACCGTAGTAGCAACACATTCACAAACGCTAACTCAAACGAGACCAGACCCCAAACACAGGAAAGGGATGAACTTAAGTAGTAACACAAACAAGGCAAATTAGATACAGAGCTGAAAACATTAACTAATCATGTTAGTAACCATAGAGACAAAGTAGTGGTGGGAAATTCAAACAAAGGAAAACATGTGACCGATGAAAACAAACTAAAAGTCCATGAAATCGACACAAATAACAAACTAACTGAATATTTGTAACAGCAATTCTGTTTTTGGAGTTGTTTAATCATCCTTAATGAGATTGTGAGATTTAATTACTTTTTATCTTCAGTTGATTTGAGCTGTGGCTGGTAGTCAGTTGTAGTTCTTGTGTTTTTCTGTTTTATGTTCTTGTTGTTTCTCTTTCCTACAGTGATTCTGCTTGTTAACAGCAGGTGTTTATCAGTGTCTGAATTCACTCATTTGTTTTCATTCCCTCTGCCAAGTGGACTATATTAGTAAACTATTGTAGAGAATAGTGAATGATGGTAGGGTGTGATTTGGGACACAGCCTCTGTGTAATGGTGCGTTCACACCGGACGCGAATAGCGCGTCAGGCGCGAGTGATTTCAATGTTAAGTCAATGCAAAGACGCGTTACGCGCGTAAAAAATTCCTGCGGCGCGAATGAGGCGTAGAGCGCGGCGCGGTAGACGCGAATACGCCTCATTCGCGCGTCAAGTTCGCGCGAATGGCGCGAATTAAGCGTCTGGCGCGAAAAGCGCGTTACGCGCGAATGATTTAGTTAGTGCTATTTGTGCATTCACGCGTTTGACGCGAATTCGCGTCTGCCGCCCGAGTTGAAAAATCTGAACTTTGGCGTCAATTCGCGCCGCGTTAACCAATCAGGAGCCTAGCTGCTTGCTGCTGTCACGTGGTGAAGTATCCGGATGCTTCAATATGACTAATTGCCTGGTGTGGTTCATGCACAACAAAGCAAATATTTTATCACATAAAACTTGATTTCAATATAGGAGACATTCATTTTGTATTGAATGCTATTTATACCATATCTAGATTATATGAAATATTATTATAAAGTAAAGACAACCAACATAGTAGTGCATAAGTTCGTGTCTGGCCAGTGTTGTGTGAGAGAGAGAAAAAAAATCACAGGACAGGTTATACTTTTGGAGGCCGGCTCCATTAATCATCAAAACAAAAATAAATGACTTATTAGGTGGATGAGGGCGAGGGTGATCCTCGCTCCGATGCGGGACAACAGGTCATCAAGCTGGGCGCGGAGCAGGCGGAAGTACCGCTGAAAGCAGCCGTCATCCAGGCGCAGCTCCTGGAGCGAGCAAAGGTTGAAACTAGCCAAACTGGGTTCGCCTCCGAGGGGTCTGGTGGACACAAATACGGCAACAATGATCCTACGCCGCTGTTCTGCTATCCAGAGCAAATACAGAGCGGTGACTCTCCCAATGAATGCTCGATCAAATAAAAAAGATGGCCGCCAACGGGTTTCGAATCCGACGCGCGTAAATTTCGCTTCAAACTTTCGTTTTTACGCGCGTCAGTTTCCCTCTTGACGCGCGAATTAACACAAAGTGGTCAAGCGTCAAACTAGACGCGGTAGACGCGAGTTTGACGCGCTATTCGCGTCCGGTGTGAACGCACAGTAACACTTTGATCAACAGAAGACGAAGATGATTATAAAAGAACATAAGATTTATTACAGGGTCCCTGCGGGTTCTTAAAAAGTCTTAAAACGTCTTAAATTAGATTTTATCAATTTAAGACCATAAAAAGTCTTAAAAATACTTATTTTTACTTATGAAAGGTCTTAAATTTTCGATGCCAATTTGACGTAGACATATCTAAATGTTTTCCAAATTAAAACTATCTAATTAGCGTACTTTTTTTATTTATTATTCTTTCTTTGTGGATTTTCTCATACACGTGACATTTCGTGTCACATTCGGCATTCGTGGCAGCCTTACGTCTGTCTCCTGCGCGCGAAACAGGCAGCAGGAGAGAAGCAAGTTGGAAAATGTCAGTTCAATTGTAAGTTCATTCTTTAGTGGTGTGCGATGTGTATTGTCTATTATGATGTTGTAATCATTGTTTTACTTTTAACTGTGTACGAGGGCGCACTGCGAGCTTACATTTGTCTCTCATGCTTGCTCTCACTGCGTAATGTGTCAGTGTAGTTATTATAGGTATGTCCTAAATGAGTTTTTGTATTAGGCATATGTATGTGTGATATATGATATATATGACGAGAATTTCAAAATGAAACCGTAGCAGAGTATCAATGCTACAGACAGGGATTATTTTTTTGACTGAAATCCGCGTTTTGAACGAATCATTTTAACGATTCAATGAACAATCCCTTGCTCTTCCTGAATGAATGACGCGTTTAAACAAATCGGTTGAATGAATGACTCCCTAAGACAGTGAGTGACTTGCCACCACCTACTGGCGGTCTTACTTTCACATTTAAAGTAGCTTACCCTTTATTTAAAATGTTGCAATTAGAAATCAGTTCATATTTAAATATTGATTAAAAAAAAGATCTCATAGCTTTATTTATGCAATTGTAAATGGAGTGTAAATATATTAATGGCAGTTCTGATGCCGCTTATGTGTCTCCTCTGCACTGCAAAGATGGATTTTGATTTAATTATTTAATTCAACTGGTAACAGTGGTATTGTGTTATTATTCTAATATTATTTAATTTGAATGTTAGAATTTGACATAAAAGGTGATGCATACCTCTAAGTAAAAAACGGAAAAAAAGTCCATATATAGGTGAAAATGCCCCTGGAAATCAACTTAAGGTTGCAAATATTGCCCGTTAATAAAAAATTAAATCCTGTCACTGCTGTGAACTGACCACTGCATAGAATATGAAAAATATGAATATCTTCATGAGTCAGCTGTCAACAACAGGCCTAAACCACCCATGGTAGCAGTACACAAACACAGTAAAATATCATCTAATTATTATCAACCACACTTTGAAAATATCGAGACATATTTTTGTTAATATTGCGCACCCCTAATGTAAAGTATTCATTTTGATTTCTTCAGGTCTTAAAAAGGTCTTAAAAAGCCTTAAATTTGACTTTAAAAAGTGTGCAGATACCCTGTTATTATGAACTCAGAATAACAAGACAACATACGAAACAGCGTGCTAGTGCACAGACAACAACCGACAATGAACTGAGCGACCAAAGGAACTTAAGTAGTGGTACAAATAAGGTTAATAAGGAGACACAGCTGAACTAAGAAGACTAATCATATCAGTAACCACGGCAACACATCAACGGTGGGAAACTAGAAAAAGGAAACATGTGACTGAATGAAAACAAACAAACTGAACATGACTGTGGCACTCTGAGTATCAACTTTGTGGGCCTTTAATTCACAGTATTTTGCTGTAGGTGTCACGGAGTGGGTTTTGTGTTTTTGTATCTTGTTCTTGTCTGTCATGTGTTCCCCTGTCCTTTCATGTTCAGCTATTCCCCGTCATGTTGATTAGTCTCCCGATTGTTTCTGATTAGCCACACCCCCTTGTTATCTTGTTTAGCTTGTCTGTTTGTGTATTTATACCTCCGTGTTTCAGTTGTTTGGTGTTGGTCTTTGTTTACTGTAACTGTTCCGTGTCTTGGTCCTGAGTTCTCTGTTCTGTATTTCTCAGTGGATTACCTGTTCGTTTAATTAAAGTGCTTGCGTTTGAATTCTCTCTCCGATTCATCCTTGCTTTAGCGTAACAGAAAGACCGACCACAGATGAATTCAGCAGCACGGATCTTACCTGATCTTCCCAGCATGAGCCGGAAATTTGCGGGTCAGATCGCGGCCTTGGATAGCCCCGATCTGTTTCAGTTCACTTGCCGGTTTATTCCTCTCGCTGCTTCCTGCTCCCTCGGAGACGAGGCAATTAAGTTGTGTTACCAGCTGGGGACTAAGGAGGTCCCAATATTTCTGGTCTGGACTGGAGAGAGGCACTCTCCCGATATCTGGAGAGCTTCCTCCCACCGTACGCCAGGTGATCTCCACGCCCTACTGGATTTTCATGCCCAGATGGATTTTCACGTCAGCCACGTCCAGCCCAGAGCCCTCACCTCTGGCGCCGTCCAGCCCAGGGCCCTCACCTCTGGCGCCGTCCAGCCCAGAGCCCTCACCGCTGGCCCCGTCCAGCCCAGCACCCTCTCGGAGACGGAGGAGGAGGAAGAGGACTTCCTGCATCCTGCAACCCCCGGAGGCCCTTCCCGAGCCTCCGGCCGATCCAGAGACCGTTCACGTCACGTCTGCCGATCCAGAGACGCTTCACGTCACTTCTACAGAGCCAGTGTCTACGGACAAGATGGCCGATCCAGAGTCGGTTCACGTCACTTCCTCATAGCCAGTGTCTACGGACAAGATGGCCGATCCAGAGTCGGTTCACGTCACTTCCTCCTAGCCAGTGTCTACGGACAAGATGGCAGAGCCAGAGACCGTTCGCGTCACTTCCTCCGAGCCAGTGTCTACGGACAAGATGGCTGATCCAGAGTCGGTTCACGTCACTTCATCCTAGCCAGTGTCTACGGACAAGATGGCCGAGCCAGAGTCTGTTCCTGTTCCCGAGCCAGAGTCTGTTCCTGTTCCCGAGCCAGAGTCTGTTCCTGTTCCCGAGCCAGAGTCTGTTCCTGTTCCCGAGCCAGAGTCTGTTCCTGTTCCCGAGCCAGAGTCTGTTCCTGTTCCCGAGCCAGAGTCTGTTCCTGTTCCCGAGCCAGAGTCTGTTCCTGTTCCCGAGCCAGAGTCTGTTCCTGTTCCCGAGCCAGAGTCTGTTCCTGTCCCCGAGCCAGAGTCTGTTCCTGTTCCCGTTCCCGAGCCAGTGCCAGCGTGGCCGATTCGGGAGTGTCATGTTGATTAGTCTCCCCATGTGTTTCTGATTAGCCACACCCCCTTGTTATCTTGTTTAGCTTGTCTGTTTGTGTATTTATACCTCCGTGTTTCAGTTGTGTGGTGTCGGTCTTTGTTTCCTCTAACTGTTCCGTGTCTCGGTCCTGAGTTCTTTGTTCTGTATTTCTCATTGAATTACCTGTTTAATTAAAGTGCTTGCGTTTGACTTCTCTCTCCGATTCATCCTTGCTGCAGCGTAACAGTAGGCTACTTTATCGAAAATGACATTTTTACCCAGATTGCATTTTCTATTGTATCTGTTTTAATGAAAAACAATAGTATGTAACTGTTAGGATTTTTTTTTTTTTTTTTTTTTTTTTTTAAACAGTCAGGCAGACAGGGAAAACTAAAACACAAACAGACTGAACATACACCTAACAATGACTAGTAGTGTTTTTTTTTTTTTGTTTTTTTAATTATCAGCATTTATTTAACTTTGTCTGGCATATTTTTATTTAATTTTCACTCGCTCTTCATACTGGGATTGCCTTCTGTGAAGGATAAATGCAATGCTGACCTAGAATTTGACAAAAACAAGTTATTTTCGGAGGCTGTATAATTATGCTGTCAACCTTTTGAACTAGTCTCCGTGTCTGGAGTGTGCCTATTAAGCCTGAAATACTGCCTTCGTATGCAGCTCAGAAGGATTTGGAACAGAGCAAGGGTCTCTGACTCATAATGTCTCTACTGAGTGACGTCTTATGCTGCATGTTAAAGTGCAGTATTGTAATATTTTAATGAACTCTTTTCAAATAGGCTGTTGCTGCAGTGTCAGCTGAGCATGTGCTGTAGTTGAACTAGGAAAAACGGACAGAAATAAGAATTTGAGTTGCTTAAAATAGATAAATAAGCAGAAAATGAAAGAGGGCATTAAATGAGTGCCAGAGAGTATAAGTAAATTATCTATGGATGAATCCATACGGACACTGTCTGAAATTACAGTAACACTGAATGCACAGAAATAGACAAAAATAATGAATGTTAGAAAGATTATTTATCTGTCGACAAATCACTATCTTCTGTCCTATCATTAGGCTTTATTGTCTAGATTACTAGTTCATACATTCCCTCCTCAGACCCTTAATTAGCACTATAAGTGCATATAACTGCAATAACATTTATGACAGGGATGATCAAAATTAAATTTGTGTAATGTTGCATGCCCAGTAAAGTTCTTTGTTTAATTGGATGTAAAGATGAAGTTTAACTTAACCTGTCTTTGACTGTGTCTGCATGTGACAGAATGAATGTGTGTGTCTGTTGTGTACCCGTTTCGTCAGTGCTATATATTATGAATTATTCACCCCATCACTGTTAATGCTCCGTGAAGCAAAGTGCTCACCCTGCAACTCTACAGATTTTTATAAACACAACTGCCGGTAAACACCCTGCCCATACCCCCTCCTTTCCATCCTGTGACAATCCACTGCAGAACGGAAACCGATGTAGGGGAACAAAAGCAGGACCACATAATGACAAAGGCGGTCAGAACGCATCAGTCCTCTTTAGCTTTGATAAAAGTGCTTAACTGGTTCTTAACACTCCTGATTTGAATTTTCCCATCATTGCTCTGTCCTTTGGCAAGCTGTTGTGGCGGAATGGGAATTTGTCTGAGGAGATAAGTGTCGTATCACCTGTTTATGTCATATTAGTTGAAATGGTGGTCTGGTACAATACTGTGGTAATCAGGAAACTGGTTTCCGACTTAGTCTTTTTTATTCTGTTATGTTTGAGAAAGAGGTGGCATTTTGAGATATTTTCTCTCTGTAATTTTCACTGAAGCCTGAAAGTTTTACTTTCTTCTCACTGATGGTTTAAGATTTGAAATAACTGACAACTTTAGATATAATATGATGGCTGTTGTGGAGGTGTTATGGCCAAGGTCCAAACCTTGTGTGACTTTATTGCTTCTGTGAGCATCGTTTTTCCATTTACTGAAGGCGCAGTGGTTAAGTAACTTTGGAGAGTTTAATGGAGGCCTACTTGTAATCTTTGGTTTCCTGAGTTGAGTTTGTATGTGAACGGTGATGCCATAAAAATGTCAGCATGTCATTGATTTTGTGATGGTGTGATTGACCGTGTGAAATCATAAGGCCGAGCAGGTTTGGGAGGCTGACTGTCAAAAATATCCTGGCATTATGCCATTGAGCCGCAAGGCACTGGCACTCACTGTCCAGAGTAAGGATATAATGCGTCTGGACTCACTTCTCGTCCACTCAAAGATCGACTCAACAGCCAAGACTCTTCTGCTCTCCTCAGCTCACTGTAAAAAAACAAACAAAAAAACAAACAGTTTGAATTCGTTTGATGAATTATTTTAAGAAAGTGCCTTGAAAGACTTAAAATATCAGGTTGCCATGACTTAAAACCTTCCATCATTGTAACAATTACCTATTTAAGATTAACTTTAATACAATTTATGTAATTAAGATGAATAAATGTATCTATAATAAGATTTCTGTGCAAGTTGTTTGCAGTATTTTTTTTATTGTTTTCATTACATGCCTTAACAGTAAATCAAAGATCTATGTGAAAATACATTAATCCTAATATTCTTGTTAAACGATATGAAGTATATAGACAAGCTGCATAAAAAATAAAATAAAACAAGCTGCATTTGAGATACTTGTGTTTTTTAGTTAAAAACTGCAATAATAACGTTTTTTTATTTAATTTATTTGATCTAAGTATCATTTTTACATTGTTCTTTATTTCTAACTCGCTCTTGTCCTAGAATATCCACAGCAATAATTTAAACTGAGATTTTATCCTATGGAAACTTCATGAAACTTCATGGTGCAAAAGCCACTTTAGAGATAAACACACACTATGGAGTGGAATAAAAGAGTGGAGGAGGGTCTGGAGACAGCGAATGAAATGGATGGCATGTCTGAAGAAGATAATCCATGTGGCAAACGACAAGGGTGCAAAAAAACCACCAGGCCGGTGACTGATAAGACATCATAGTGCACTTCTAGGTCTTCAGATGAAAAAAGGCAAATACATAATGCTTCTGGCACACCAGTTGAAACTTCTCCAATTTTGAGGATGACTTAATGTGAACATTTGCAGAAAAGACCACATTTCACTCTGCGGGATTAAGACCCCTGGGGCAAAGTCTTTATTTTCGGTAATTTCAGTAATAAATATCCTGTCAGTCAGAGAGACGATCTGCATAATACATGATCAGTCAGTAAATAAAAAACTTGAGGGCAAGAATAAAAGGTGATCAGCTCCACAGGGAGCGTTCATAACGTGCTCCGTTAACACGGTAGTTAGGATTCGGAAAGATGATCCAAACCACTCCAAATAGCATCTAATCATGGACCCCATAAATATTCAGATTAACCTGATATATTCATACATCTGTATTCTTAATCTAAACCTTGAACGAGCGAGAGAGAGAGAGAGAGATAACTACTAGATGTAAATTAGCATAACCTTTTGTGAACATCAAGTTGTGCTTAATCTCCTACTGCTTTCCCTAAATATGATTATCTTGATGTATTCCTCATATTGTTACATTTAACCCTGCACACATTCACCTGTCAGAGATGGCAGCCCTGCCACAGTCAAGCTTATTTTGCCTACAGCCATATCACACAAGCGCCTGCACTAATAGCGCCTCTGTCTGTGTCATTAAATGCAATGGGCATCACTCAAACCAGGTCACGCCATTTTGTTCTAGAACACTCAAACCGCTTCCTTTCTTTGAATGTTTAATGAGAATTTTTTATTTATTTATTTACAGAAGCGCACAATCCAGCTAATGAACTTGATTTACCTCACACAGGTGCTTATGCATAAACATTCACATCTCAAATATGTGGTTCTGAAGATGTCACAAATGTGATGTGGTTTTGAGCTTGCAAGTTAATTGAAAGTGAATTCATGTGTTTTATAACACATCCTGTGTTTTAACAGTAACCTGCTAACCTCGAGGTAACAGCGGTTGTCTAATCTTGACATGAAAGGACCAAACGTCAGGACTAATGGAAGTGGAAATGTAACCTTTTTGAGTTTCATTACTTGTCTAAATTAGTTTAATGACGAGTTTTAAAGTCTATTAAGAAAGTATTTCATTTGCGTGCTTATTTCTTAAGCCTTCACAAATGTTTTGCTGTTAGTTCGGAGAAGCATCCTTGGTCAATAATAGCAAATGACTATTGGCATGTTTACAATGATTCTGAACGTTAACACGTTTGTCGCTATGTGGCAATGACAGTACGCCTTTATTCCAATCAACAGCTGGCTTATTGACTATTTTAAAGGGTGATGTTTATTGTGTGCTTTGTATATCTCAGTATTCCGTGAGAATTTTTGTATGTCATTTTATGATGCTAAGTTCTTGTTATAGCTTAACTCCTTCTAAAACCCAATTTTCTAAGACAGATTACTAGACACCTTCAAATTGCGTCTTGTGTTAAGGTGGTTTTAGTTATTTGGATTAAATTGTTTCATTATTAGCTCATTGTCAAAGCTGTATGGTTTAAATCCTAAAGGGGTGGTCTGATTCCAAAGAGACGTCTTTGGTTGTTATGAGGAAAGACAGCTTTTAAGTTGCTGGTGCTATATCCCTATTTAATAAGCCGCAAGCCATCTTAAGCGGAAATCCTTTCTACTGTTTGTCTTGTCAGTTAAAATTAAATTGAATTTAAAACAGAGAGCCAGAAAAAGAACTGAAGCTGTCAGTCATTGCAGCAAATGATGACTATGTGGCCTACAGCGTCTTGAACATTCCTTTCCCTCAGTCCTAACTCTCTCTCTCTTTATCTTTGAAGGGTGATCTCGGCTAGCGCTAGCTCAGGCATAAAAGATGAGACTGAATATTCATGTCGATTTTGTGGACTGTGGTCTGGCAGCTGCAGGCTATGGTGATTTATCTTAAATGTCTCTGTGTGTGTACAGACATACTGTAAGAAGAAACCTTCTCAATCATTCATCCATCCATCAAGCTCCTACACTAGACAGAAGCAGCTCTTTTGCAGATCTTAGATCAGGTGGGCAGCGTTTCAAAGCAGCTTTCCCAAAACAGCTTCACGCTTAAATTGGTGGAAAGACCAAAAACTTTCAACACTTGTTTTTCAGCCAATGGATTGCAGCTCTGATAGAGAGATCTAGAACCACCATATCTATCCTTAATTATATATGTCAACTTCCTAAAAGCAGAAAGAAATGGATATAGGTGTTGGGTTGTGTAAATGTGGTGCATGGTCTCTTTTCACCTCATTACTCTGAAATGGCTATATTTGTCTCTGCTCAGTCCGCTGTGTAAAAAAAACCTTCATTGGCAAATGAATATAAATGCACCCAACCCTCCGTCCTTTCTCTTCCATGTCAGCTGAATGGGGAACATTGAGGTTGTTCTATCGCTCTTTCCTCGGGGGCTATAATGTGGAAGGGCTCTGAAGGGTGACGGAGAGATTCACTTTGCATCCTGGATAATGAATCAGATGTTATCTATAGTTCTCGCAGACTCGTAGTATTTTCTCTAATAATCTAAGTGTGATTCAACAGGCATATCTTAAGATAAAGATGCTGCACAGCTCTAATCCTGTTCCTCAAACAAACAAGGCAAGAAATGCAAGTCTGAAACCCCATTTCACAAATAACTTATAGCTGACCCTTACGAAAAAGCAGTATACTTCAAGTTAATTTTGTGAAGTATACTTAAGTAATGTTCAAGTATATTTTTAAGTATACTTTATGTAGTAAGTATACTAATGTCAATATGTACTAGTGGTAAAATTGTAAGTGTACTATTTTAATACCGCTTGGGACTAAATTGGCCCACTTGAAGTATATGAAAGTACATGTTTAAGTGTACTGTAAGTGTAACAAACTATAAGTGCACAACTAGTTCATAATTATGTTTCTCATTTGTACTGCAAGTGAACTTATGGGTATACTAGTAGTTCACTATTTTAATACTTGTAGCATATTTTTAGTTTATGAAAGTACACTTTGAAGTATACTCTCAGTAAACTCCTAGTTTAGTAGTTTTGTACTACAAGTTTTCTTTAAGTGAACTTAATATCATACTTAATAGTTTACTATTTATATTATTTTTGCTCTTTTAGTGTACTCTCAGTAACGTACTAGTTTTGTAGTTTTGTACTGCAAGTTTTCTTTAAGTGAACTTAACATTATACTTATAGTTTACTATTTATATATTATTCTTCCACTTGCAGGAGGCCTATACTATATATATGTTCAAATGTTATTTTTTATACTTGAAAAAAATATCTTTTACTTTAATTTTTAAAACACTTAATTCATGCATCCATTTTTTATCAACACTTGAATTTTGGTAAGTTTCATAAAGAAAGGCAACATTTTAAAGAAAAAAGTTGAGAAAATCTAATTTGTGTCAAAGATAACGTTACGCCTTGATCAGATTCAGAACGATGATGAAAACACAGATGGAGTAGATCGAGTCCAACACCCCCAAAGCTTCACAGTCGTTTTCTCTTCATGGGTTACGCTTCATTTCATTTGGAAATATAAAGCAGTTTTGATTTACACGCTGTTTGATGATCACATTATTTTACATTTGAGTGAGCAATCTTCTATTGCTTGTTTCAGCTTCTTCTTCTCTTGTGTTTTGATCCGGAGATTCAGTACTAGAAGATGTGTCATAGCGCAGCCTACCGTATAACAGTGAAAACAAGGATAGCTGGAAAATTCAGTCAATGGTGGGGAAAGAGTAAAGTAGAATTAAAGTAAATTCCAATGTACACTACCAGTGGACTAGCCTTCACAAATATTCAGATACGCAGAATTAGAAACATATCTGTTTTATATAAATATTTTAATAAATATTTTCAAACATTATAAGTTTCATAAGACTGTATATGAAAAACCATGTAGAAAAAGAGTATATTTAATCGGCTACTCGATCAAAAGAGTTGACTACAAGCCAAGTATAATTTTAATACTTAATTATACTTTTAAGTATATCTCCATCAAAAGATTGAGTACAAGTACAGGCCATATTGGACTTTTCTCTCAGTATAAGTCAAGTATACTTGTATAATTTTAAGTATATTTCTGAGAAGTACATAAAGTATATTTTTGAGAAGTATATAAAATGTAAACTGAAAGTATGCTTTCTTTTTAGTTTAAAAGAAGTATACTAATAGAACACTTGAATAAACTTATTTTTCATAAGGGTAATTATATTATCGCTGTGTACAAGATCAGGTTCAGTTCCATGCTTATTTTTTTTACACTATAAGCTATTCCACCCGAAAGCTTGTTACTATATAAACTTGAACATGTTAGTTTATAAGACAGTGTGTAATATTATGTTTTTTAAAAAGTATTTAATAAGCTACTCAATCAAAATGGTAAACACAAGTACAAGCCAAGAATACTTAGAATACTTAATTATACTTTTAAGATATTATCTCGTTAAACAAGTATAGGCCAAATATACTTTATAATAGACTTTTCTGTCAGTATAAGTCAAGTATACTTAAGTGCAATTTGAAGTATATTTCTGAGAGGTACATAAAGTATATTTCTGAGAAGTACATACATTTTAGGCTGAAAGTATACTTTCTTATTTTTTGTTTAAAAGAAGTATACTAATGGCACACTTGAATAAACTTCTTTTTCATAAGAGGAATGATGTTAAAGGGGTGGTTCATCTGCCAAAAATTCACAATGTCCTTCCAAACCTGTAGAGTTTCTTTCTTCTGCGGAAAACAAAAGGATAATGTCCTGGTCTCTCTTTTCTGTGCTGTTATAATGCATGGGGACTAAAGCTTTCAAGCTTCCAAAGGCAGCATTAAAGCAGTATAAAAGTAGTCACAATATTCCAAGTCTTCTGAAGCCAGCTTTGTGTGAGTAAAATACTTTCAATGGAGCAGATTCTCCCCTCTGATTTTCTTCATATCTACATCCACCCTTTCTCTCCTTTTACACATTCATGCAAGGCCATGAGAGAAGTATGTCAAGTTTGTGATTTTTTTCTTTTGAACCTGATATTTCCAGTAAATCAAAGTCAGTCTGAATGATTCATTATTTGCTATTAATCATTCTCAGTTATTGACTAAAGGGGCAGATTTAATCAATAATTACCTAAATTTCAGCCTATTCTTCATACTAAGCTATCATCGCATGACCTCAGAAGAATATAATTACCTGGACCGCTTTTATAATACATTTATGGTGATTTTGCATTTTGAAAGCATGACAGCTCCCCATTAATTTTTACTACATGAAAAAAGTAGCCAGCAACATCTTCAAAATATCTTCCTTTGCATTACACAGAAGAAAGCAAGCCATACAGGTTTGGAAAAACATAAGGGTGAGTGCATGACATTCAGTATAACAATTCTGTAAAGGATCCTCTGCAGGTAAGTTGTGAGATCCCAAATGCAGTATTTAATCAAAACAGAACATACAGCAAGATCAAAACAAAGCAAAGCATGACGTGGCATGAAACAAAACCATGGACAGACTTACATAACAGAGGTTACAGGAATCAATACTTGACCAAGACACATGGCAAACAAGAGGACTTTAATACACAAGACAAGGGACACCTGTGAACAATGAACAGACGATTATCCAATGACAAGACACATGGCAGGATCACATGAAAAACAGGGAATCACATGACAGACATGGAACAAGACATGAACAAACCAAATCGTGACAGATCCTCCCCCTCTAAGGGCGACTCCCGATGCCCAACAAAACATAACTTCAGGAGGGTGGTGGAGTGGAGGAGGTCTACGGGGAGGGATGGTGGGCCAGGCCCGTGCAGGGGGACAGGACACGAGACGTGGCATGGCGTGGACGGGCCTGGGTCGTGGCATGGCGTGGGCGGGCCTGGGTCGTGGCATGGCGTGGGCGGGCCTGGGTCGTGGCATGGCGTGGGCGGGCCTGGCAGGTCGGGCGGCCAGGGCCCCTCGGGCGGCGAAGGGCCCTCGGGCGGCGAAGGCCCCTCGGGCGGCGAAGGCCCCTCGGGCGGCCAGGGCGGCGAAGGCCCCTCGGGCGGCCAGGGCGGCGAAGGCCCCTCGGGCGGCCAGGGCGGCGAAGGCCCCTCGGGCGGCCAGGGCGGCGAAGGCCCCTCGGGCGGCCAGGGCGGCGAAGGCCCCTCGGGCGGCCAGGGCGGATCCGGAAGTGCAGGGAGCCATGGCGGCGCAGCCTTCATGGTCCCATCAATGAACCTACTGCCCCCCCCCCCAAAAAATTTTCTTGAGGGCAGTTATGGGCAGGAACAGTCACCGGCTCAGGAACAGTCACCGGCTCAGGAACAGTCACCGGCTCAGGAACAGTCACCGGCTCAGGAACAGTCACCGGCTCAGGAACAGTCACCGGCTCAGGAACAGTCACCGGCTCAGGTGTGTGTGCGCAGCCCACACACACCATATGGCTGTGGCCATAATGGCCAGTGTCGCGGTCACTGAGGTCTCAGGCATAGTGGTGGCCATATCCGGCGTGAGCAGTCTCAGGCTGGGCGGACGTGACCCGCCTCTTGCTCGGCGGACGTGACGTGAACAGCCTCTTGCTCGGCGGACGTGACGTGAACAGCCTCTTGCTCGGCGGACGTGACGTGAACATAACCAGGCGTGGCAGGTACTGTGGGGTTGCGGGGCTCCTCATCCGCAAAACCCACAGTAACAGTTGAGCCACTCAAAAAAAGGGCAAAGTCTATGTATTGGGCCAGGGAAAAGTGAATCTTCCCACCTGCCAAACAAGACCGGATAGGTTCATTTAAACCTATCCGAAATATGTCCTTAAGTGCCACATCGTTGAAGTCCAGATGGTGAGAGAGTTCACAAAACTCTCCTACATATTCCTCTATGGTGAGGTCTCCTTGACGCAGGTTTAGGAGGGCAACTGCTGGGTTCATGTCTCTGGGTCAAGTATTCTGTAAAGAATCCTCTGCAGGCAAGTTGTGAGAACCCAAATGCAGTATTTATTCAAAACAGAACATACAGCAAGATCAAAACATAAAGCAAAGCATGACGTGGCATGAAACAAAACCATGGACAGACTTACATAACAGAGGTTACAGGAATCAATACTTGACCAAAACACATGGCAAACAAGAGGGCTTAAATACACCAGACTAATGACAAGACAAGGGACACCTGTGAACAATGAACAGACGATTATCCAATGACAAGACACATGGCAGGATCACATGACAAACAGGGAATCACATGACAGACATGGAACAAGACATGAACAAACCAAATCGTGACAAATACACATTTTTGGTAGAATTCTAAAGGAAGATTTTGGGTTATTTCAAACTAATTTCTTTGTACTGCATCTGTGGCAAACAGTTGACTGCCAATTACCACAGGGAAACACCACTGATCTATATCATTATATAGATGAGTTGGAAACACATTATGCTATACAATACTAAGCCTATAAGGCCTATGAATATTGAAGCCTATAATTTGCAGCACTGAAAATACATGTTTCAAAATGGAAACGTCAAACCTTTTCACAAAAGTAAACAAAGCGCTTATAAAAATATAATTTAACCAGACTCAAACCTTGATAATTACTGACTCTTGTGACAATTAGCCTAGTATATTAATTATAGTTACAGGTTATATATTTTTAACTGGGCTTGGCAACTCTTGTCATGACCAGTTAAAAAAGTAAATCCACTTAGTTTTGTTTGGTATCTGCATGAGGAATACCAGGAGGGCACATGAGGGACACGATGTAAATATTGTATGTGAAATGTAAAGCACTGTTTATGTAGAGCTGCATGCTTTCTGCAAACTCCACCCACAGGAATTACATTAAGTTCATCCACCTAGAGAGTATTCCCATCTCAGGAGGATGATTCAGACAACTTTACAGCT
This sequence comes from Meda fulgida, assembly GCA_030578275.1. Lineage (NCBI taxonomy): Eukaryota > Metazoa > Chordata > Actinopteri > Cypriniformes > Leuciscidae > Meda > Meda fulgida. The sequence goes on from CM060618.1 coordinate 26,846,223, forward strand.
CAATAAATGCATATTTTTGATACTAAATTATTCATGTAAGTTTAAAAAATATACAAGCTTCACATTAATGCTTAAATTCTCCAGCCAATTTGCCTGCCAAGCTTTCGTTATGCATTTCATAGTATTTATACATTTGCAACATTACTGATTATTGTCAATATCAGTTATTGTCTATGACAATCAACATGATACGAATGAATGAATAAAAAAAAAATCAATGAAGTCAACTTTCTTTCTCACTCTCCCTCTTTCCAGGTGTTTACACGTTATGGGAAATGTTACATGTTTAACGCTGCCGAAGAGGGGAAGACTTTAAGGACCACAATGAAAGGAGGCACAGGCAATGGCCTGGAAATCATGTTGGACATCCAGCAAGATGAATACCTGCCTGTGTGGGGAGAAACAGGTACATACACAAACACAGTCAGCCCTGATCACACCATGTACACTTGAGCTTTCCCAGAGCTCTCCCTTGTTAAACATCTCTCCTCATCTGCAGGAGAAACTCTGATTGTCTTACAAGTGTCTGATTAGGGCAAGGTTTTGTCAGCGATTTCAGTGTGATTCCATCCCCTGGGATACGGTGAATATTTGCAAGAGACACTCACCTTGAAGAACAGCTGTGATGCTGTAATGGTGCAGACAAATCCAGTGGGATTCATTATCAAATAGATGCTCTTGCAACTTGTTGAACTGATCTGATGTGGCTACACTTCTCTGAACAGTAGTTCACTTTTTTGATTAGCATTGTGACACCCAAGCAAAGCACAGCTTCCCTTGTAGTGTGTACAATATTTCAAAGAAGATGAAAGCATTCAGGATTTAGAGAGCAGCATTGAGAATTCCCAGCAAAAGATTAATTAGCATTTGAAAGGCTACAAGTTTAGCTGAGGCTGAATTCAAATTTATTCCGAGAAATATCGACATATTTTTTCCAACAATGAACAAAAGGAATAATATACATTTCATCAGCTGTTTTGGAAGAGTGCCCTTTAAAGCAATTGCATGAATTGTACCACAGATTTATCCTGTGAAGGATATGGACAATAACCAGATAATGATTTGGTTCTAATATTCCTTTATTCTGTAGATCTGACCTATGGCTTATTTTATGGCCCCAAGTCCATTGGGGAGATTTTGCATGAGTGAATATTGAAATCTCGTTCTCTTCCTCTCATTTCAATTTGCCACATTGATGATTTATTCGGGAACCAATTAAGTTTGTGAACAGTTTCTTTTCTCCTACTCTTTTCTCCCTATATGGTGTCCATTGTGCTCACTGCACTGCACTGCTCTTATTCTCATGTGTCATTAGTTTCCCTCCAAAGTTGAGAATTTAACTTAATGTCATAAAACATTTGCGCACCGTTTCCATCTAGTGAGCCGAAGAGAACAAAATCATCACTTCCTGATAAACTGACACTAAATATCAATAAGAAAAATGGAAGTTGCTGCAGTAGGAGAAGCCACTTATAATAATTTTCGTATATAATCAATTACTTGCACCTCTGAGCATGCAGACAAAATGCAATAAACGTGATCATGTTATCTTGCTTTCGGATGCCTGCTGTTTGGGAACCCAGTCGTGTAAGACAGTTCTGGCAGGTAATTATACCGAACCACTTTGACGACAGACCAAAACAGCATTTCAGATGCTTTGCAACAAGATTGGCTAAGCTATGCCATCCCAGTGCGCAGTCACATGACTTTTTTGGTGCGCATCGAGGACTTTATTCGGTAAATGTGTTTCCATCATCGTTTATGCGTATGTTTCTTATTGGATAAAAAAAAAAATCCGACTCAATTAAGCGTGTGAGTTTTTTATGCGCAATTTTTGAATGAATGCTTATCTTGGCGTTTCCATCCAGTGTTTATCCAAATATTATTTTGCGAAATCCCAAAAAGCGCATAAAAATAGGTTAATGGAAACTGTTCTTTGTACAGAAAATAACAGAACAGTATAGGCTTACTGACAAAAAAGTTATTTATTTAATGAAAAGTAAAAAAAAAATATATAGTTTTAAAGGAGAGCCACTGCATAAGTGGATATTTGAGGAATTCTGTACAGTACCTGGGATTCCTCCTGTTCCCATTGGAAGGGAGGGATAGAAGGAAAGGCAGAAGATCACCTGCTGTATAGTTTGCTTTCTGCATTTTCATGATCAGAAAGTCATCTGTCTGTCTACATCCATTCCACCTCTAACACTCCAAGATTTTGGAAGGCCATGGGGAAAGAGATGGATAAATTGGAAATGGTGAAGAGGAAGTGTGCGCTTGCATATGTAATATTATAAATGTGCTATGTTGAACTGAAAAATATTGGCCCAATGCACAAGAAAGATGACACGTCTGGAGCAGAGAAAGAGCCAGTGATAAACTTACCATCATCTTTTTCAAATTTAAGATATGGAGAGAGATCCCTGATCCTCACTGAATAAATGTGCAGCCAATCCGTCATTCTGTCTGCCGGTTTTACAACTCTGATGAATAGAGAGTGATGAAGAACTTATTCACTTTGAAAGAAGAAATGGGGAGATAAACAGTATATTATGTAGAGCAAGATTCGGTGTGCTTGAACTATAATATTTATGTGTTTATTGTTTTCTGGATGCAGTGGTGAAGTACCATAGATTGCTACTTTGCTTTTTTGTTTCAGAACATTTTGCATTCCCTTCTCTCATTTCACGTCTCCTCCCTCCTCATGTTTGTGTCTTTTTTCTAAATCAGTGCCTTCATATTGAATAAAATTACTTTAATTATCTCTCCTTTTAGTAATCTTGAATTCTGAATTACTCTGTCAATCCTGTTGATATGTTGATATCATCTTTCTTACTATATGTAACGGATCTGCTACAGGGGTTGTTTCTTGCAGCAGCCTTTTCTTTGTTTTTGTTTTTTTGACTAAGCTGAACAAATGATTGCATTTGCTCACCATCAGCAGCAGCGTAGCACATCTCGTCCGCCAAAATTAGTTGTTATGACTTTTGTGACTATTGACTATTTTATCTATTGGTTGTTAGATCTAGAATTCTGAAGTAAAAAAGAAGCACCGTAAGATTACATTTTCAATGAATTGGGAGAAAGAGAGAGACCTTGCATGTGTACATTTCCGTATATGGTATTCAGACAGACCATGGTTTGAATGATTTAATTACTGCACATCTTTGGATGCTCTGTTTTTCTGAGATGATGCTTTTGATTCGGAAAGCACAGTGCCTTGACATGTTCCAGCTTTATCAAAAGACCTTTTCATGTTTGTCTCCATGCAGTTTATTTATTTTATGTGAATGCTTTCTCTTTTCTTTTTCTTTTTTTAGCCAGGGATTGGCTTTGTTTGTGTGTGTTTGTGTGTGTCAGGTTTGTGCACTGGTAAGAACTGATTTATAAATGCAAAATCAATCTGTAGTGCACAGGAAGTGTCATTATAATTCAATGTGAGTTTAATTAATAAAGTTAAAATGAAATTCGAAGAAATTCCTATATCTGCTGTAATTTTAGGTTTTAATATAATAATAATATTCAATGCTTAAAATGTCACCTATATAAATTTGGTATGACATTTATATATTCCATTAAATTTAATAAATGAACCTCTATATTATCGACTATGGTTGGAGAGCACCTAATGCCCCAGAATACTAGAATTTACTCAATCAATTACATATTCAATATGTTAAAATTTTGATTGAGATTAGTTGAGAGAAAGTTGAAAAAAAACATGTTTCTATACAGGAATATACATATTCATGTTTCTATCAAGAAATAAATATGCAAACCCTTTTGAAAAATCTAGCATTGCTGGTCACCAGCATAAGGTATGTCTGGATTCTGATTTGCTGGTGGACCAGCATATGTCTTTTGAGTCCTGCTATAATCCCATCAAGACCACAACAAAACTTGCTTATCTGTATGTGTTACATGTCATGTTTTTTAGTGTGTGTGTGTTCGTAGTTATATAAAGACCAAGACAATATTCCAAGTTCATTTTAATAAACTTTAATAAAGAAAAACACATGTTGCAGGTTACATGTTTACTGGTACACAGTAAAATCCTTGGTGTTAAACGATCACTGCCCAGTTTTTATAGGGTCCCAATCTATAGAGTAAAGGTAACTAAAGCAATGTAGAAGTTAGTGAAATAATGTAGATTCACTCTACAAGTGATGGTTGAGCATCAGTGATGACACCTGCGGTTAACAAGCAGAATCACTGAAGATAAGAGGAACAACAAGAACATAAAAAAGAGAAGAGGCGCGCAGAAACACGTCAACTACAACTGACTTACAGCCACACAGCCTTAGATTAACTCAACTGCAATAAATAAATAAATAAATAAATACACATCTCACCAGAGGATGATTCACTTATTACAAACCAGTTTGACTTTATTTATTTCAAATGGTACACATACAAAGGTTGTTGAAGCCATTCAACTGTCCCATTGAAAGATCTCTTCTCATAATCCCTGTTACTGAACAAACTGCTTATGATTATGCTTTTAAGGCATTTTCTTGGTTTTCATATATCTAAATATTTTTGTTTTGCAATGTGCACAAGCTCTTTTTACTTGATTTTAACGGATTTGTGTCCAGAACTTTTGAAACAGGAGACAATTATTTTGATGCTTTGAAACATTTTATGGGTGACATTGATTAAAAACTTAATCCTACAATTAAAATGTTTCGTTTTATTTTCAGTAAAGGGAGCAAAATAAATGACAAAGCTATAATCATCTAATTCAATAAATCATATGTTTTAACGTTATATTGTTTTTCCTTTACATCATTAATGTGTTAAATAGAGAAGTATGCAAGCAAAAACCATGCCTGTTCCCAAAACACTGCTTGTATACAGACAGCTGGCCTGCTCACACTCAACCCTGCAAGACCAGCTACACCAGCTCAGTTTTGCTTGAGAACAGCATGACCACAAACTAGACAAGCACAGCATAAAACCAGCACTATACCAGCATAAACCAGCCTGGACCAGCACTATACCAGCACTTACTATTATAAACCAGCCTGGACCAGCTGTCACGGTTTATATATTCATTGTCTCCTTTTAGTCTCGTGTTTCTGTTGTTAGATGTGTGGGTGTGTGCGAGTGGGCGGCTCCACTCCAATACAGCGATTAGCATCAGCTGATCGCAATCATCCTCCCCAGCTTCTACCCATCATATCACATTTAAATACTCACTGAACCTTCCTCTCTTTGTTAGATCGTTGTTTGATGTTCCCCGTGTGTGATCCTGTTCTCGTCTTTGTCTTGTCCTGTTCCCAGTCTGGTTCATCGGCTCTTCACTTGGATTACTCTTCACCTGGATTACTCTCACTTCATCACCACGGCACTTCACTCGGGATTCTGACCATCTGTCCCTGCGTTACCATCCTGTTGAGTGTGTTCTGACTGTGTGTGTGTCTTTACACCATTAAAGAGTTTACTTGCATTTTTGCTTCCGCATCTTCTGTCGTGATAGAACGATCTGACCAACGATGGAAGGAGCAGGTGAATCTCCGACGTTGGAAGGATTCGTCCAGTCCAGTCTTCAGCGTATGGACAGTCAAGAGAGGAACCTTAACGATACGGCGCGCGCCGTCCAGGCACCGGTAACGCAGGTGTCCGAGCTCACCCAGCAAGTACAACAGCTACGAGCTCCCACTGCGCCACCCGCACCAGCCGTTCCCCCCGGACCATCAGAGGGCGCATCCCAGTCAGAACCTCGACTACCAGTCCCGCAACCCTATGACGGTGAGCCCAGCTATTGTAGAGCCTTTTTGAACCGTTGTTCGATGCACTTCTCGTTGCAGCCTCGGACCTTTGCACACGAACCCGCCAAGGTGGCATTCGTGTTGACCTTACTGACTGGGAAAGCTGCTCTCTGGGGAACGGCTGTGTGGGAGAACCAGGATCCATGCTGCGCCTCGTTCCTGACACTCGCCGCCGAGATGAGAAGAGTTTTTGACCGCGCGGTCACGGGGAGAGAGGCGGCAAGGATGCTCGCAGAACTCAAACAGGAAGAGAGATCGGTGTCGGACTACTCTATTCAGTTCAGGACCCTGGCGGCTGAGTGTCACTGGAACGAGGAAGCGCAGTGGGACATGTTCCTGCATGGGTTGGCTGACCGCGTTCAAAAGGAGATCTACGCCCTGGACCTGCCCACGTCTTTTAATGGGCTTGTGGACCTAGCGCTTCGAGTAGACGCACGACTGACCAGAAGCGAACGTCGGACTCTACACAGCCAGGTTCCGAAGGGTACTGAGAGCCAGCGGTCCTGTGGCGGGAGCGCGGTCAGCCCCACCTACGATCACGAGCCCATGCAGGTAGGGCGAGCTCGGCTTTCCCGGGAGGAGAGGGAAAGGCGGAGATCCCAAGGCCTCTGCCTTTACTGCGGGGCCGCGGGACACTTTGCCTATCATTGTCCGGTAAAAGGCCAAGCCCGGCAGTAAGTATGAGGCTACTGTCGGGTGGGATCTCCGCCGAGAAGACCTCATCCACATCTACGCTCCTCCCGGTAAGACTAAGATGGTCAGTACACAAACAGGACTGTCAAGCACTGGTGGATTCAGGGGCGGAAGGTAACTTTATGGACCATTCATTTGCTCGCAAATTTCAGATTCCCCTCTTCCCCCTCACCAGTAGGATATCTGTACATGCACTCAACGGTCAAGACCTTCCCACCATCTCCCTCATCATCGGACCAGTCGCACTCACCACTTCAGGCAACCACACCGAGACACTTTCCTTCTACACACTGGACTCTCCACTCGCACCTGTTGTTTTAGGACACCCCTGGCTCATCAAACATAAACCAAGAATTGACTTGCAGCAGAAATCTGTGTTGGAGTGGAGTAGTCAATGTTCTGAGTCCGGTCTGGTGTCTGCTTGTTCGTCTGTTGCTGTCTCTATGTTTCAGGAGGAGGCAGTGGATTTATCAAACCTGCCGGCAGAGTATCTAGACCTGAAGGAGGTGTTCAGTAAGTCTCGCGCTGCTTCTCTCCCTCCGCATCGTCCCTATGACTGTGCCATAGACTTATTGTCAGGTAAGTCTCCGCCTAAAGGCAAGTTATATTCGCTCTCTTTCCCGGAGAGGGAGGCTATGGAGAAATATATTTCTGATTCTCTGGCAACGAAGTTTATCCGTCCTTCCTCTTCTCCAGCGGGGGCGGGGTTCTTTTTTGTGGGGAAGAAGGATGGATCACTGCGACCTTGTATTGATTACCGAGGGTTGAACAGCATCACGGTAAAGAATACCTATCCTTTGCCGTTGATGTCTTCAGCCTTCAAGAGGTTGCAGGGAGCATCTATCTTCACTAAATTGGACTTAAGAAACACTTATCATTTGGTTCGCATCAGGGAGGGGGATGAATGGAAGACTGCTTTTAACACCCCTAGGGGGCATTTTGAATACTTGGTCATGCCTTTTGGGTTGTCCAACTCCCCAGCAGTCTTCCAGGCACTCGTCAACGACGTGCTGAGAGATATGGTTGACCAGTTCATATATGTTTACCTGGATGACATATTGATTTTTTCATCTTCTCTCCAGGAACACGTTCAGCACGTCCGACGAGTGCTTCAGAGGTTGCTAGAGAATGAGCTTTTTGTCAAGGCGGAGAAATGCGTTTTTCATGCACAGTCTGTTCCGTTTTTAGGATTCATTGTGTCGACTGAGGGAATTCGCATGGATCCTGAGAGGGTCAAGGCTGTGGTGGATTGGCCAAGTCCAGAATCCCGTAAGGCCCTACAGAGGTTTCTGGGGTATGCCAATTTTTACCGGCGGTTTATTCGCAATTTCAGCCAGCTGGCCGCTCCTCTGACCGCCTTGACCTCCCCCAGAACTGCGTACAGGTGGTCAGACGCTGCTGAGGCAGCGTTTACCAAACTAAAAAGCCGCTTCGTTTCGGCTCCCATCCTCATCGCCCCTGATACATCACGCCAGTTCGTGGTGGAGGTCGATGCGTCAGAGGTAGGGGTGGGTGCAGTGATATCCCAGCGTTCTCCCACAGACGACAGGATGCATCCGTGCGCGTTTTTGTCACATCGCTTATCCCCTGCCGAACGTAATTATGACATTGGTAACCGAGAGTTGTTGGCAGTCAAGTTAGCATTGGAGGAATGACGTCACTGGTTAGAAGGGTCAGGGGTACCTTTTATCGTCTGGACTGACCATAAGAATTTGGAATACATCAGAACTGCTAAAAGATTGAACTCCAGACAGGCTCGGTGGGCACTTTTTTTTCGGACGTTTTGATTTTACTCTCTCGTACCGCCCGGGTTCTAAAAACATCAAACCCGATTCTTTGTCGCGCATTTTTGATCGCTCCGAACGCCCGTCTACTCCCGAGTGCATTTTGCCGGAGAATCTATTCATCTCCACACTCGTATGGGAGGTCGAATCGAGGGTCAGAACGGCCCTAGAAGGGGTAACGCCTCCGCCCGGTGGCCCACCGAATCGTTTATTTGTGCCGGAGGGATTACGGTCTGACGTTATTCAGTGGGGTCATTGCTCCAATGTGGCTTGTCATCCAGGAGTTAATCGCACTAGTTTTTTAGTCAAGCAACGGTTCTGGTGGCCACTCATGGCTCGTGACATTAACAGTTTTGTTTTGGCTTGCTCGGTTTGTGCCACGGGCAAGACTTCCAATCGACCCCCGGATGGGTTACTCCAACCGCTGCCTGTCCCTTCGAGACCCTGGTCCCATATCGCTCTAGATTTTATCACCGCCCTCCCACCCTCCCAGGGTAACACGGTTGTTTGAACCGTGGTGGACCGATTCTCAAAGGCGGTACACTTTATTCCCTTACCCAAATTACCTTCAGCTAAGGAGACAGCGTTGACAGTCGTTGATCACGTCTTTCGCTTACATGGCCTCCCGATAGACGTGGTCTCCGACAGAGGACCCCAGTTTGTGTCCAAATTTTGGCAAGAGTCTTGTAGGTTACTGGGAGCGACCGTTAGTCTGTCCTCAGGGTTTCATCCCCATAGCAATGGCCAAACCGAGAGAGCCAACCAAGATTTGGAAAGGGTGTTGCGATGTATAGTTTCCAAGAACCCTTCCTCATGGAGTCAGCAACTGCCTATGGCGGAGTACGCCCACAACACATTACCAGTGTCATCCACGGGCCTGTCTCCGTTTGAATGTAGCGTAGGGTACCAGCCACCTATTTTTCCCAGTCTGGAGTCTGAAGTCGCGGTTCCCTCCACTCACGCTTTTGTCCAGAGGTCTCACCGCACATGGACTAGAGCCCGTGAGACTCTACTCCAGGTGGGGGCGCGCACCAAGACCAAGGCCGATCGCCACCGGTCGAAGCCTCCCGTATACGTCGTCGGTCAAAAAGTGTGGCTTTCTACTAAGAACATTCCTCTCCGCTCCGTCTCTAATAAACTTGCTCCCAAATTTATTGGCCCGTTTACTGTCACCAAAATCATTAGTCCGGTGGCAGTCCGCCTCAACTTGCCTCCAGTGTACAGGAGGATTCATCCCGTTTTTCATGTGTCTAAAATCAAACCCGTGTTTCACTCGCACATTAATCCGCCAGTCCCGGTTCCCCCCCCCCCCCCCGCCGCGTCTCGTAGAAGGGGAACCCACTTATTCGGTCAACCGTATTCTGGACTCTAGGCAGAGGGGACGCGGATTCCAGTACTTGGTGGACTGGGAAGGTTACGGTCCGGAGGAAAGAAGTTGGGTACCTGCTAGGGACATCCTGGATCACTCCCTTATTGATGATTACAATCGACAGGTAGGGGAGTCTGGGACCGCCAGGAGGCGTTCCTAGGGAAGGGGGTACTGTCACGGTTTATATATTCATTGTCTCCTTTTAGTCTCGTGTTTCTGTTGTTAGATGTGTGGGTGTGTGCGAGTGGGCGGCTCCACTCCAATACAGCGATTAGCATCAGCTGATCGCAATCATCCTCCCCAGCTGCTACCCATCATATCACCTTTAAATACTCACTGAACCTTCCTCTCTTTGTCAGATCGTTGTTTGATGTTCTCCGTGTGTGATCCTGTTCTCGTCTTCGTCTTGTCCTGTTCCCAGTCTGGTTCAACGGCTCTTCACTTGGATTACTCTTCACCTGGATTACTCTCACTTCATCACCACGGCACTTCACTCGGGATTCTGACCATCTGTCCCTGCGTTACCATCCTGTTGAGTGTGTTCTGACTGTGTGTGTGTCTTTACACCATTAAAGAGTTTACTTGCATTTTTGCTTCCGCATCTTCTGTCGTGATACCAGCATAACATCCATGCTGGTTAACGTTGGATTTTTTAGCAGGGTAATTAATAATTAATGATTCAATCATTTAGGTTTTGATGCAAAATGAATTGGGGTAATGAAATTCTGGTAACCCTTTATTTAAATCCTGAATGCAATGCAATACGAGTTCAATCTAAATCAACTCTAAATTTCTAGATTTTTACCCCCCCCCCCCCCCAAAAAAAGAAGTGTTTTAAAGGCTGATCTCAGATCTACTACAGTAATCCGTTCAAATAACTTTGAGGATCAAGGCATTAGACACTCAACAGTAAAGCATACTGGAAACTACAGGGACTGTGTAGCAGTTTCATATATATATATATATATATATATATATATATATATATATATATATATATATATATATATATATATGAATATATATGCCACTCCATGGCATATGGAGTGTCCCCGCATGGAGCCACTCCATGTCCCCGCATATGAGGAGCTGGTGGAGGTTGTTTCTCGTGCTGAGGACCAGTTAAACATCAGCTGGCCATGTGAAAAGCAGGCAGATAAAAATTAAATTAGATGAGCGCTTCCTGCAGCATAGAGAACAACCTCATCACCGGGGTTTACCGTTCTTTCCCGATTTACATAACGAGTTGTGTAAATCGTGGAACAAGCCTTATTCCTCTCATATTTCCAACCCCCCAATATTAGATTACAGCAATATTATGGGGACAAGAGAGAACGGCTATGCGATGATGACTCGGGTGAAAGAGCCATTGGCCAATTATTTTTCTCCCAACGCTGTGTCATCCCTAAAAACCCCAGTGCTGCCCACCAAACCTTGCCATGATACATCTACTTTGGTGGGCACAGCTTATATGGCTGGGGTTCGGGCTGGTGCCAGTCTGCACACTTTGGCAGTACTGCAGGCATATCAGGCCGACCTTCTTAAAGCGATTGATGAGGGCGAGGGGCCAACTCCAGAAGATGTTGCGGAGTTGAGAAAGGCTGCCGACTTGTCTCTTTGAGTCACCAAGCAAATAAGCTGCACTGTCTGCCCCACAGGCTTGCGGCCAGGCAGCGTTCGCGTTCACACACAGAGAATCGTTTTCGATTAAACCCTGCCAGAGATATGCTTCAGGGGGTCGAGAACGAATCTCGAACTATACCCGAAATCAGCCTCGAGAGGCTGGTTCCCGTGGTAATATATTTCAATGCTTGGAAAAATCAAACGAATATTTCTCCGTGGGTCCTGCGCACCATTCAAAAAGGGTACAGACTACACATTTACCAAATGCATGGATGCAGCTCTAGCTCAGTTACAGTCGTATCCCGATATGTTGTCTTTAGTTCCTTGTCTTGTGTTAATGTTGTTTTAGAGAGTGTAGTGCTTGGTTTCCCTCTGTTCATTAAAAGTCAGTTTAAATGTCTTCCAACTTGATCTTCTGGATTGCTACATCTTTACATGTTACAATAACAAGGAATCTGCAAATATTATAAACACATTTTAAATTTGGTTAACATTATTTATGAAAAGATATAATGCATTATAAGTTACATTATTTATGATGTAACGAGTTAGCTCAAAGGGGAAATATTAATAATAACTCATAACTTGTTATGATTAATTATGAATATTTGGGTCAGTTAATTGGATTAACTTGATGTAGCTAAATTAATATTACAATAAATTAATCAGTTCGTCTAACAAACTCTTTTGATTATTCATTTATTCTAAGAAAAGGGTATCTTTCATGGCCACAGAAAAAAAATATTTTTAGCATGTTCAGTAACTATAACAAATAATTGTGTCTGATTTGTCTCAGTTGTTACAATGAATACTGTCACAATGCCTTACACATAGGCTAAGTAAAGTTTTATATAAAGGCTTTAAAGGGATAGTTTGTTCAAAAATGAAAATTATGTCATCATCTACTCACCCAAGTTTTTCCAAACTTGTAAGAGTTTCTTTCTTGATATTTTGAAAAAAGTCAGAAAGCAAACAGTTGATGGATCCCCTTGACTTCCACTTTATTATTTATACTATGAAAGTCAGTGGGGTCCGTCCACTGTTTTGTTTGATTTTTAATGAACTATCCCTTTAAGTAAAGTGTTACCTGTCTTTAAAACTGTGCTGAATTTCTTGAAATTTAAATTCAGTACATTCCTCTTCAAATTCCAAATGTAACATCCTGTGTGACTCAAATAATTTCAAACTCATGAACTGAAAAGGAACCCATTCAAAATGATGAACTTTGCTCAACCCTGTGTGCTTGCATGTGTGTATGTATGTGTGTGTTTAAAGGCAAATGTCTTTGTTCTACAGTATGTAATATATAGTTAGTCTTAGAACAGAGTTTAGGAGGAGACCCCTAAATCTCTCTTTATACTCTCTTTCTGTCCTTCATGCCTGCACTCTCATCTCAGTTCCTGATCAAAGCCGGATATTTATGCATTCTGCTCAGCATGTGTTGTTTTTCCACTTTGTAGCTGTGGAAACGCCAGCAGGTTTTGGCGAGTGATAACTAAGTCTGGAATAAACAGCCTCAATCTGTAAAGATATTACATCTCACATGGCAAATATTTGATTGATTTCTTTCCATTTCTAAACTTTAATTAAACCAGCTTGCTTAATTATTGAGCTTAATTATTTAATCCAACCGGGAGTCAATAGTCATTTTTAACCAACAATTGTTTGGTCGTGTGCAAATATATTGATTACTGCAATAGCAGCAACCCACATAGCAAGCAGTCTTGGCCCGAATGTGGCCTCAGTCTGGAACTGCTGGCCTCCTGTCAGCAATGGCATGTATCCTGTCAGCCAGAGCTGGGCCTTGTGTGGCAATGATGGCACAACATGGTGCAGGGCAAAACACATGAGGGCCGGATGAGTTCATTGATCATCTGGCCCAAATCAGGCTTGTGACGATGGGCCATATAAATGCACTTTCCCACATAGGAAATTGTATCATACCCAGCTCTGTTCCACAAAAACCCTCTTCCCTCGAATGACGGCCCTAGTGGCCCAGATCTGAATTACTAGGACCACAAGTGGGAGTTTCTCCTCTCTTATTGACGCTTGCTGGTTGGTGCGAGATGCATTCTGGGATACCTGGCTGTCTCAAGTCCGCACAAGTCACCTCTCGATGGATCCTCGGTAAAAGGGGCAGATCAAGAACACATCTGGGGATTTGAACTGGACTTGGCTAGATGTGAACTTTAGCTGTTTCTCAATGTCAAGGATACTTCCTTGGCAGGACTGGTCCTTCCAAGTCATTTCCTTCAGAGGCTAGGCGAGGCTCCTCTTTAGCATTCGGAGAACACGTAAATGGAACAGGCTAGCAAGTGCACGTCATTGCGTCATTAACAATTGTTAAATGACAGGTCCGGTTCAGTTAGCCATCAGTAACGTAATTTCTATATTTGTATAATTTGTAATATCAATATGGTAGTAATTTGAACTGGCATTTAAACATTAAACTTTACTTATATGTACTACGGTTATAACAAATGTATGGTAACGTAAATATACTTACATTTGAAAGCATATTGCCCCGTTATCGCTCCGACTCCGCTAACGTCCGACATTTTTTTATTTTTTTGAACAAGATAGCAAAGCTGCGCGCAAAGGATTGTGGGTGATTTGAGAGCGTTAAGGCTATATGCATCCTTTCCTGTATATGGGAAATCTTCCGAACGAAGGACTCAGTCCTTGATTGAAATTCTGAGGATCCTCGACATTGGAACAGTCCTTCGACGGATGTCGATGACGTAGCATCCTCGAAATTCCGGCTTCCGAGGATCCTTCCTTGACATTGAGAAACACCTGCTGAATTGGAACAGTATTTGGGCAGCGACTGATGACGTTTCACAAATCCACAAGAACACAAGTACAGACAAGAACGTATATTGAGAAACGGCCAGGATGTCCGGGAGACGTGTGTGTTTTTTATCGGTCCGCCTAGAAACAAAACCCGTGACGCCAAAACCCCTCATGGAAGAAGAAAGCCGTTGTGTTTACAACTGTGACAATGAGCGCTTACCAGGATCAACTAAACACTGGATTTTCAAAAGTATTTGAAGTTCGCGGCTCCATTTTTGAAGTAAACTTAGATGCGCGCCAGTCTGATATTGTAGGGAAGTCGACATTATTGACACACACACACACACACACACACACACACACACACACACACACACACACACACACACACACACACACACACACACACACACACACACACACACACACACACACACACACACTTCATTACTTAGATACTGATAGTGCTGATGACGACTGTAGTTCTTCACAACCAAAAACAGTCTAATGAATAGTTTTCTTCCCTTGTATCACAAAGACCTGAATCTGATGTTATTGATTATTCGGGATGAGAAATTAATGATTCTGGTTCTGAATCAAATTCTGCTTAAATATTTTGGTTCCTCAATGAGACTATTAAAGATGGGATCAGTAGTTTTTGAAAAACCCTTTTGGTCAATGTTGATATTTGAAATCACCAAAACAAACACGCCCCTACCCCAAAATGATCTTGCCCCTAATTTGATAGCTCCGCCCCACACTTACGCGACCGTAACCCAGGCAACGACTATGGCGGAATCTGCTGTACCTGCCGACCGAAGGTAAGTGAAAGCAATGTGTTACTATGGTAATCCATGTCGAATGTGCTTTAGTAGTAATGTGTGTTTTAACGCATCGACGGTTCAGCTCCGTTTCACATGCTCAACACCCACAAAGTTATCATGATCAACTCCATAGCACGAGCACGACAGTATATATTACAATTACAATTATAACAAGATTAGGGGGTTATATCATCACTATGAGGAACCAAAGGAAACAAACTTTAGGAGTATATTATCTTACTTTTCGGTCACACTTTGGGAGCCAACATTTGAAAAAGACAGTGGAGGAGGTTTAAACGTGCCATGCTTCTTGGCATGTGTCTTTGTGTCTTTTTCTTAGCTGAATCGAAAGAAAATAATATTGCAAAGATGACACGAGAATATTCAAGCAATTTTCAGCATACATTAGTTATGTGAAACAAAGCTAAACAATGTTACTCACCTATCAAGAAGAAATAAAGCAAACTGTTATAGCTTCTCCGATATTAACACGAGTTACATCTTGCCTGATCGTAAGCCTTCTTTTTTTATTTTAAGTTGCGCAGACATTTTTCTCTTTTGTTTTTTATCTGCCATCTCTATTTCTGTAGTGGTTCAGCTAATATCTGTGCTGTGTGCACTGAACGCTCTCTCCTCCTCATCATTAGTAGACACGTGCCTTACTGCTGATTGGTTACAAGTTTGTTTTGATAGTTGGTCCGATACAGTTTTCAAAAGTGTTTTTCAAAACCTTAGGGATCAGTAGTGATACGTCGTCATACTCAGTTTCTAGTCAGAATGTGAGTCTGAGACTGCTCCACTGTGATTACGGGGCGTGTTTCAACCGAACCAGGAAAGAAAATGCCTCTGCCCTCAATTGGATAGACCTACAACCAATCAGAGCAACAGAGTAAATGACGTATGTGCGTATGAGCGACGCATATGCCTTGATCGCGGTTCTATGTTCCTCTTTTAAAATGAATGCGTCGTCTACATCTTCTATAACAGACGCAATGGCTGAATCTACACATCTTTCTCCAGCTTTTTGTTGTAAACGAATTCAACCCAAGCGCTCTTTGGTGACGTGGATGATTACGTTACTGTTGATCATCAGTCCGGATTGGTCCGAACAGCTTTGGTTCGAGCATAGTTGCTCCACAATGGAACAAGTCCAGACCGAACGTCCCATCCTCAAATGTTGTGGGTGGGGCTAAGTTCGGCTGGCATCCAGGCCAACTGATCCCACCTTTAATGATTGTTTTAGTAATTTGGGATGTAACACAAATTCTCATTACAAACACAATGTGCATTTTTTTCGAAACAATTTAAAACAATATCAAAGGATTTCAGTGTTATTATATTATATTATATCATTATTATACATGTTGATCCAGACCCTTAAGGTGTGATCATTCACTCTTGAACTTGTTCAGCAAGTGAAATCCAGTCAATTCAATAGAAATCCTATTCAATTGAAACGAATTTTGTGTGAGGGCAAAAGATGTCCCCATTCTGAATTCCCAATGGATGCAAGTTGGTCACTTGTATTCGCCATGCTGACCAACAGAAAGCTACATGATTTGTAAGTGACTTCTGTGTGCGGTGTGTCTTAGAGCTCAAACATGAATTGGGGCTCAGGTCAGGAAGCAGAGAGACTGGCTAAACCGACCATCTGCTAGCTGTCTCACGTCACTGAGGTCAGATAAATCCCATCACATAGAGCCTCTTTCACCTATATTTCATCATATAGAGACTGTGTCTGTTCCCCGAATTAGGAAATACAAAAAACTCCCCAAATCATTTAAGGGGAAAAAATTAGTTCATGTTCAGAAAAATATAAAACAGATAAACAAATGATAATGCTCGGGTTCCTGAATATTCTATCCCTTCAAAAGCACTTATTATTAATGACATGATCACAGATTATAACCTATATGTGCTGTGTTTGACAGAAACCTGGCTAAAACCAGATGATTACATTACTTTAAATGAGTCCACCCCCCAAGATTATTGTTATAAAAATGAGCCTCGTCTGAAAGGCAAAGGGGGAGGTGTTGCTGTAATCTAATGTAATATCTTCAGAATTACTGAGAAGTCTTGTTTCAAATATAATTCTTTTTAAGTGTTGGTGCTTAATGTAACAATATATAGTGTAAATGATAAATCACGTTTGAGATTTGTGCTGCTACTGTATACAGACCACCAGGGCACCATACAGACTTTATTTAAGAATTTGCTAATTTTCTATCAGAGTTAGTACTGGCTGCAGATAAAGTCCTAATTGTTGGTGATTTTAATATACATGTAGATAACGGAAAATATGCATTGGGATTGGCATTTAAAGACATTCTGAACTCTATTGGAGCTAGACAACACGTATCAGGACCTACTCATTGTCGTAATCATACTCTAGATCTACTATCACATGGAATCAATGTTGATGCCGTTGAAATTCTACAGTAGAGTGATGACATCTCAGATCATCAAGTCTCGTGTATACTTCATTTAGCCAAGGCTGCAAAGCCGACTCCGTGCTACAAATATGTTAGACCTATCACTTCTGCTACTAAAGATTGCTTTATTAATAACATTCCTGATCATTTTCATCTCCTCAGCATCCCAGATTGCTTAGAAGAACTCGATATTGCGACGTAAACTTTTGACTCTCTCTTTTCCACCACTTTAGACACAGTTGCTTTTTTGTGCTTAAAGAAACTTAAATAAAATAGTCAAACGCCATGGTACAATGTGCACACTCAGGCCCTTAAGAGAGCAGCCAGAAAAGTGGAGCGCAACTGGAAGAAAACAAAGCTAGAGTTTTTTTTCTCGCATTTCATGGAAAGAGAGCACGATTGCATACAGAGAGGCCTTAAAAACAGCTAGATCTGCTTATTTTTCAACCCGATTAGAAGAAAATAAACAAAAGCAGCACAGCAGTTTTCTATTAGAAAAAAATAAACACAAGCAACACAGCATTAATGACTTTATGCACTTCTTTACTTACAAGATTGATAATATCAGGGAGAAAATTATAACTATGCAACCATCTACTACAGTATCGCATCAGGGAGTGCATTGCAGTCTCCCTGAGGAAAATTTTGATTCATTCATTGCTATAGGAGAGGAAAAATGTTCTAAACTCGTTAAATCATCTAAATCGACAACATATGTTAGACCATATACCGACTAAGCTATTGAAAGAGATGCTTCCAGAGGTCATAGATCCTCTTCGTAATATTATTAATTCATCATTGTCATTAGGATACATACCTTAAACTTTTGAGCTGGCTATGATTAAACTGCTTGTTAAAAAACGCAACTTGATCCTACAGAATTAGTCAATTACAGGCCGATCTCGAATCTACCTTTTCTGTCAAAGATACTAGAAAAGGCAGTATCCTCACAACTATGTTCCTTTTTAGAAATAAAGGGTATCTATGACGATTTCCAGTCAGGATTTAGACCGTACCATAGTACTGAGACCTTAGAGACTGAGATCTTAGTGCTGCATTTGATACTATTGACAACAACATTCTTTTAAATAATAAATGATGTTGGCATTAGTGGAATAGCATTAGCATAGTTTAGATCATACTTATCTGACCGTTATCAGTTTGTAGCAGTAAATGAAGAGATGTCTTTGTCTTCTTTCATCCAGCCGCAGCTGGAACCAGCTTCCAGAAGAGATCAGATGTGCTCCTCAGTAGTTAGATCAGTAGTCACATTCAAATCCAAACTCAAAACACATCTGTTTACCAATGCATTTACTGAATGAGCACTGTGCCACTGTTAGTCTGACTGTTTTTACTGTATTTTATTTATTTTTTATTCTAAACTGTTTTAATTATTCTTATTTCTTTTGATTATTTTAATTTCTTTATTCTAAACTGCTTAAATTATTCTTATTTCTTTTGATTATTTTAATTTCTTCTATGTAAAGCACTTTGAATTACCATTGTGTATGAAATGTGTTATATAAATAAACTTGCCTTGCCTTGCCTAGCCCATGTCTTATCGATCAAAAGTACCACAAGGCTCAGTACTAGGACCTCTGTTCACTCTGTACATGCTACCCTTAGGATATATCATTAAGAATGGCATTAGTTCCCTTTCGAGGGAACTCGAACTGCGTCGAATGACACTTTGGGGGAAACGCCCCTCAGCGTAGCGCCTCTGAAGCATGAATGAAACTAAGCCGATCTCCGATTGGTGCAACGTAATGACGTAATGTGTGACGACACATAGGCGGAACTATAAAGGGACGCCGGCACACACAAAATGTCAGCTTTCTGTTCTTCAGCAAGCGCTATCTGTGACTGTGAGTCTTATTTATTGTTGTCTGTCTCTAAGCTGATCTCTAGCGAAATGGCGAGCGCGAGTTTCAGGAAGTGTGTGCATCATTGCCCTCGTTTTATCACGAGTGGGGACACACACCGACTGTGCACGCACTGTTTAGGAATGCAGCATGCACGGGCAGCTCTCGAGGGAGCTGCTTGCGAGGATTGTGAAAAATTGCCAATCCGTGTGCTGCGTTCCCGGCTGGCTATCTTTGATGAGGATGGCCGGCCTCGCGAGCCCCGTGGTGCGGGGATCTCGCAAATGGATCTGTCGGGGGATCCCGAGGCTGCTGAGGCACCTTCTCGGGATTCCTCTGATGTCAGTTCTGATGTCCTCGAGCCTCGCGTGGAAGCCCGCCCGGCGGCTTCTTCTGCGCGAGCCGAGGATCCGATGCTTGAACTGTCTGCCTCTGAGGAGGTAGACGTGCTCAGTATCGAGGGCGGGGATTTTGGGGATGACTCGCCACCCCATGTCCCCGCATATGAGGAGCTGGTGGAGGTTGTTTCTCGTGCTGTGGACCGTTTAAATATCAGTTGGCCACATGAGAAGCAGGAAGCGCTTACTAAAAGCAAGTTGGACGAGCGCTTTCTGCAGCACAGAGAGCAACCTCATCACCGGGGCTTACCGTTTTTTCTCGACTTACACAACGCTGAGTTGTGTAAGTCGTGGAACAGACCACATTCTTCCCGTGTGTCCAACCCCCCTGTTCTTAATTACAGTA
The DNA here is from genome assembly GCA_030578275.1 of Meda fulgida. Lineage (NCBI taxonomy): Eukaryota > Metazoa > Chordata > Actinopteri > Cypriniformes > Leuciscidae > Meda > Meda fulgida. The sequence continues at coordinate 26,866,115 of CM060618.1, forward strand.
AAATCCTGGGGGCACGGGAAAACGGTTATGGGATGATGCCACGGGTGGAACAGCCACTGGCTAATTATTTATCCCCCGAATTAGCATCATCCCTGAAAGCCCCGGTGCTGCCCACTAAACCATGTAGAGAGACATCATCTTTAGTGGGCAGGGCATATATGGCTGCGGGTCGGGCTGGTGCGAGCCTTCACACCATGGCTCTGCTTCAGGCGTACCAGGCCGACCTTCTTAAAGACATCGATGAGGGCGAGGGCCCAACTCCCGATGATGTCGCGGAGTTGAGGAGGGCCGCTGACCTGTCTCTCCGAGTCACCAAGGAGACAGCCCGTGCTATCGGCCGCTCCATGGCAGCAATGGTGGTCTCGGAGAGACATTTATGGTTAAATCTGTCGGGCATCAAGGAGAAGGACAGGGTTTTCCTCCTTGATGCCCCGATTTCGCCTTCTGGCCTGTTCGGCGACGCCGTAAATACCGTCGTCGACAGGTTTCAGGAGGCGAAAAAACAGTCAGCGGCCTTCAAACAATATCTCCCTCGCCGCTCGAAGTCTAAGAAGTCTGCCCCTAGTGGGCAGCCGCAGCCACAGCCATCCGCCAGCTCCTCCGCCTATAGACAGGCCCAAAAGGAGAGCGTTTCGTCTAGAGCCCCCCCTCAAGGAGCCTGGGGGCATAGACGGCGCTCTCAGGCGAAGCCTCAACAGAAGCAGGGCGACCTGAGGGCCGTCCTGCAGGCTAAGAAGGCTTCGTCAAAGAGATCCTAGCCAATCTAGGATCTCTGCGGGCGGCCCCACCCGTGGTGGAGCGACCGAGGTCGTCTCCTTCGCGGAGCCCGCAGGAAATCGATGTTGCTCTCCCGCCGTTAAACACGCTTCGGGACACATCGGTTTCCAGCGAACGCAGGTTGCACTGTCCGCCCCACAGGCTTGCGGCCAGGCAGCATTCGCGTCCGCCCATCGAGAATCATTTTCGGTTCAGCCCTGCCGGGGATCCGCTTCAGGGGGCCGAGAACGAATCCCGATTAATACCCGAAGCCAGGCTCGAGAGCCTGGTTCCCTTGGTGAAGTATTTCGATGCATGGAAAAATCTGTCGAATATTTCTCCTTGGGCCCTGCGCACCATTCAAAATGGGTACAGGCTGCAGTTCAGTTTCCGCCCACCCAAATTCAACGGGGTGGTCTGGACTGTAGTCGACCCAGTGCAGGGTCGGGTGTTGGAACGGAAGGTAAACTCCCTGCTGGCAAAGGAGGCTATAGATCGTATTCCTCCTCCGGAAGAGGAGTCCGGGTTTTACAGCCGCTACTTCATAGATCCCAAGAAGGATGGGGGGTTGCGTCCAATAATAGATCTCAGGCACCTGAACCGCTCTCTGAGGAGATTCAGGTTCAAGATGCTCACTATTCCCATTATCGTGAGTCAAATTCAATCCGAGGATTGGTTTGTCACGATAGATCTAAAGGACGCATACTTCCACATATCCATCCTTCCATCTCACAGGAAGTTCCTGAGGTTCGCTTTCGGGGGCGAAGCGTACCAATATCGGGTTCTTCCGTTCGGCCTAGCTCTCTCCCCTCGCACATTTACCAAATGTATGGATGCAGCTCTGGCACCCCTGAGGCTTCAGGGCATCAGGGTTCTCAATTATATCGACGACTGGCTGATTTTAGCACAGTCACAAGAGCTGGCGGTTCGGCATCGAGATGTCGTCCTCGCCCACATCCAAAGTCTGGGGTTGAGACTCAACACGAAAAAGAGCGTGTTGACATCAGCCCAGAGAACCACGTTCCTGGGAGTGGTGTGGGACTCGGTCACGATGCGGGCACAATTGTCTCCTGCTCGGATCGAGTCCATCCTGACCACAGTGTCCGGGATAAAGCTAGGCCAAGCCATCACTGTGAAACACTTCCAGAGAGTGTTGGGGCTCATGGCAGCAGCGTCCAATGTCATTCCATTCGGCCTGCTGCACATGAGGGCCCTTCAGTGGTGGTTAAAAACCAAGGGGTTTTCCCCGAGGGGAAACCCGTTCCGCATGATCAGGGTTACGCGCAGATGCCTTCGTTCCCTATCTATGTGGAAGAAAGCTTGATTTTTCTCCCAAGGCCCTGTGTTGGGAGCGTCATGTCGCCGGAAAACCGTTTCGACAGACGCCTCCCTCACGGGCTGGGGCGCGGTCATGGACGGCCGCTTTATGACAGGCCTATGGCAGGACCATCATTCCTCCTGGCACATAAGCTGCCTGGAGATGTTGGCGGTGTTCCGAGCTTTGAGGAGCTTCCTGCCGGACCTCAAGGGCTATCATGTCCTTGTGAGGTCAGACAGCATGTCGGTAGTGGCCTATATAAACCATCAGGGGGGTCTGAGGTCTCGCCCTCTGTGCAGACTGGCGCATCAGATCCTCCTGTGGTCCCAGGGGAAACTGTTGTCTCTAGCAACATACATCCCGGGGAGTCAAAATCAGGGAGCAGACATCCTGTCGAGACAGGGGCTGAGGCCCGGGGAATGGAGACTCCACCCCGAGGTGGTGGAGTCAATATCTCAGAGGTTCGACCCAGTGGAAATGGACCTGTTCGCGTCTCGAGAGATGACCCACTGTCCCCTGTGGTTTTCCCTCACCCATCCAGCCCCGCTGGGGTTGGATGCCATGGTGCAGACGTGACCGAGGCTACGTCTGTACGCTTTTCCCCCGATCGCTCTACTCCCGGGAGTTCTAGAGAGGGTCCGTCGCGACGGGATCAGTCTACTGCTGGTAGCCCCGTTGTGGCCGGCCCGAGTATGGTTCTCCGACGTAATTTTGCTCCTGGACGGCCCTCCATGGGAGATTCCCATCAGGAGGGACCTGCTGACACAGGCAGAGGGCTCAATATTTCACCCTCGGCCCGAGTTGTGGAAACTGTGGGTCTGGCCCCTGAGGGGGCACAGTACCTAGAGGCCGGCCTATCAGCTGGAGTAGTGGAGACCATACTCAGCTCTAGAGCTCCCTCCATGAGGAAATTGTACGGCTTGAAGTGGAATGTCTTCACCATTTGGTGTAGAGAGCGTGAGGTGGACCCAGTTAACTGCCCAGTGGCTTCAGTGCTGGAGTTCCTCCAAGATCGCTTCTCCACTGGTCTTACCCCGTCCACAGTCAAGGTGTACGTGGCTGCCATTGCGGCTTTCCACGCTCCTCTGAGTGATGGGCCTCTGGGGAGACACCAGTTGGTCGTACGTTTCCTCCGTGGGGCCTGGAGGATGAGACCTGCGGCTCGTACCAGGGTTCCCACTTGGGACCTGGCGGTGGTTCTTGAAGGTTTGGCTGAGGCCCCCTTCGAACCGCTGGAGTCGGCTGAGGCCAAGAACCTGTCGCTGAAGATCGCTTTTCTGTTGGCCATTACTTCTCTGAGGAGGGTAGGAGATCTCCAGGCGCTCTCCATATCTAACGAGTGCCTGGAGTTTGCTCCAGGCAACATTAAGGCCATCCTTCACCCTAGGCCCGGCTATCTGCCTAAGGTGCCTACGGTTCTGCAGGCTTTTCATCCTCCACCTCACGTGACGACGGATGAAGAGAGGCTTCACATGCTCTGCCCTGTCAGAGCACTGAGTATTTACATTCAGAGGTCCTCTTCATGGTGGAAGTCGGACCAGTTGCTGGTGTGTTTCGGGTCGCCCAGGAAGGGGCTTCCCGCTTCAAAGCAGACCATCAGCAACTGGATTGTCCAGGCGATTTCCACGGCCTACCAGGTGCGCGGTATGCCTTCACCTTTGGCCATGAGGGCTCATTCTACTAGAGGCATGGCGTCCTCTAGAGCCCTTCTCGCTGGGGCCCCCATCCAGGAGGTCTGCGATGCAGCAGGATGGGCTACCCCTCATACCTTTATAAGGTTTTATAGTCTGGATATTCCGTCAACACCCGGCGCTCTTGCGCTCTCGTCCTAAGTGTGCCTGTGAGCAGCTTCACACTAGGGCAAGCAGGGCACGTTGTGGCGTAGTGGGCACTCGTTCCCCCAAAGTGTCATTCGACGCAGTTCGAGTTCCCTTGAAAGGGAACGTCCTCGGGTTACGACTGTAACCCTTGTTCCCTGAGAAGGGAACGAGAACTGCGTCCCTTGGCCACGCCTTCCCCTGCCTGGGAGCGCTTGCTTCATCACAGAGGCTGACATTTTGTGTGTGCCGGCGTCCCTTTATAGTTCCGCCTATGTGTCGTCACACATTACGTCATTACGTTGCACCAATTGGAGATCGGCTTAGTTTCATTCATGCTTCAGAGGCGCTACGCTGAGGGGCGTTTCCCCCAAAGTGTCATTCGACGCAGTTCTCGTTCCCTTCTCAGGGAACAAGGGTTACAGTCGTAACCCGAGGACGTTTTCACTGTTATACTGATGATACTCTATATTTCTTCACACCCTGACAAAACTTATCAATTCACAAAATTAACGGATCGCATAGCTGATATAAAAAAAATGAAGGACTAGTAATTGTCACAGTGTTGGGTTTGTGTTCCCCAGATGTCCACTAGATGTCCTCCTTCCCCACGGTGTCATTCACTTCATGAACTACATTTCCCACGATCCTTGTCTCTTCATTGCACTCAGTTGTTCCTCATCACTGATCATTGCACTCAGCCATTTCCCCATTATCATTGACTATTCCCTGTGTATTTTACCCTGTCTGTTTCAGTGTGTGTCACGGAGTCCTTGTATGTATCACGCTACTTCTGTTCCAGTGTCCTTGGTTCTTGTTTTGTTCCTGTTCTTGTTGGATTGCCTTTTGGATTTTGACCCTTGCTTTGGACTGGTTTTCGATTTTGGATTATCCCTAAATAAACTACTGTTTTTGGAACTTACCCTTGTTTCCCCGTGTGTGGATCGTGACAGAAGGACTCCGTCATGAATAGTTCCAGCAGTAGGGGGTTCAGGTCCTCATCCCCAGCCACCGTAGGGGAGAGGTCGCAATCTGGAGAAGTGCCACCGCGTATGAACATTTTCGAATGTTTCGCTCTGTGGGCTCGTATCACAGAGGACACCGCGGTGAGAAAGTTACCCGAGACCCCTTCCTTCGAGAGAAGGGAATCATTCGAGGGAACTCGTCTGGCCAGGTTTTCGGGGATCCGCGGAGGTCGCAGGAGAGGAGGCGCCAGAGATGAATCCCGGAACCACTCTCCACTTCGATCACTCCTCGACCCTGGGCTGGTGATGTCCAGTCCAGAACTCCATCTGCCGTTGATCTCGTCAAGCACAGAATCAGCTCCTCGCCGGCAGAGACGGCGGAGGAGGGGTAAGACCTCCAGCCTCCTCAATTACCCGGAGACTGTACCAGAGACTGTTCACGTCAGCCACGCCGAGCCTGCGCTTCACGTCAGCCACGCCGAGCCTGCGCTTCACGTCAGCCACGCCGAGCCTGCGCTTCACGTCAGCCACGCCGAGCCAGATAATGTTCACGTCCCGTCTGCCCAGCCAGAGACTGTTCACGTCCCGTCTGTCCAGCCAGAGACTGTTCACGCCACGCCCATTCGCGTGGTCGCGAAGGCACGGATGGACTATTTGGAGCATCTGATTCGGATCCTGGACATGTCGATGCTCGCTGTTCCTGAGCCTGAGCCGGTGTCCGCCGTTCCTGAGACTGAGCCGGTGTCCACCGTTCATGAGCCCGAGCCGTTGTCTACCGTTCCTGAGCTGGAGCCGGTGCCTGCTGTATCTGAGCCGGAGCCAGTGCCAATGTGTGTTCCAGAGCTGGTGTCTGCTGTTCGTGAGCCGGAGCCAGTGCCAATGTCTGCTCCAGAGCCGGTGTCCGCGGTTCCAGAGCCGGTGTCTGCTGTTCCTGAGCCGGAGCCAGTGCCAATGTCTGTTCCAGAGCCGGTGTCAATGTCTGTTCCAGAGCCGGTGTCAATGTCTGTTCCAGAGCCGGTGTCAATGTCTGTTCCAGAGCCGGTGTCTGCTGTTCCTGAGCCGGAGCCAGTGCCAATGTCTGTTCCAGAGCCGGTGTCCGCTGTTCCAGAGCAGGTGTCTGCTGTTCCTGAGCCGGAGCCTGTGCCAATGTCTGTTCCAGAGCCGGTGTCTGCTGTTCCTGAGCCGGAGCCAGTGCCAATGTCTGTTCCAGAGCCGGTGTCTGCTGTTCCTGAGCCGGAGCCAGTGCCAATGTCTGTTCGAGAGCCGGTGTCCGCTGTTCCAGAGCCGGTGTCCTGCCAATGTCTGTTCCAGAGCCGGTGTCTGCTGTTCCTGAGCCAGAGCCAGTGCCAATGTCTGTTCCAGAGCCAGTGCCAATGTCTGTTCCAGAGCCGGTGTCCGCTGTTCCAGAGCCGGTGTCCGCTGTTCCAGAGCCGGTGTCCGCTGTTCCAGAGCCGGTGTCCGCTGTTCCAGAGCCGGTGTCCGCTGTTCCAGAGCCTCTGCCATGGCCGCCCGAGGGGTCTTCACCGCCCTGGCCGCCCGAGGGGTCTTCACCGCCCTGGCCGCCCGAGGGGTCTTCACCGCCCTGGCCGCCCGAGGGGTCTTCACCGCCCTGGCCGCCCGAGGGGTCTTCACCGCCCTGCCCGCCCAAAGGATTCTCTGTTCCGCCATGGCCGCCCGAGGTGTCGTCTTCGCCATGGCCGCCAGATGAGCTGTCATCTTCACTCTGGCCGCCCGATGGACTGTTAGATCCGACCTGGCTGTTTATTAGGCCATCGCCCCTTGTCCATGTTCCCCTCCACGGACCTGGCCCCCCATCCCTCCCCCTGAGCCTTTACTGTTCTGCCTCCCATCCTGGACTCTTGTTTTGTTTTGTGGTCTTTGTTGTCTTGGAGCGTCTGATAGCCGCTCCGTAGAGGGAGGGTTATGTCACAGTGTTGGGTTTGTGTTCCCCAGATGTCCACTAGATGTCCTCCTTCCCCACGGTGTCATTCACTTCATGAACTACATTTCCCACGATCCTTGTCTCTTCATTGCACTCAGTTGTTCCTCATCACTGATCATTGCACTCAGCCATTTCCCCATTATCATTGACTATTCCCTGTGTATTTTACCCTGTCTGTTTCAGTGTGTGTCACGGAGTCCTTGTATGTATCACGCTACTTCTGTTCCAGTGTCCTTGGTTCTTGTTTTGTTCCTGTTCTTGTTGGATTGCCTTTTGGATTTTGACCCTTGCTTTGGACTGGTTTTCGATTTTGGATTATCCCTAAATAAACTACTGTTTTTGGAACTTACCCTTGTTTCCCCGTGTGTGGATCGTGACAGTAATTTCCTACAACTTATTTCTGAAAACAAACAGATTCTAATTATTGGAGAAAAATCGTCCTCACATACTAACCTAGAATACTGTCTAACACTTGATGGCTACTCTCTCAAGTCTTCGCCTTCGCTTAGGAACCTGGGTGTGCTCTTTGATAGCAATCTTTCATTTGAAAGTCATGTGTCTAGTATCTGTAAAACCGCATTTTTCCATCTTAAAAATATATCTAAATTACGTCATATGCTCTCAATGACAAATAAGGAACAGATAGTAATGTGTTCATGACATCAAGGCTAGATTATTGTAAGACTATTATGGGTGGTTGCCCTGCACGCTTAATAAACAAACTACAGCTGGCCCAAAATGCAGCAGCTCGAGTTCTTACCAGAACCAGGAAGTATTAGCCCGGTTCTGTCAACACTGCATTGGCTCCCTATTAAACATCGTATACACTTTTTAAATATTGCTGATTACTTACAAAGGACTAAATGGTTTAGCTCCCCAGTACTTGAGCGAGCTTTTAACGCATTTTAGTCCGTCACATCTATTGCGATCTCAAAATTCACGTGGCTACTTGGAAGCGATAAATAATTCTGTGAATGAGCGGGGCGGAACGCGTTAAGGGTTTTCTGTTAGAACGGTGTTGTGTAAGTGTCCCCTAAGTTAATAACTAGTGATTTTTGTATCGGAAGTGAATCGATCAAAATTAACTTTAGCTGGACAATAACTTTATTCTAAAGCTGCTGTAAATCCAAAACAATCTCTCTTACTTTAATTTCCTATTATCTCTGTAAAGCTGCTTTGAAACAGTCTTTGAAACATTGTTAAAAGCGCTATATAATGATGGTGACTTGACTTGACTGTGCCTCATGCATCTCTACACAAAGACTGTTGATCTTTTTTTGTCTGTGAAATTTCACTAACATGACCAATTCTTTCTTTTTCTTTTTTGCCACAAAAAAGGAGGCATTTTGAAGAATTAATTCAGCTGTTTTCATTACAATGACAATTATTTATATGAAAAATCACGGCTACCAAATTGAACAAAAATAACACCATAAAATTATATTTATTCTAAGTATTCCATAAATTATTACTATACAGAAGAAATTACTTACAAGCTGTTTAGATTACACTGTATTTGTCTTGCATTCAGTGCAGTGCCATTCAACCAGTGAGGACAACACAATAGTGTTGTCAGTTTATTGGTTTTGTAGTATTTCATAGCACTCTTCCTTAATGTGCTGGAAGGGTCGTTCTTTCATCGCATTAAGTACACAAGAACACAACTAAGCTAAAAATAAACACAGTAGATGCAGTAGCAGCGCCGCCACTGAAGTGTAGTTTTATTTTTACTTTTTAATTTTCTTTCTTTCTTTCTTTCTTTCTCTCTTTCTTTCTTTCTTTCTTTCTTTCTCTCTTTCTCTCTTTCTTTCTTTCTCTCTTTCTCTCTTTCTTTCTTTCTTTCTTTCTTTCATTACAGAATACTTTACAATAATCAATTTACAATCTGGTCTGTGAACTTGTGTCCACTTGTCTCCCTGAAATGTTTTGAGCTTTTAACTGTCTTCTGGAAACTAATACCCATCATATTTGATATGGAACCCATAAACACGCACACACACACTGCTGAAAGTATTGACTCGTCCCAGTGAGTGAGAGGCTGTTTGCAACTGCTGTCATGGTGTGTTTCCATCAGTGCTTTGGCCTCTGGAGTGTGAGTGGGGGGGTATTTGTGGCTGTGCTCTCCTGTTATAGATGGCTGTTAAGATGCCTGCAAGCTTGTGGGGGTCCTGATGACTGAATGAGGCCTCTCTCCTCACCAGGCCTTTGAGAACGGATGAACACATCTCTCGCAACCAATATTACAGGCTAGCGAGGCACGTCTAATCAAACTAAATGACAGATATTAAATGTGTGAGTGTCCTGTGAGTCGTGACAATGCATTTGAAAGAAAGAAAAACAGAGGACGCTATGGAATAGGTCTGACACTTTTTCCTTTTTTGAGATTAGATATGAGATTGTGTTGTAGTGTTGAATTGAGGTTATTGGTACTAAAGCTGGTCCTTTTTCACACTTACACTCTGAAAAATTAAGGTTTCAAAAGGGGGTTTGGCAGCGATGCCATTTTTAGTTCCACAAAGAAGCTTTCAGTGTACAGTTATTTTTATAACCATTTTCTTTTTCTTAATGTAAAGAACATTTTATTGAGTTTATTGTATTCAATTATTAAGAACCTTTTTTGTAATGGAAAGGTTCCAAGAATGTTAAAGGTTCTTCGTGGAGCCACAGATGTCAATAAAGAACCTTTATTTTAGAAGAGAGAATATCCGAAAATATGGCAAGACCATACAAAAGTAGATCATCCCTTACAGCAGTCTCATTCACTAACTGCTCATGCATTCATGCATGTGTTTTATTTTGATAAAATAGTGAGAGAGGATGCAATGGGAGGAGAGAGGGAAATGGGATCCAGGAAGGACCTCAAGCCAGGTCACCCAGAGTACTACACTGCAGTTAATGTTGAAGCACTGCCCAAAAGTCTATTACTATGATTCATCAATAAGTTTGAACAGATTTTCCCCCTAAATTAAGGATAACTTAATTTGAACCAACTCTAACCACACAATACAGTACACAAAAATAATAGACTAGTTTTAGAAAAAAACATTAACAATGTTATAAAAGATTTCTACAAAGAATCCCCAGATTTGTATTTATTTATCATGGTGTCTAAATAAATTTTAAGCAGCACAACTTTTCAATATTGATAATAATAAAAAATGTTTCTTGAGCAGCAAATCAGCATATTAATATGATTTCTGAGGGATCATGTGACACTGAGGACTGGCGTAATTATACTGAAAATTCAGCTTTGCCATCACAGGGATAAATTACATTTTAAAATGGATTAAAAATAGAAAATCACATTAAGTTTTGCTTGTCTCATCATAGCTCGATGTTGGTTCTGCATTTTTTTTTTTTTAAAAACACTTATCATGCATAGTCTAGGCCTAAATAAATGGTGTATTTTGTTTCAAATAATTTTGAGAATGGCCCACTTATTATTACTCAAAGTTCTTGCTGCATGTACTCTCAGAAGAGGCCAGTCTTTAGACAGAGTAATTAATGCCTGTAGAAGTGACATTGTGTGTAAAACCCTGATATCGAGATGTTTGTGTGTGTGTTATGCAAATGACTAACAGTGAGCTTGCAGTAGTTCATTTTACCCTATTCAGTAACACTTTATAATAACTGCACGCTATTAATCATTAGCTAAGCATTAGTAAACAGTTAAATCATCATTTATAAAGCATTAATAGACATGAATAAGCAGTTTATAAATACAGCTATAATTGCTTTGTTCTTGATTTAAAAGCATATCTATAATGTGTTTAATAATTGTATTTTCATACTTTATTAATGATCAATTTATAATTTCTATATTTTCAAGTATTGCATTATTTACAAACCAGTTATTTAGGCGTTGTCAGTGGTTCATAAGGTCACTTAGAAAGTGTAAGTAAATGATTAATAAACTACTTAAATGTACAAGTCATACATCTTATTATTCAGACATATATTAATAGTTACTTAGTGTGTTAGTAAATGCTTTATTAACATGTATTTCTACTGTAATTCAGGGTTAATTCAGGTAGTTATAAAGCATTTAGTAGTGGTCAGTTAACTTTTTTGTGACCTCATCTAAAGTGAGGACTATTTATGCCTTGTAAAGCATTTATAGAGGAGATTTAAAGACTGTTAATATTTCTATGTTCTGTATCACTGTGTTGTGTACAGTTTGTTTCTTTTTTCTGTTTAAAAGATAAATGAGCCTTTAAATCTCTTCTATAAATGCTTTTCAAGGCATGAATAGTCCTCACTTTAGATGAGCTCACAAAAATAGTTAAATGACCACTACTAAACGCTTTATAAGTACCTGAGTTAACTACATTTACTTACAATTTCTAAGTGATCTTATGAATCACTGACAACTCCTAAATAACTGGTTTGTAAATAATGCTATACTTAATTTAGAAATGATAAATTAGTCATTAATAAAGTATGACAATATAATCATTAAACACATTATAGTTATGCTTATAAATCAAGAATAAAGCATTGCTAACTATATTTATAAACTGCTTGTTAATGTCTATTAATGCTTAATAAATTATAAATTAACTGTTTACTAATGCTTAATTAATGATTAATAGCGTGCAGTTATTATAAAGTGTTACAGAATAATCTGTATTACAACAAGGGTACAAACAAATGTACGCGCCAAACTTTGTTAATTAACGTTGTTAATACGATTTTTTTTTTAAATAAAAAAATAAAGCTGGTCACCAGCTGAATCTAGGCAACTTTTCAAAACATTGAAGATGCAAATGTCTTCATTCAACACTACTTTTGCTTAACTCCATTGTACTCTGTTGAATCACAACTAATATTTTAATTTCTCTCTTTTTCTCTATGTTAGAAGAGACAGCCTTTGAGGCAGGAGTGAGGGTGCAAATCCACAGTCAGGCGGAACCGCCCTTCGTACATGAGCTGGGCTTCGGAGTCGCTCCAGGCTTTCAGACCTTCGTGGCTACCCAGGAGCAGAGAGTAAGTGAGCTTTCACCTCACCTCAGACCCGCCTGAATTTATCTCTTATTGCCACCACTATGTATTTGTCCTCATCATATTTATCTCATTTATACCTGGTATTAACATTCATAGGGTTATACTTTCTCAAGAGCTCGGTGCTAGTAGCAGCATTCAAACCACATTCGAAAGTAGTCAGAAACAGATGCCACCACATTTTGTTGGTAGTGTAAATGCTAATGCATCCTGATGCACCACACACAACAGCAAAGGAGCACTGACTTACCAAACCAAGATCACCCAGGTTTATGAATGGGACCGTTTTATCCAGATCAATGTATTCAGGCTCCTTATTGCTCCAAGTTTGTATTCTATTTCACGTGCAATGTTTGTATTTCATCAGCCTCCTCAGAGTGCTCAATCTTAAAGACCCCCTGTGGTGAAAATCAAGTTTTTAATGTTGTTTATATGTCTATGTGGTGTTTTTAATATGCTTTAAGACAACCCATGGGCAAATTCATCAGTCAACACCATTGCTGAGTATTTTCTCCTTAAAACTGCAGTGAAAAAAAGTCTCATAACACGGTTTGAAATCGCTGGTGTTTCTGACGTCACAAATATGTTGTAACCATTACTGTCAACGTGCGGGCGGACTTTAGTATATCATTACTATGCTGCGAAGCAGGGGAGTCTCGAGAGAAGGTTATCCAGGTATATTTTTCTGTTAATATGAAAAATCGGGTACATTTAGGCAATATATTATGATGTTATGATGACCTATATACCTTTCTCCACTGACGCAAGTTGTTCAAGCGTTTCTAAGGATACTGATTTTTAGAAGGCAGCTGTCTGATGGTGAACGGGAACATGGGTTATGTAACATTAGCAACACATTATTAGCTGTTTGAGAACATAGTCAAGCAAAATGCTAATCATATCAATTACCGTTGTGTGTCCGACGTTGTAGAGAGTGATACATAAAACGCATTACGATTCTGATACATCGACTTGTAGACGACCCTCACTCTTCCACTTCTTCTTCTGAATCCATTTCTGGTTCAAACATATATGCCTAAATTAAACCAGTATTTCCACTTGCCAACGTGCTGCGTTTACTATAGTAAAGTTGACTGAGTGTAGCCTATCAGGTATTCTGAGCTGACGGACACTTGCTCTTATGGCGACGTGGGTATTAGCGTTTCCACAGTGTTTTCATGCAGCTCGAGTTCCCTAAAAGGGAACGTCTCTGGTTACTTATGTAACCCTAGTTCCCTGAAATGATGAAGCGGAAAAAGAGTCAGAAGACGCGAGTATTAGAAATGATGATTCATGCAGTGATGTAGACTTTGGTAGATATGGAGATTTTTATTCTGTTGAACATATAAATAGTTTCCTGGATGAAACTAAGGGGAGGAATGTTGATGCTGAAGAGGTTTTTCCTGACCTAGAGAAATTTATCGCATCCGTAATGAAAGCTCGTAAAGATTGCAACGTTGACGTTTTGTCGCAGCAAAAAAGGTTCTGACTAAAGAAATATTTGACAGCAGTCAGACAAAAAATTGAAAAGATGAAGGGCAAACATATAGGTCTACTAGAACTAGCTCTAAATACCTGTAAGTACACATGGGGATCTGGTCTTTTCTGTGTTTTTTTCTTTCTTTTTCTTTTATCTTTCCCCTGTTTATGGATGTTCTTAAAACGGGATCCTTAAATATAAATGGGGCAAGGGACAAAAGTAAATCATGTCTTGCGTCATGGCACCAACCTTTGTGCAGGGGTGGCAATATTATTTTTACCCATATGTAAAGTTAAAATTTTGTCTAAAAGTGAGGTAGTGAAAGGGCGCCTACTTGCTCTCAGAGTAGAAATAAAAAAAAAAAAATTAAAAAGTTTTTGGGTTAATAAATGTTTATGCTCTTACAACGGGTAGAGAGAGAATAGCTTTTTTTTCTTAAACTTATGAATTAAGATTTTTTTAGTAATTGGAGGGGATTGGAATTGTACTTTGGATTTTACTTGCGATAGATTGATAGAAATGGAGAAGAACCTCATTTTTTATCAGCAGTATCTTTAAGAGAGATTACTACACAATTTGGACTTATTGATATTTGGAGAGAAAGAAATAAAGCAATATACATGGATTAAAGTGACAGAAAATAGGATCAGTGCAGCACGTTTAGATAGATTTTATGTCAAGAATACAATGTGCAGTAGAATAAAAGAGACACATATAAGCCCAAGCTCTATTTCAGATCATCATTTAATTTCTTTAACAATGATTGTAACACAACAACCCCTCATTATTCTTATTGGATTTTTTAGTAATACGTTATTAGAGAATCTTGATTTCCATGAAAAATGTAACTTTTTTTGGAATCATTGGACAGAACAAAAAAGTAAATTATGAAAATCTTCTTCAATAGGGAGGTGGGGAAAATTCAAATTAAGCTTTCCTGCCAACAATAATCATCACAAGCTTGGATTAATTTAAAAAAGGAAAATGTCTAAATTAGGTAACGACGTTATTTTTTCAGTAAGGGGGTAATAATCCTTTAATGATGAGAAGAACTGCTGTTGATTTTTATTCTAAATTATAGGCAAAAAAAGTAATTGATCGGAATAAAAAGTGAACTTTTTAAAGATTTACCAATTTTGAAAGAAGATGACAGACTTTTTCTAGACTCCAATATTACCAAGTAACTGATGTAGTAAAACTGTCAACTGGTCGAGTACCAGGCCTTGATGGACTTACCGCTGAATTCTTCAAATCTTTTTGGGGAATAATTGGACAGGACTTCTTTAAAGTTCTTGAAGAAAGTTATAAACTGAAGGAACTACCTAAAAGAAAGGATATTTGTGTTTACTTAACTGGAGACCTGTTGCTGTTCTTGACTCTGATTATAAGATATTGTCTAAATCAATAGCAAATCGTCTTAAGACGGTTTTAGCTTCTTTGGTTCATGAAGATCAGTCGCATTGTGTTCTTAAAATATGTATTTATGATAATTTGTTTTTAATGAGAGATTTTATAATATGTAAGAATGTACAATGTTTGTGCTGGTCTAATATCTCTAGACCAGGAAAAAGCATTTAATCGGGTGGATCATCTGTATTTGTTTCATGTTTTAAAGTCTTTTGGTTTTGGCTATAAGTTAATATCTTGGATAAATTTGTTGTATAAAGGATCTAAATATAGGGTGGTTTAAGTGTACCAGTTAAAATACAAAAAGGAATCGGACAAGGCTGTCCAATGTCTGGCCAACTGTACAGTTTGGCAATTGAACCCCTATTGCGTATGCTTAGACGTAAACTAAAAGGTTTAACTATAAATGGCAGTTTTAAAAAAGAGTCTATTATATTATCTGCATACGCTGATGATATTACTGTAATTGTTCAACAACAGGAAGATGTATAGATTTTAAAGGGGGCTTTAGACGTCTATGAAAGAGCTTCATCTGCTAGGCTTAACTGGGATAAAACAGAAGCTGTGTGGTATGGTTCTACTGGAAACCTCAATATGCTTTTGCCAAAACTCCCTAATAATATTCAGTAGGGTACACTTGGTTTGAAATATCTAGGAGTATATCTTGGTCAAGAGTAATATAAAAAGTAAAAATTGGGAGGGTTTAGTGGAGAAGGTCTGTGCGAGGTTGTCTAGCTGGAAATGGTTGCTACCCCAGTTATCATATAGGGGAGAGTACTGATTGCCAAAAATCTCATTGCCTCAATGCTTTGGCATAAATTGATGGCTGTGGATCCACCTGTGATGTTAATCCAAGAAATTCAAAACAGACTTGGTAAAAAATGTTTTTGGTCTGGTCAGCATTGGCTGAGATCTGCTGTCCTCTGTCTTCCTGTTCAAGAAGGGGGACAGGGACTGATAGATATTCGAGCTAGAGTAACAGTTTTCCGACTGCACGCTTTTCAGCGCCTACTATATCACCAGCATCATGGATGGATGGAACTAACGTGTGCTCTTTTACGCAAAGCTGGGTCTAGACTCTAAATAAACAGCTTTTCACCATGACCCTAAAGAGAAATTCTTTTGGTGGACTTAACCCTTTTTACATTAATATTTTGGATTTATGCCAATTTTTTTCTGTTTCAAGAGAGTGGTCAAAACCAGGCCCATGGCTGTTTAACGGATCTCTTTTTTTCGATCCTCTTTTTCCTGTTGAGATCCTGAACTCTGAGACCAGAAGGTCCAATTTAATTTTTGCTGGAATATCCATGTTTCGGGATTGTAACGAGGTTTGTTGTTATGGGAAGAAGGAGCAGGGAACCAGCAAACGTTCAACACTTTTAATTAATAAATAAAACAAAAGTATAAGCCAGCAGCCCCTCACGGACGACTGCTGATCACACAAAACAGAAACAAAACATAAAATAAAATCAGGCCTGTTCCTCTCTCGATCTTCACTGTCGTTGCTCCTCCTTTTATGCTTGCGCTCCTCCGTGAGAGATACGAGACCGGTGCGTTGTGCAGGTGTCGCTCATTATCAATCACGCCACCGGCCTCGCTCGCCACGGGGATCTAAGAAAAGGAGATGGGTGGATTTAAGCTGAAGAACTTGCTCAAAAAGTAGGTTTCAGACAGGTCTGTGCGTCTCGCCAAACGAGTGCTACGATACCTAGAAGTAGAGCTGCACGATTCTGGCTAAAATGAGAATCATTATTTTTTTGCTTGGAATAAAGATCACAATTCTGAAAAGCTTGATTATTTTAAAGATCTACAAACCCTGAACATTAGGTTACCAAACAAGATTGAAACAAAATAAGACATAATACTCTTTGCTTCAGTCAAATTTAAACAATGTAGTAAACAAAAAATATATAATATTTAAATAAATAAAAAATGACAATTAAACATTGACAACATTCAAAGGTGTTATGCCAGGCTAGACCTATTAAAGATTCTTAGTAAGAAACACTAGCCTATCAACATTTTTGGGTATGGTTTTGCATTGAATAGCGTTGCTTTTACAGACGTTTGTTTCATCTGGCCGCTGGTACTTTGTGATTTAGCTATTTGTTTTTAACCATCTCTTATTTTAGTTTAAGATAAGTTTTTAATTGAGATAAGTTTTATAATAACATTGCTTTTCATTTATTACTTAAAAATCACTTAGCTACTATCTTAAAAACTAGCCTAACTGATAAAGTTCAAACATTATTTAAAACAAGTGAACAATCATTTAATAAATTAAGAACAAATACACATATTATAAGCAGAGATGAATACTAAATAGGCCTAACAACGTTTACAAAGTCTAACAGTAGTATTCAGGTACAGAATTAATAATTAAGCCTAAATATAAAAAAACACTATTTGTTCACTGTATAAATTAAATATAGTTTCATCTTTGTTAAAGCTGTATTTTTTTTGTTTTATCAATGACACAAAACAGTATAAATGTAATATTAAGTGTGTGCTGTCACTTTAAGACCGACTGCACGAAAAAAAACCTGACAAACATCCATTTCTTTCTCAACTGTTCACTTATGACATAAATGAGAGAATACTTGTCGAGACGGCCGAGAAATTTTAACGATAAATCGTGCAGCTCTACCTAGAAGACCTAGAAGTAGGCCTACAAGGAGATGATACAGAGCCATATTCTTTTGCGGAATTTGACTTTTTGATGAAAAAGGATTATCAAGAGGAATTTCCTGCAAAATGTATATTTTTGAATATTCCAGAAAGGGGGTTGTTCAGTGATTTATCAAAAATAACTTTATTTACAGCATGTGTTAAAACTATGAAATATCAAGACCTTAAGGATCAAATGGACTTTTGTGTGGGGTCAGGCTCTTCCCCGAAAGGTAGCTGGTGGACCCTGTACAAAAAACCCGTTGAAAAGAGAGTGGGAGATCTGCATTGGAGAATTGTACATGGAGACACATAGCACAACTGAATCCTTTAGTTGGGGAGGGTTGTCCTTTTTGTAATGCATCAGAAACTGTGATTCATACATTTATGGAATCGCCTGAAAAACTTGATGCAGTTAGTGAAGGTTTGGAGTCTGAAGCTAATGGGTTTGTTTAATGTTTCATTGTTTATTTATAGGCCAAATTACACAGTAACAAGAAAACAAGAAGAAAGTTATCATTCTTAATTTTCTTTATGGAATGGTGAAGTTGGCAATTTGGTGTACTAGAAAAAATAAAGTTGAAGAAAGTGGGTGTACTGATCCTATTTTATTGGCAAAATGTTTTGTAAAAAAAAAGGTTAACGGTATAGTAGCCTATGCTTTTTATAGCCTTACACATAATGTTCAGGTTTTTTTTTTTTCAATTCTTTTAATAATTTTTTGTGTGAACCTGATGGGAATGGAAGCATTATTCTAAACATTTTCTAATGTGTTTAAGAAGAAAATATATGTGCAATTGTTTCAAAAAACAAACAAACATTTGTTTGTTTTTTGTTTTATAAATATTTATGCAGAAAAATCCCAAATGTTATTGAATTAATTAAAAAAAAAGTCAAATCTCTCTCTCTCTCTCTCTCTCTCTCTCTCTCTCTCTCTCTCTCTCTCTCTCTCTCTCTCTCTCTCTCTCTCTCCCTCTCCCTACAGCACTTTTTAGATCGTTTTTATATAATCATTCAGCAAAACAATTTAATCGTGAAATATAATTTGATAGAATAATTTTCTATATTATTCAATAAGGTAGGGTTCCTCAAACTCGGTCCTGGAGGGCCGCCGTCCTGCAGAGTTTAGCTCCAACACTGATCAAACACACCTGAGCAATCAATGTCTTCAGGATCACTAGAAACTCACAGCTAGGTGTGTTTGATCAGTGTTGGAGCTAAACTGTGCAGGACAGTAGCTCTCCAGGACCGAGTTTGAGGAACCCTGCTTGAAGGCAAGACAAACAGGCAAAACAACTGTGGGGTTTTGTTTTTCAAGCCCTGTTATTTTGTTACACGCTCATTTGTTGATTTTATTACTCTGTCTATTTGCATCTGTAGATTTCAATCACAATAGACATTTTTAAAGGCTGTTTTCCTAAAACGAGGAGCCATAAATCTCCATTTCAGTAGCACTTAATACCAAACTTTCCAGTTTTATTCCCATCCATATTGCGTACTGGTGCAATATGGCTGTCGTCGCATGATCCAGGTGGATGCTGCACATTGGTGGTGGTTGAGGAGATTCCCCCTTCCAATTCTCCAGCTGCAGTCATCTTTGTTGTAAACCAGTTCAAACTAAACGCTCTTTGATGACGTGATGAATACGTAACTGCAGATCACCAATCCATCCTCGTATAAAGCCCGCCCTGGAAATTTGATTGGCCCGACGATTTCTGAACCGATCATAATTACTCCTCAATAGATCGAGTCCAGACCGAACTTCCCGACCCAAAAATGTTGTGGGCGGGGTTCGGCCTGGCATCCAGGCTACAAATCACCTGTCTTTAGCCAAATCTCTAAATCTTGCCTTAATTTGTGTAGACATCCGACTTTATGCTAGTTGACAAAGTAGAGTCTGCACATTGTTATGACTTGTTGACATCTTTCCCTATACAGGAAAAGTATCAGCA
This sequence comes from Meda fulgida, assembly GCA_030578275.1. Taxonomy (NCBI): domain Eukaryota; kingdom Metazoa; phylum Chordata; class Actinopteri; order Cypriniformes; family Leuciscidae; genus Meda; species Meda fulgida. The sequence goes on from CM060618.1 coordinate 26,885,420, forward strand.
GCCCTCCATAATGCATGTTGCAGGTAGAATTGTTTCAAAAACTCCAGGGGATAAAAGGCTGAATGTGCGAGTGATTTACGAAGACTAAAACATCCAAAACACCCAAAAAGCTCTCATTCACTGAAAGTCTAGTGTCAGAAAATATGCGATGCACGCACATCCAAAGCTACTACAAATGCTTGACTGAAATACCAATGGGAAAACAGTTACATACTAGAAACGTGAAAGGTATATATATCTTTATACAAGTCCAGGCAGAATATGCTGCAGCAAAATGTATAATTATTACAGAGCTTTCAGCAAGATTAAATGAGCAGAAAATATTTTCAAAAAAATTAAAACTGTTTACTGTTGTCCCTGGAAATCTCCTACATGTCTCTTGTTGCACTCCAATCTTTCTTCTCACTTAATAAAATAAGTGAGTGAAGTCAAATCAAATCATGGCCATTTCATGTAGAACAGCTAAATTATTCCTTACCTATTGTTACTGGTTCATAAACAATGCACGCTGACGTGCTGAACAAATATATACTCCTGCACTAATGCAATCAGGCACTTTATTATGAAAAAAAGTCTGGACCATGGGTGTCAGTGAGGACGCAATGATGTGAAAGGAGGCATTGATGTGCTATTGTGGATGCAGTGTTGCGTTGATGCATTCATCTGTATGAAGTAGTAAACATTAGACATTAAACATTATATTATTATTTAATTAAACTTCTCTTAACTATAATTGCCTCTGTTTCCACTTACACTGCACTACATTTATTTGAACAAAATATAGTGAAATGTTACAGTTTAAAAAGACGTGCCGCGTGCAAAGCTCATTGGTGAGAAAAAACCCAGAGGATGTTGAAGCGCCCAGGGAGAAACACACTCACTGGCAGACCACTGCACAGATCAGCAGGCAGTGTGCACTCGTGCACACCGGAGAGTCACTCGTCTCGTAACTGACAATTGATAAGAGATGGCTTGTGGAGTGAAGAAAGCTCTTGGCTCCTCAGTGAAGAAACATATATGCATGTTGCCGGCGTCCTCCTTTTATACTCACGAGGTGGGGCGGAGTTGCGGCATGCAAATTCCGCAGACCCATGGCATTTCTTTGCCATTGGCTCGTTTTGTAATACTCGAAGTTGATAGGCTTTCTAAGCGAAATCCCATTTCGTCGTCATTCGACGTAACGTCTCCATTCCCTACTCAGGGAACGAGGGTTACATATGTAACCGAGACGTTTCTATATGCACTTATAAGACATGACCTGAACGAATCATCAATCATTAATTTAACCCTTCTATCGTTTCTTAGGTGGGTTATTCAATTTTATATCAATGCACCAGTTCAGTTAAGAGTCTGGAGGCTACTTGCTTGCCTTTGCATTCCTTTGGGGATTCCTTTTGTTGGCGTAAAAGGGGGTTTCCCGGGTTCGTTGATTGGCTGGCGGTCTCCTCGTGCCTGGATAGATGTCTTGGGCGGCCAATCACGTGGTGTGTTGGCGGATGGATGGAAAGTCTTCGAAGTTGGAAGCGGGCTTTCCAGTCAAAACGTTTTACCGAAACTTTGCAGCAAAACTTAACCGAAACTCTCAACGGAAAAGAAAAAAGAACTAAGAAAAAGAAAGAAAAGTGAGACGAGTAGTTAGATGACTTGAATGAAGCTGCTTAAACCCATGTTCTTCTGATATTGATTTGGGTTCTTATGTCTGCTCGTCTACATGGTTACTAGTCTGTTACTCTGTCATGGCTTCCATGATGATGGAAATCTACTCTAATGCATTCTGGAATCTTCTTCAGCATAACTCTCTCTACAGCACAACTCTAAGGCTTTGTTCGGGTCCTAAGATTTTTAACTCAAATGTTTGACCAGCCTCCTGGATGAGTTCTGATCAATAAGGCCCTGTCTTTATTTGAGAGGTGGCATTTTCTTCACCACTCATCGTAAATCATGCGTTATCTGTGATCTCTTTACTCTCCAGTTCTCAAGTTCTTCCTTTAGTTGGGCTCATCTCTTTGAAGCTTGCATGGCCACAAAGTTCTTACTGGGGTTTTTCGTTGGTTAGCGTAGACTAGCTGGAGCCTGGATCTTTATGGTTATGTATTGGTGATTTGAGGTCTGGAGTGTTGAGTTCTGTGTGGAATTATGTTTGTTTGAATGAATCACATGGAAGATTCATTTGTGTTTGGTTCACCCTCAAATCCTACAATTCTAATATTTGATGATCAAGAACCAGTATTAGTATAGTCAATTTTAAAACCATTGTGCTTAATATCTTTGTGGAACCTGTGATGTATTTTTTATGGGTTCTTCCATGTGATTCATCCTGAGGGACAACCAGGCCTGAGAAAACAACAATAAATGAATGTGCTATTAAAGGGTCTCCCTGACACACAGGGTGGACTGGAAATAAAGAGCACTGGGACTTTTCCCAGTGGGCCAGCCATAGTTGTCAAAACCAAGTTTATAACAATAAAACCAGACAAAGTTTTACATAAATCAAAAAGAAGAGGCTCAATAGTAATGCTATATATTGCCCTGATAAAGGACAACCTTGTCTGATACCCCTTAAAACTGGGATTTGCCGGCTTATCCCACCTCCCACTTTAACAATGCAAGCAGCACCAAAGCAGATTTTGTTCAAAACAAAGTTTATAACAACTATGGCTGGCCCACTGGGAAAAGTCCCAATGTTCTTTATTGCCAGTCCACCCTGTGTGTCAGGGAGACCCTTTAACAGCATATTCATTTATTGTTGTTTTCTCAGGCCTGGTTGTCCCTCAGGAATATGACTAGATGCTACAAATCTCACTCTGCACATTCAGCTTCCTACAAGAGTAAAACAGATTTTAAATTAGGTAACATTGATTGAATTTAGGAAGTATTGTTTCTTGTGATAATGTATACTGTTTCTTGTGATAAGAACAGTCTCTGATTGATTAATATTTTGGAAATTGCATCTCAATCACTCCCAGCATGCACTGAGAGCATAAACTGTCGAAATATGTCTCTTTCTCAATAATCAACAATAATGGACAATTTGTTTTGAATTCGGGATATTTTAGATATTTGTACAGGTTTTGAAATGAAAGTTGGTTTAATTTCTTTAGATCAAGAAAAAGCCTTTGATAGGGTTGATCGTGGTTATCTTTTTAATGTATTAAAGGCTTTTGGTAGTGGTGACATTTTTTTAAACTTGGTAAAATTGCTGTATTCTGGTGCTGCTTGCATTGTTAAAGTGGGAGGTGGGCTAAGCCAGCCAATCCCAGTTTTAAGGGGTATCAGAAAAGGTTGTCCTTTATCAGGGCAATATATAGCATTGCTATAGAGCCTCTTCTTTTTGATTTACGTAAAACTTTGTCTGGTCATCTACAAAAGTGAACTGGGACAAAAGTGAGGCTTTTGGGGCAGGGGAGGGCAGTTTTCTGTTGAAAATCTTCCACAGTTGCCAGGAGGTCTTACTTGGAAAAGAGAGGGGTTAAAGAGTTTAGGTGTTTATTTTGGGAGAAATAACTCTCAAAAGTTAAATTGGGTTTAGAGGAAAGAGTGTGTACCCGATTGCCTCGCTAGAAATGGTTGCTACCCCAGTTGTTATACAGGGGAAGAGTTTTGGTCATATATATATAATTTAGTGGCTTCTACTCTTTGGCATAAACTGTGTGTACTGCAGCCACCTACAGGAGTATACATACTACAAGTTGGTGGAATCTCTACCAAGTTTTATAGAATTATGGAGAATAAATGAAGTATTATGTACATGGTATGATAATGAATTGGTTTTGAGGTTAAAAAAAAGAAGGAAAGAGTAATTTATTTATTTTTATGTATTTTGTGTATTTTTTGTAAATCTTTTGTAATAGCAAGTTGATTGTAATAATAAAGGTGAACTTAATTCTCTCTCTCCCTCTATCTCTCTCTCTCTCTCTCTCTCTCTCTCTCTCTCTCTCTCTCTCTCTCTCTCTCTCTCTCTCTCTCTCTCTCTCTCTCTCTCTCTCTCTCTCTCTCTCTCTCTCTCTCTCTCTCTCTGTCTCTGTCTCTGTTTAGCCCTTTAGATGCACTGTAAAAATGGACTGAAATTTTATTTAACTAACGATTGACTAAACATTTAAATTGACTTTTCATCACCAAAAGGTTATTTGGGTTGACGGTGTTCTTTAATGTTTTAATCGTTCTTGTCTAGAGCATACAGATAATTTACATTAACATATCTAATATGGGATTAATATTTAAAGCTAAATAAATTCAGAAACAGAACTTTTTGCTGTAGATTTTGGAGAAAATGTTCTGGATTTGTTTTTAAATATCCTCTGACAAGGAGGGTGAATCTCCAACTAACGATCATTAACACTGATGTCCTAGCCAGGGGCCGTTATGACTCGCTGATGCAGTATTGCAAGAAACCCATTAAGAGAGACCCAGAGAGAAGGAGAAAGAGAACAAACAAGGTGAATGTGGCCAATTTCTGAAGTCATGCAATATGAATGCAGCTAGTGGGGTGAGTTGCAATGGCTTTTTATTTGATTGAAGAGTCTTGAGTTCACAGATTGAGTCTGAATGACATTTTCCTCTCAGAAATGTCATTTTCATTCATCTCTTGTAGCTTCGTCTCAACTGGGAGCTCTGTAAATTTAGCACTGGTTAATTAACTTTACTTTAGGCTCATAGGACCCGCAAAATAACTTAAAATCATCCAGCAGCGGGATATTTTTCCTCTCCCTTCTGTCTCTATCAACCCTCGCTCCTCCATTTGAGAGCGTCTCTAGTGATCCCCATCCCCCCTCCCCCCTCTGCCAGTAAATACGCTAAATTAGGTCTTCAAACTAGTTTTGAAGAAACAAACTGTCATTCCCAGCATTTAATTATATAAATGCTAGGAAATCATGGTCTCTAAGTCAATTGATAAATATGCTATAGAGAATAAACATTGCTTTCAGGTTTCATCAGGTCAGTCTGTGTTAACGTATGGCATGAATCAAGTTTAAACCAGATGTTTTTGTAATGGTTTGTTATTACAATTTACTCCGAATTATTTGTATTGTCATGGATGTAATTCTTTTTTTTTTTTTAACAAAGCCTAATTACTCTTTTTGTTATTAAGATAAAAAGAGCAAGAAGCATGGCTGAACAGGATGGCTGAAACTTCCTGATCTTTGAGAACCTTTTTTCTTGCCAATTTTCCTTAATTTTGAAGAAACTGCAGAGCGTGTACAAGAAAGAGGCTTGTTACTAACTGCAGCATTCTGTGATATAGTATAAATGTGAACTAGAGAACTCCACTGTCCTTGTTATTTGCCAGTAACAGTGCATACTGTTCAATGGTTTAGGGTATTTAGTGATCTCTTCTGCTCACAGAGGATGCATTTATTTGATCAAACATACAGTAAAAACAATATTGTGCATTTTCAGCATTTCAGAAATCATTCTAATATTCTGATTTGTTATTCAAGAACCAAACAGCTGTGCTTAAAATGTTTGTTGAACCCATAATTTTCAGGATCATTTGATGACCTGGAAGTTTAAAAACAGCACTAATTTGAAATATAAATATTTTGTAACATTATAAATATCTTTACTGTTCATGTTTGATCGATTTAATGAATAAAAGTATTAATTTCTTTTTTTTAAAAAAGGAAAGTAAAAAAAAAAATATATATATATATATATATATACACACACACACACACACGCAGAAGGTGGAAGGTAAAGTCTCTACCTTTAGTGTGAGTTGAGTGTGATCAGAGCAATTATGAGCTACACACACTGATGGTCGAAGGGAAGGTCAGTATAAAGGGCAGAACATTGTGTTAATCATTAATTAATAATGTAAATGGAACATCAGCATTTTCTCAACTGACTAATGGAATTAAAAAAATAATAGCTTATACAACCTTGTACTGATTTTTTGTAATATTAAAAATAAGAACTGATTGTAATGTGTAAGAGTTGTCAGTGTAACATTAAGTTAAAAAATGTAATAAAATGAATTCTATTTGTTTTATATCCATATTACATTATTGTAATCAGAATAAAATAGAATGAAGGGGTCTTGACGTGAATTTTTGTCTTAAAATTGAGTGAGACACTGAAAAACAGTGTTCTTGTTCAGTGATATGGAAATAATACAGCAAATTATATATTGACCTGATATAAATCTGATTTCTACTTATACTCATTTTTGTTATCCTTTGATGTTGGAATTTACTGATGTAATCTTGCATCTAGCTACCAGTAATACACAGATGCAGTGTGATTTTGAGCAAGACTTAATTAAGGCTGTTTTTATACAGTTCAAAGAGAGTCTATAGGCTGCAATATGTCTGAAGGCAAGCTGGAGAAATGCAAATGAAGTTATTATAAGGCTGTTTACTAAAGAACCTGGCACTAAGTTAGTTTTAAAGATATCGTTTGTTGCGGGAGGCATTTGTCAGTGTCAGATCTGGTTGCTGGGTTTATTTTTGATTCCCGGAGCAGAGGTAAGATGACAGGCCTTTTAAAGTCTTCCCATGCCAACACAGCTTTGATTTTATCTCCACTGACAAATTTCATTTGCCTGTCAGATATCTTTTTTTCCCATCAGCAGCAGTGTGAAATCGGCTCCTCAATCTGTGCCTGATGCTCAGTGGTTTCCAGACGCAGTTGGAAAGAGATTATGTCCTTTCTTATCCTCTCCAAGTCAGCTCATTATTCACATTTGGCTCTTTCAGTCTTAAGACTGCATTACCCATGATGTCTCCCGTTGAGACTAAATGAAGCTGACCTGCATGGAAGCTTTGGTAATGTATGCTCGAAGAAGTGTGAATGTGGGCAACCTGTTGTTTTGGGGCAGATGGGATCCTCCTCCTCTCCACCTGACATTTCCTGTGCCGTGTCTCTTCCTCTTGTTGTTTATATCTCTTTTGTCATTCCCTCTTAAATCCTTAATCCCGCTCCATATTTCTCAATCCCTTGACATTCACGCCCTTCCCTCCCTGCCTTGGAAGTTGTATCACTGAAAGCACTTCTTCCAGCCAGTGGACACATACCAACAGGATGTGTGTTTGTTGTGTTTGTGTGAATTCCTTAGACAGAGATCTCTCTAAAAAGAAAATTGTAATTATTATTCTGTGATAAATTCACATAATTGGAATTGTTTTGCACAGAACAGAGGGCAGGGACACTGTGCACTATGTTTGCCAAACTAATTAACCCTTTTCCAATGATTGTGATGTGATTATTTTAATGTGCGCTAAGTACTTTAAAAAAGAAATTCTGGCTGAAACAACAATGGTTTTTGATATCATGCTGACAGGCATGGATACAGCCTCACACCAAAAGCCAATGTAGAAATATCCAGAGGATAGAAAATATATTATTTATTTATTCAGCATGTAAAGTGATACGGGGTTACTTGCAGAGCACCTCCTATTTAAACATGAAGAGACTGCCTGATCGATTTGATGTCAAATGAAAAGCAACAGACCACAGTTGTTATTGTTAAAATATTCCCTTAAATCTTATCTTTACTTTGTAACTTTGTAGTTTATAATGATATGTCTTTTTATATTTTAAATAGTTTGCTCCTTTTTCCTTTTTATGAACTGAACAGCATTTTGGATCAACTTCAGTCGTTGTTTTGTAAATAAACGTTGACTTGATTTTGACTTAATAGTTCATTTTATTTTTTTACTTGCAGTTTTTAGATGTACCACAATAACTAGAGCAAATTCATGAAGATGCATTATGCGGCAGTTTCTGTGAACGATTGTACAGAAAGCAGAAAAGTTCAAACCAGGCATAACTGGACTGTACAGAATATCTGTTTTACTTGCTGAAACAAAACTCTGATGGCACTAATCCAATTAATCTGGCACAATAGTAACTAATAGCAAGTTCTCTCTTTGAAAACAATTATTATATCAGCCCAGTATCTTTTTTCTTTTTGTCTTTTTTTTTGTGTGCAATATGACATCGAAGGGGTAGGAAATTGACTGTGAATGGTTGGTGAGCATGATGTTGGTGTATGAATCTAGTAGGTGGTTATTTAGAGAACGTAATATAGATTTACATTGACCACTGGTGTTGTAAAAAGTATTCCCCCCAAAATTACTTGTGTAAAAATATTGTATGCACTAAAACCTCTGTTCTGTAACTCACCTACACTGTTACATGTGAATGCCAATCATATGCTAATCAATCTGTCTAATTAATAATAATCCTCTCTCCTCTTTCAGCTGACGTACCTTCCTCCTCCGTGGGGCGAGTGTGTGTCCAGAGCCCAGGACTCAGGCCTCTTTCAGGTGTACAGCGTGTCTGGCTGCCGTATTGAGTGTGAAACGCGCTACATTGTAGAGAACTGCAACTGCAGGATGGTCTATATGCCTGGTACGTCCCAACCTAGCAGTGCTTGAAACTTTATACTCATCCATTTACTTTAAATGCATACTCTGCATTTCAGTTTTCAGTCCTAGGGCCCTATTTAACGATCTAAGCGCATGGTCTAAAGCGCACTTAGGGCGTGTCCGAATCCACTTTTAGTTTAACGACGGGAAAAAAAAGGTGGTCATGGTTTAAAAAGGTTGTCCCGATTCTCTTAATGAGTAGCCTAATGGGTGTGTTTGGGCGTAACGTGCAATAAACCAATCAGAGTCTCATCTCCCATTCCCTTTAAAAGTCAGTTGTGCCCACGCCATGGCGGGTTGATATTTACATGACGAAATTTGCAAGCGAAAAAACTGAACTGAACTTTTTTTTTTACAGAGAGGAAATGAATCTGCTTGTGCGCGAGTTTAAAGTGCGCGAGCAGACCATCTACGGGACAAGCCCGATATCTTTATGTACACAATATTAATCGTTTACATGGTAATCCTTTTATTTTTAATATTTGGCTAGTTTGTGTGCTGCCGCATGTGAATGTAATAAGCAGAGTGTACGCGCTTTGTGGGCCTGCCTATAGGCGCACATTACTAACGCGCTCTTTAAATAACAAAAGAATACTGCGCAGACTAATTCAGTTGCCTCAAAATAGCAACGCGCCAACAATGCGCCTGAACACACCTCGGTTTCAGACCAGCACGCCCATGGGTGCACAAATGGGCGCAAATGCATTTGATATTTAATGTGCCGCAGGACGTGAAAATAATATCTGCGTCAGGCTGAAACTAGCAAAAAACAATTGCTTCACGCCTGGTGCTGCATTGTGCCGGGTGTATGATAGGGCCCTTAGAGTTAATTATCAGGATTTTACACAAAATATTGTCAAAGCATCAATAATAAAAATGAGACAAAAAGGTGTCTGTGAAGACAAATTTAAACAAAAATTTATTTTTAAAAAATTATAATGGCAATTTCCATAAAATAAATAAATAAAAGAATTGCCCTGTAATGTCCTGTCATAATACATTGGTCCAAGACGGTAAAATACTAGTGAATATGGTGTTCAAAGCAGTAAGTGTTTACATGCATATGTCATAGAAATAAATGACAGCTTTTATGATGTCCAAATAAATACAAATCAGAACAGATCCAACCCTTTATTAATGAAATCAGAAGGAAGACACGAGGAAGACGTCACTTAGTAAGGACAAATGGAGTTTGTACTGTCAATCATGAAACCTGTAGGGACTCTGTTTCCATCTTGTCTGTGTAAACCCCTGTCTAAGGTCTTTAATTCTTGATGAACAGTTAGCCAATGAGGTTTCATATACTCATGGATAGCATGTCAGCATGAGGTTGTGTGTTGTGAAAAATTAATGCCTTGTGGCATTTGTGGTTTGCACTTGGCTGTCGAGTTTTGCTGGCTGAACTTGTTTAGGAGAGGTCAGAATATAGAAAGGAATTCATTTTTCTGTGGGTCAAAGGTGGTTTGGTACAAGCCCACTAACTGACAGCAAGGGCTTATAAGCAGGAGCCATGACATATTGTGTAATTTGAAAAGTATGGAAGAGCTCTTCCCAAAATAGTCTTCAGAAACATTCAGTTTTTTTTTAATTTAATTTCACTGATAAAATGGTAATTTTGGCCCATTGATAAATAGTCATCTTTAACTGTTGCTAAATGGTCTTTTTAAAGACGTAATATATTTCCAAGATTTCATAATATGATTTCATGAACTTCTCATTGTGACTCAGTGCCCTTTATGTCCCGTTCTTAATGCCAATTTATGCTGGCCCGTAATAGCTGATATTTAAAGTTAGTGCTGCAGTAGATTTCTTTGTCAACTGGTCTCTTTTAATGACAATATATAGTCTCCTTTTGCACAATTTTCTCAATTTTTTAATCAAATAAAATTGCACTTTTTTATCATAAAGTTCCCTATTAATTCTAACCCATAAGAGCCAACCTCAACCTCTTGCTACTTCAGTAGGTGCTCGAGACAGAACAATTATCTCATAGATGATTAGTCCTTCATTCACACAGGCGCACTGCTCTAATAATGTAATTATAGATTCATTAACTGATTGTGATTGGCCTGTGATGTACATTCGGGATACATCTGATACATTTTGACCAGTGTAGACACGTACAATTCTCTCTTCCATGCACATGCCCTCACAGTTGTTTATTTCCTTCTCATGTTGAGTTTGGCTGGGTGAATGTTGGGTCTGTTTTTCCTCCTATTAAGAACCCAATATCAGTGTTTCAGTATTAATTTTAGAAGGCTGAATAATGTTTTTTTTTTTCATTTTCTTTGTTTGTTTCTAGGCGATTCTCCTTTCTGCACTCCTGAACAGTATAAGGACTGTGCTGAACCTGCTCTGGGTGAGTGTGATCTTCACACACACACACACACACACACACACACACACACACACACACACACACACACACACACACACACACACACACACACACACACACACACACACACACACACACACACACACACGTTGTGTTTTCATGTTTTATGGGGACTCTCCATAGGTGTAATGGTTTTTATACTGTGCAAACTGTATATTCTGTCCCCTTACACTGACCCTGCCCCTAAACCTACCCATCACAGACAACTTTCTGCAATTTTACATTTTCATAAAAACTTCACTTAGTATGATTTATGAGCTTTTTTCGAGAGAGTGAGAACTAGAGCGAGAGAGAGAGAGGAGAGAGGGAGGCTATTTTTAGCACAACGCAGTTTTCATTTTCACGTCCTGCACCACATTGTATAGTAAATGCATTTGCACCATCTGTGCACCCATTGGCGTGCTGGTCTGAAACCGAGGTCTGTTCAGGCGCATTGCTATTTTGAGGCTACTGAAATAGACTGCGCCATTGACCAACTGAAACCTGGTCTAAAGTCAATGCCGCAATATATTTATTTATGTGCGCCTATAGGCGTGTCCAACACATGCTTGCACTCTGCTTATTACACACAGGGACTGGCAGCAGCACACAAATATGGCAAATAAAAATAAAAGGATTACAATGTAAAAGATTAGTATTGTGTACATAAAGATATGGTGGATTCTGGCTTGTCCCGTGGATGGTCTGCTTGCGTGCTTTAACCTCGCACACGAACAGAACCGTTTGGGCTCTGGAGACGCGTTCAGTCTTTCCGTTTGCAAATTCCGCCATGTAAATAGCAATCTGCCATGGTGTGAGCGCAACTGGCTTCTAAAGGGAATTGGAAATTACACTCTGATTGTTTTTGTGCACGTTACACCCAAAACACACCCATTACTTATTAAGAGAATAACGACAACCCTTTTAGACCATGCGCTGGATTGGGAATATGCGCTTAGATCGTTAAAATAGGCCCCTTTGTTTGCCAGTACATTAATATTATTATATTACTCTTGAATTATATTAAAATGAATATAAAAATAACAATTGAAATTCATTCATATATATTTGACTGCACTGACTCTATCGGATGAGAACAAAACTTGAACTCAATTGAGTTGGATATTGACGATATTGTCTTCTGTAGAGCTGCTTTAAACCTGAAATGTAATTTGTTTCATAATTGATGAGCTCTGCAACATTGATACTGTTATTGAACTAAATTGAATCAACATTGAACTGACTTCAGCTGAAAATCACACTATTGCCTTCTGTAGAGCTGCCTATAACTGAATTGAATTTGTTCCATAATTTATGTTGTACTGTTATTGATCTGAACTGAGTTGAGCTGAATAATGACACTTTTGTCTTGTGTAGAGCTGCTTCACAGCTAAAATGGACTTTGTTTCATAATTGCAACATCAACACTGTTCTTTTCCTGTTTATTACTTTGAAGCTATTTTGAAATCATTTGTATTGTAAATGTGAATTGATTTGAATTCCCTGTTAGAGGCTCTACTAATAAACTCATGATATTAATTAGATGTGTTGCAGAGGGGAGACATTCAAATGTGCTATGCTGGGCCACTTCAGGACCAGGATTGAGAACCACTGTAGTTATCAGTTATAGGCTGCACATGAAATTGCCAACTTTTAGTAGCCTACATACTTTGTGACTGTTAAAAGATGTTCTATATAGAATTAATGTGTGTTTGAATGCAATATGGACAAACATTTATTATGTTGTCATTGTCATGTGACCTACAGCATCAGTTGTGTTGCTTCACTGACATTCACAAATCCTCTCACGTGGCCTCATGGGATAGTGGATGTGCACTTCAGAAACGTTTTTGCATTCAATTTTATAAAAAAACATGAATTCAGACTATATAGCAGGAAAGTATGCATATTCCGGTGCAGCTAAAGTGATAAAGCATTTTATCTGACGTAAAAGACCCATAATTGACTTGGCACGACACAACAAAACAAGAACAATCCTGTTGTAAACAACAAAGCTGTCTATACAGGCAGGTTTTGTTGTGTTGCTCACTTGCATGGTTTAAATCCTGGTGTATTTGACATATTTTCTCATCAGTGAGACAGGCTGAACGAATAACGTGTGTTTGGAATCCTGATGTATTACTAGGCTCATTTTAATTAATCTAACACACTACTGGGGCACAAAATACATACGCACATGTTTCTGTTCAACAGGCCTTCATGACTATAATGCCACTGACCCTCCACAAAATTCAATTACATGGAAAAAAACTAGCAGCCATCATCCCTCTTTCATTCTCTGCCCCGCATCTTCCTCCTCTGTAGCAGTGTTTTGTTCTTAAGTAGCATCCTTAAAGAGGATAAAAGGGCAAACGGTAGAACAAAAAGTAAAATAAATATAATAGAACACATCTGTTTGTTATATGTGTGATTTTGTAGTGGGTGGCAGTAGACTTTAGATATCAGAATGTATTATCTGTAATTTACACCAGCTTCACCAAAGTAGACTATATTAACTCTGCGTGGAGACACTTTGAAAGTATGCCTCAGTTCTCTCTCAAAATAATTGCATTTTTCTTCGCAGATCTTGATTCTTCTTGACACTGGGACCTCTTTATTGAACTTTAACATCTTGAACTTGCTCAAATTAAGTCATTATTTTGGAAATGTATTCAGGGAAAACAAAGACTTTTTTTGTGCACCGTCTCTACCGACAGAATGCATTCTGCCCCTCATTAACTCCCTCTCAACATACCATCTGACAGTATATACCAAACATAACAAGCAAGTTGGCTCCATGTTCACTAATTATCTTCCACTAATGAAGAAATTCAAATTAGAGCACAGCTAGGATTGTACATTTTCGAAATGTTCAGGTATTCAGCACACAAACTGTTTCCAAAGACTTCCTTGGGTTGTTAACATGTCTAATTTCACACACGTTTACCTTTTAGAGTTCTGTGTGCACAACCATTCGAGATGAAGCCAATTTTTATATGAAGAGAGGCAGAATCCAAACCATTGGAAAAGTATTAGTGGGATAGCTCTAACCTCAATTGACAAGTAAAGGCACAGCACAGGGGCTGCACAGCTTGTCTAAAACTTCAGCTGCTGGCTTCAAAATGCTTTGACAGCTGGTTCCTATCTTTTGGCAAAGTGAAGAGGAAATGATTGCCAACTCCAACTTTCTGTTCACAGCACCCCGAGGAGGGAAGAAATGTGTACTTTCAGTTTCACCAGTCCAGAACAATATGCAGATGAAAACATTTAGACATGAATGAGAGGCGATTAGTACAGAAATGCAGGATCCTCTTAAATGTTTGAGATAATTGAGATGACAATGATATAGAACACTCAGGGACAGAAGAATATTACAATCAGGATGTTAATCAAGACATGTACAGAATTGAATAATAATATACTGCTTCCTGCACACTGTGTACTATTAGTGTAAAAAAATGTGGTTACTAATGTAGCGACAATGACTTTGTAGGAGAATTATTAACTCAAAGGGGAATAATATTCATGATATGATGAATATGCATTATCGTATACACAAATTAGATTATCCCAAATAGGGAATAGGTTAAACCTCGCCGTATATGAATCATCAACACGATTGCTCGTATTAATCATTAATATAGGTCGGTAAAATCAGATCAACTATCAGGGTAAACTTTGATATGATTCAAACTTAGTTTATCATGCACTCGGTCATTTACCAGCCTGTAAACATCAAAAATATCATTTCTGGTGGCCACAGGAAAGGTATTTTTGATGTTTACAGGCTGATAAACGACCGAGTGCATGATAAACTAAGTTTGAATCATATCAAAGTTTATATAATGCATAATGCATTATATAATGCATATTCATCATCTCATGAATATTATTCCCCTTTGAGTTAATAATTCTCCTACAAAGTCATTGTCGCTACATTTAATGGTGGAAGAACGCGGGCATTTTCAAACTTCATTTTGGGACCAATATTCAGATTCATATTCATGTGTTTTGGGAGTTTAATATTGCGTACGTGCGTCCGCTTTGTATAACGTTAGAGTCGACTCAGAAACTGAGCAAGGCAAAAAGCCATATGCCACACCAACAGTGCTAAAGAGAGATCTAGAGCATTTCTCTTTGACACTACTGGATGTGATGAAAACTGCAGTCACAATATTGTAAAAGGCCCAGGTGAAGGAAAAGAAAAACATTCTTTTTGTTTGGCTGTGGCACATGTTAATATTGTTCGAAATCCTGTTTGAACGAAGAAATCTTCACTCAGGCGCATTACCGGTATATTAAGTTACTGCGGAAGCGAGAATCCTCCCGTCAGTAAAAGATCTTTATTTTATGTCGTTATAGCAACGATAATTTCGGGTTTTAAAACGGCTTAGCTACCCGGTGAAAATCCCGTTTCATTTTCTGTGCAGACCGAGCACAAAGAGATCCGCCGTGATCTTCGTAAAGTATATTTGTGAAATGTGTGTATACTTGTGTCGTGTAGGAATCTGTGCGTGAGGAAACTTTGGATTTCCTTAACAGGCGCGCGTCAGTTTCAAATTACTACGCTCGTGAGTTTGGCTCACGTGAGCGCGACCCCGCCACCGCGTGGACAATAGCAGGTAGGACCTGCTACCCGCTGCTTCCCTTCCGGTTGTGCTTTCCTCCAAATTTACTGCGATGATTGTTGAATAAGCTGCCTAAATACATACGTGCATTTACAGCTTGCTAGTTCGTTAAAACTATCCTCCTCTTGGGCTGAGACATTTTATTTTAAGTACAATTCACGGAAGTGAATTAGGGGCTTGAATCATAGAATCCCTCAGTCCAAATCACTGAGAGCTCACGTGGAGAGAAACAGACACCCCTCTCAAGCCGGCTATCAGCCTTCTACTGAACTTAAACTGTATGAAATCATTTTCATTTATGCTTTTTTTTTTCTCTCGAAGAATATTTTATAATCATTACGAACGACTTCAGTGTTGTTACGATTATTATAAGAAACCAGTCTAATCCTTTTTCAATTTCCCCCAGGCTCATTTGGATTTGAATTAAACCAATTTTAATTTAAATTTTAAATTGTGTCAAACAGTCCAGGTGAACCACAGAGAGGAAGTGTGCCCCCTTGAGGCTCCAAAACCCACTGCAGCGGCCTACCGCTCCCGTTTCCGGCTTCCACCTACATTGAGTTATTGCTAACTTCCAATCGGGTTAGGTTATCTTTCAATAACTACCATCCTGTCAAATATATTGTTGTGCTATCATCGGTTAGCAAAAGCCGTTCATCTTCTAATTTAGTTTTCCTTTCCAGGTAAATTAGTTTTTCTCTTCAAAGTCATTTATTTACTACCTCACCCCTCTTCAGGTTCATTGTAGTTTCTGTTTTACATACCTAAATTACTCAATTTGGTTTAAGAAAGGAAAATCTTAATTCACTTTAAGCTCCCTTGTTCGTTCCATTTTGCTTGTTGTATAGGTAAAAACCTCAGCACCTGTGGTGGATTGTGGGAGTCCTGGTTGATCTCGGTGGGCGAGTCTGCTGACTGGCGTCGCCGACACTGACCGTGCGGTGACTCTTGGGTGGTTTTATCTCTGCCACAGTTTACGGCACGCAGTAAGTGACATCAGCAATCTGGTGCTTTGTAGGGTCAACCATCAAGCCATCACACAAGTCAATTGTTGGGAACGGTGCACAAACCATAGGCGAAACCGCCACGCCAGTTCGCTGGTGGGTTCTGGGCCCCGCCCACCTTTGCAGTGCGGTCGGTCGGTTGATACCTCAAAGATTACCAGGTGGTGTTTACATGTCACGCGCTGTTTGAGGGGGCGTAACCACGACCAGAGCAACGAACAACCCGGGGTCACGGCGGTCGGGTGTTTGGCGGCGCGGGAGAGTTTGACCACGCTTGCTGGGACCAGCTGGGTTCGACCTCAGTTTACCTCAGGTAAAGAAAAAAAACTGAACTGATTCTGATAAAACCCTGAAACATAATATAAGCCACAGAATATTAGATATTCCCCCGAATAGATTTTCTAAGCGTTCGGCTTACCTCTCTCCCCCTAAGACACACCCTCTTAACTCGTAAGAGGTTACGCTACAGAGCAGGTCAATTCACTTAGGTGTTATTTTCACTGCAATATTTGGTTTGGCTCTTTCCCTTTTCAACCTTCTCTTCCCTTTGGTTTTGTTTTGTTCTGTTGTGATTTGTTTCTTTCAGTTCACCAAGAGACCCCAAGGAAGTTAAACAATAAGAGTGACAACCTCTATTTTCGGGTCCCAAGTTGACCCGCATAAATTGGCCCACCTAACGGTCTACATCAATTAACCGAAATTTATATAGACAGCACGACCGTACTACGTCTCGTTAGCCTCAAAAACAAAACAAAGCTTGCATTGGCCCTTTTTGTGTGTGTTGTGTTTCTCTCGCCCCCAGTGAGCCAGAATGTCACGCGCTTCCAGTCCCACGGCCCATTGGAGCAATCTGGATGCTTGGTTAAGAGCCATGACAACCGGCTGTCAACTCCAGGACGCTGGCGACCCAAAATCCTTGACCCGACAGGAACTGGACGCCGACGTAGACCAGCTAATGTACAACGACCCCACGCAGGCCTACAGCTCAAAGGAATGGAGCCGGATAATGGGAAGCCTAGCTCACAACTTAGCGGCACAGGCACGTTTAACGGAGGAGGACAACGCCATTCTGGAAAAGGAAATTGCAGGACTAAAGACTCAACTGGAGGAGGCCCGCAAACAAAACGGCCACACGCAGGAGCGTCTGGATCAGCTACTTCTGGAGGTCAAAGCCAAGGACGAGACTCGCACAGAATTACAAGAGGAAGTGCAAAGACTGCAAAAGGCCTTGGAGGATCTGCGCACGGACACAGACGAGAGGTTGCAGTCGGAAAAAGGGACCACGGAGGAACTCCAGGACAAACTGCTACGTGGCGACGCTCTGTTGAAAAGAGCAGAGATTGAATTAAAAGACAGAGAGGCCAAAGCCAAGGCCTGCGAAAAACATTTGCAAGCAGCCCGAGCTGAAATTAACGAGCTTGTCCAACAGAGACAAGATCTAAAAGATGAACTTGACATTGTCCACAGAGAACTGAAACATTCTTACAGACTGCAGGGCCACCTAGAGGGGGAAACACCCGTCACTCCGTTTCCCCTTACCAGCGAGCCTGCACGTCTCACCCAATTCCCCAAAGCTGAAGGAGGGGAAGCAAGCCCACGGCATGACACCACTCTAGCCAGCCGCTACGAGCTCCCACTAAGTGAAGAGGGGCAGGGCCCCAGACCAAAGGGTAGGGCCAGCGGTCACCACACGGCCCCTAAAGAACTGGACAAGCTCGCTAGAAACATCCCGACCTTCACTCCCAATCCAGCGGGAGGTCACGATGTACACTCTTATCTAAAAGACATTGATTTTCACTTACAAACTGTGGCCAATGCCACTACTTGGGATAAGTTGTATCTTCTTAGGATCACTTCAAGCCGCTACGTGAGAAGCTTCCTAGACCGCCAACCAGACACCGTCAAGATGGACTACCAGCAATTGCAGCAAGCTCTGATTCGTGAATTCTCCAATCCAGAATCAGACCAAGGTATCATCGCGGCAATAGACCTGAAACAAGCCCGGCTTGAAACGCCTCAAGCGTATTATGGTCGCCTCCGTCAAGCCTACTTCGGACCACGCAATGAACCAGGCATGGAAGAGGACTGGAATTTCAAAACCCTGTTTCTGCGAAATCTCCACCCTACCCTCTCCCATCATCTGGGAGTCTTGGCTGAGCCAAGGACTATGTCAATTCAACAATTACGTGACTTGGCTCACAAAGCATTCACCAAACAAAGAACTATCTCTGAAAAGACTGTGAGAAACCCCACAATCTGCCCCATCTCTGAGCACCGCTCAGAGCTGCCCCTAGAGGGCGCACAAAACCCCACTTACAAACCTGTCAACAGAGAGTCAAGACCGTTTCAGGCCAACAGAGGTCAGCGCGGTCGTGGGGGTGCTCGCCCAAGGCAACAGAACGACCACTCTAGGCAATTCTGGGACCGGCCTCGCCCCTCCCACAACCAAACGGGAGGGGGCACCTGGGAAGCCGGCCGGCAACCCAGAAGGAGCCGACCTCCATCTCCCCGAACACTAAGCCCAGAGAACAGGTCGAAGGACCCCTCTCGACGTGACACGGATAACCTACAGCTGGAGCTAAAATCCAACAAAAACAACACAGCCACGGTTGAAGCTGCTGAACTTCTGAGCGTACTGAGAGAATTTTTTCAAAAGAAACCTCGCAAGGAAGACAAGGATAAACCAGACACCGCATGACTAAACCGGAGGCATGAAGCCAACTCCACTCACTCCCTCCAACTGACAGCCCCCCCGAACACTGGTGGTCAGCCACAGACCAGTGAATTAATTGTTGCATCACCAACTGACAACACCCCTCACTCACTCCGGCTGACAACCGCACTCCCTGAACAAAACGCTGCACCTCCTAAACAAAACTGCAGCAGCGCTCACACAGAGGTACCAGACAGTGCTGTCTTGTTGATCTGCACCCATAACGAGCCACACGAGACAAACCCGCACTGTTTATCGATCAACACGCAAGACCCCACACCAAAACACCTGGGGAACCTGATCGAAAAAGGAGTAGCACGCAAACTCTACCTAACAATCACTTTGGAAAAAGAGGTGAGACTCGAAGCGCTTGTGGACACAGGCTCCGATCTCACGCTCATATCGACCGAACTCTTTGAAAAACATAAATTTGAAACTCAAAAACAGAATCGAACTCTTAACTTCCACACTTGTGAGCTGAATGTGCAGTCATACAGCCAAAATGACATCCAACTAAGAAACGTAGCTCCCATTCACCTGGCAATCGGTCCTATGAGCCTAGTACACCCTGTCTATGTTTCGCCAATGAACATTTATCCATTTCTCATAGGCAAGGACCTGCTGGATCGATTCGAGCCGTTACTGGACTTCAAACACCTGCAAATTTGGGCTCACGTGCGTGAACCCCTCCCCCTCCAACCATGCATATCTGCTCAGCTGGACTGTCAAGTCACAGGTGAGTTCACGGGACTTCCCTCAGCCAGACATGACGACCCAGTCACAACAGCTGATCAGGGGTCAAATTCACTACTCTGTACTTTCAAAACCAGCCAAGGCTCTGATACCTACTGCCCCCAGGTCAGGACTGACCTGCAACTGCAGGATATAACCACAACAGACATTATCCTAGCACTATAGGCAGACAACTCCGCCATCAGTCTCTCACTATTCAATGCAATCATTGACAATACACCGGACCTGCCTTATACCAGCAAACGCACACGTTTCCCTCTCAACGCACGTCCATCTTCCATGATAACTGCAAAAGGGATCTGTGCTCTGCAATTAAAGTGGAATAACTGGTGCCTGACCCATTACTTCCTGATCCTACCGGATCCGGTCCACGATGTCTACATCGGGGCAGACGTTTTGCTTCGTCTCAAAGCTCATGTGGACATGTTTAATGAAGTGGTATGGGCCCCTTTGACTTTACAGCCACCTGTTCTCATAGATCATGAAAATCTGCTGTCAGGGCAGACCATCCCAGAAGTCTGCACCCTAATCAACGAACAAAGAACAGTGATACCAGCTTACACTAAAGGGGTCACTGTACGGCTCAACATGCGACGTGGCCAAAGCTTAAACCACACGCTGGCTTTCTTCCAACCTTCACTCGAATGTGAAGACCTCGGACTCACACTCGAAGCCACACCCCTCACAGAAGTGTCATCTCGGGTTGTCTACATTCTGTTCAACAACTGCAGAGCAAAGGACATCAACATCCCCAGATCCTACAGGCTAGGATGGCTAGTGAGCCACGACTTTCATGACTTTGAACTTGTATTACCCGTCATCGGGCCCATCCCACCTGCACTGATACCTGAAGGGCACACTGACAGCACAGTGTTCACAGCACCCTTCCAACTCATTGCCATCACATCTGTCATGCCAGTATCCAAAGACCAAGTATGCAGAACTGAGCTGACAGAGGACCAACACCTCGCAGTGTACACAGTCTCCCACCAGCCTGTCAGTGAGACTAATGCACCTCCTAAACCTTTAAAAATCAACCCGACCGATGACACACCAACAAAGGAGCTATATCAAGGCTTTGAATCTCAAGTGCAGCAAATTCTACAAGATGCTGATGCGCTTCAGGACGACGCAGACCGCCAAAGACTAAGACAAGTCCTTTACAAGTTCAAAGACTCCTTTGCCAAAGACTCGTTAGACTGTGGCCTTACCCACCTCCACACGGTGCGCATCCCCACGCATCCCGAGGCTCCTCCCACTTTCGTCAAGCAGTACAAAATTCCCATTGCCTCGCACGAACCAGTGCAGGACATCATCGAATCCATGCTTGAGAAAGGCGTCATCCGTCCATGTAACAGCACCTACTCTGCCCCCATCTGGCCCGTTCTCAAACCGAATGGGAAATGGCGGCCCACCATTGACTATCGAAAGCTGAATCAACAGGTGCCATTATCACGGTGGCCCATGACACAGCTGGAACAGGAAATACCCCGAATCAGAGGAGCCACTATCTTTTCTACACTCGATGTGGCCTCTGGATTCTGGACCATTCCAGTACACCCAGAAGACCAACACAAGCTAGCATTCACATTTGGCAACCGACAGTTCACCTTCAACAGATGCCCGTTCGGTATGCCAACTCACCAGCTGAATTCAACATCTTCTTAAACAAGGCCTGCCCAGACGCCAGGATGAGAGGTAACCTGATCTATGTAGACGATGTTCTCATGAAGAGCACGACGGTGGCCGACCACCTGAAAGAGATAGACTATGTTTTGAACCAGTTATCCACTGCCGGTGCCAAAATAGCCCTCCACAAGGGACAGTGGTGCCGTACCAAAGTTAACTACGTGGGCCTGCTCATCGGACCCCATGGTATCGAACCACAATCAAACCGTATCCATGCCATTCAAAACATCAAGCCTCCCACTAACATCTCTGAACTACGAAGTTTTCTAGGGGTATGCAATTACTCTCGACAGTTCATCGAAAACTATTCAGACAGCGCCAGCCCCCTCACCGCTCTGCTGAAGAAAGATTGCCCTTTCGTCTGGTCGGCTGCTCAAGAACATGCCATGACTGAACTTAAAAGACATTTATGCACGGCTCCTTGTCTCGCATACCCGGACCCTCAAAAAGAATTCTACCTGGAAGCTGGATTTTCTGACCAATGTCTAAGTGCTGGCCTATACCAACGGCACGACCAAGACAAAAAGGTGGTTGCATACGCCAGCAAGACACTTCTCCCTCCAGAATGCAAATTCTCAGACTGCGAAAAAGAGTTGCTCTGTACAGTATGGGCCATACAGCGTTTCTCCAGCTACATTGGAGCACAGAGCACATAATAGACACTTGCCACCAGCCCGTAATGTTCCTCAACAGCCAACGCATCCGAGATGGCGTAGTAACCAATGCACGCATAGCCACGTGGTTAATGGCTCTCCAAGGACGTGATGTTGAGGCCCGATATGCACAAAATCACAAGTCAGCATTGGGAAACGGCCTGGCTGCATGTCAAAACTCCTCTGACAACTCACCTGCTACTATGCCGAGCACACCAGAGCCCCTACAGCCACCACTGACCTCTCACAGGTACTTTGACAACAACGTGTGCAGCGGCATTCCCACGGCTTACGTCGACGGATGCTCCTACAACCACGAGGGCATCCTAAAGGCAGGTGCCGGGGTACTGTGGGTTGACAACCACCCATGCCCACCACGACACTTCAAACTGGGGCCCCAGTCATCACAATATGCAGAGGTAGCAGCAATTCTCATAACTCTACAAATCGCAGCAACCCATAACATCAGAGAACTTCTCATATGCACAGACTCTAACTATGCCAGACTCAGTTTTGTTTGCCATCTCCCCATCTGGACACAAAACGGCTTCAAAACGGCAAACAACAAGCCCGTCAAGCACAAACACCTGTTCCAGGAATGTGATAACATCACAAAAACACACGAAGTCACCGTGTACTGGAAGAAAGTCAAGGGACATTCTAAACTTCCAGGCCAAGACAAAGACTTTAATGACCACACTGATGCGCTTGCCAAAACCGGCGCCGACCACGGTGAGCTGTGGTCTCCCCCAAACCCCTTACCCACCCCCACTGTTGCAGTACTAACCCGCTGCAAACGCCCCTCACCTCCTACGGTGCCAGCTTCACAAATGCTATCGCTATCTACGCAAATTTCCAACAACGATATTGTGGACATGCAGGCCACGGACACTGCCATTAAAACAATCCTCGACCACCTCTCTGACCCCGCCAGCCACCCGATCTCACCATCAGACATCGATGCTGACTCATACCTAAGACATCTACATAACTCCAGGCATATGTTGAGTGTGCGGGACGACATTCTGTGGTTTGGCACTGATGACACCACACCGCCTAGACTTGTGGTGCCACTCTGCCAAAGGGGGGTAATGCTAATGCACGCCCACAACACACCCTATGCTGGACACCACGGTACCAAAGCCACGTATGAGACACTTAGACAGGTGGCATACTGGCCAGGCATGCAACAAGATGTGGCAGAGTATGTGAGAGAATGCTTGGTCTGCTGTCAATTCCAACCATCAAACCCAAGTCACAGAGCCCCACTGCAACGCAGAGGAAACACGTTTCCTGTGGTCAGACCTCCAAATTGACTGGGTAGGACCTCTGCCCAGGTCAACAAAAGGCAACAAGTACTTTCTCATGGTGGTGTGTCAGTTTACCAAGTGGGTAGAGTGTTTGCCAGCACCTAACGACACTGCCCAGACAACGGCATATCTCCTGATGAACCACATCTTCTCCCGGTTCGGATTGCCACTAAGAGTCAACTCAGACAGAGGTACCCACTTCACTGCCGAGATCATGCAAAAGATCTGGAGATGTCTAGGGGTACAAGCTAAACTTCACATTAGTCACCATCCAATCGCGTCTGGTCAGGTAGAGAGAGCGAACCGAACGGTGGTCCACATGCTAAGAAAGTACGTATCGGCTAATCAGAAAGACTGGGATGTGAAACTCCCTCTCGTGCTGATGGCCCTCCAAGCCACACCGCAGGAAACAACACAGGTGTCCCCGTTTGAACTCATGACCGGGCGGCAGATGACCCTGCCATTACACCTGTTGTATCAACCGGGAGATCACAACAGTACCCAGTACCTGGACGAGCTCCATAAACACTTGAAAACGGCTTTCGCTTTCGCCCAGCAACATCTGAAAACCAGCGCTGAAGGGACAGAAAGCATATTATGACCAAAAAGCATCACACCAGGAACTCAACGTGGGCGACAGAGTCCTGTACTACAGTTTCGCCCTGCCACCCAAGGGGAGGTCAAAGAAGTTCCTGCCCCACTGGACGGGACCTCACGAAATTGTGAACAAACTCTCCCCCGTTGCGTACCAAATCCAGCTAAAACGGGGATCGAGAGAACCAGTTCTCAAATGGGTCCACCGCAATCAGATTAAAAGACATGTGGCCTCTAGTAGGGACCGGAAGGGGCCAATGAAAACTAAAACTCAACCACTGTCATCGCAGCAAAAAAGATGTCCCACACTACCTGGGACAAACCTCGCTGACCTGTGCCTTCTCTCTTTCCCCTTTTCCTCCATACCTCTCTCTCTTGCCTATAACAGGATGCTGCTGTGGATTGCCATCATGTGTTTTCAGTCGACCAGGGGCCAGCCGCCAGCCGACGTCATCGCACCAGGACCGGCCTCGGGCATTGTATTGAGGTATCAACCTGGACTGCTGATTACCAATTGCCGAACGCACACGCAGAAAGTGTACGTGCGACTCGACCCTCGAAATGTCTACCTTGCGCACTACCCAAGAGCGGTAGCCCAGTACAGCTGGCCAGGTGCCCGATGGACAGAAACCGCCCTCAACCACGCCAAAGCCGATGTCGAGCACATGCTAAACCAACTTGAGAAGATGACCGTTACCCAAACGGAATTGGGAGGACACAACAAACGTTCCAAGCGGTTCCTAGGAGCGCTGCTCGGAGCTGCTGCCGCCGTAGGCACGCTTTTCAACATTGGCATGTCAAGTGTCAACGCCGTTAATATAGCCACGGTGCGACGGCACGTAGCCGAAATTCAGACGGAACTTCCACAGTTAAAAGAACAACTCAACGCACAAAGGGCATCCCTGAAAACCATCGGCAAGACCCTGAGAGGAACCGTGACAATCCTCAACACTCATAGCGTCATGTTGAATCAAACTGTGAGCTCCATGAAACAGCTGTTCACAGTTTTCCAGAATGACTTTGCCCAGACACAGTTGGTCACGGCATTAATGACCGACATGCTCCGAGAAGTAAGTTCCTCCATGGACAGCTTAGCCATGGGTAGGATCCCGCCATACCTGATACCCCTAAGCCTGGTGCAAACCGTGCTGGCTTCTGCCATAACAACACCCACGGACCCGATACAAATCCACCTTGCCTACTCTTTGGGCAGTGCCATTCCCCTGTATGTTGACCCTGCACAGCGGGAGGTAGGATTCCTCTTGAGTTTACCCATCATAGAATCAAGCCGAATCTACCGACTCAAGGATATTGTCAACGTAGGATTTTGGCAGAGCAACACCTACTTCAAGGTACGGACACCCGAAGCGGTAGCGTACCACGACAGCAATACACAGCTGTACTTAGCCCCGAACCTGCACATGTGGACCCTCACCAAAGACATTCACTACCTCTGCCCAAGCAATCCCTTCCTAAGAGACAACACTGATGGGATTTGCGGCCTGCAACATCTGGCCAGCGATGCACGCTGCCCGGCAGATGCTAAACCTCGCAGCCAAGTCACCGAGACGCAAGCTGAGATCGTGGGGGATCGGTGGCTCGTTAACACTCCAGTTCGGGCGGCGACACTGACCTACGACCAGCACGACACCGCTACACGCGTCAACCTGCTGAACCAGACCATGTATATTCAAGTCCCACGAGGAGCCATCCTCCACCTGTATCACCTCCCGAGCGAAGAATACCAAGCCGAACTAGAGATTCCACCCTTCTTTAAGGATCGCAAATTCACTTTCGATCCAGAACTGGAAAACTGGATTCAGAAAGGGGGGGTCACAGATCATCGACTTCGCACCCCTTGACACAGCCCTCCAAGCATTGTCCAGAATGCCCATCCTGGACACTTCACCTGTCGTCCAAGCCTGGACCGCCGCAGACACTGCCGTGTGCATTTCAACGATCATCGGCCACGTCCTAACCTTGGGCCTGGCCTACGTCCTGTACCGACCACTCAACGAGATGCAAGCCTCAACAGCCAGGCTCACCCAAGCCATGCCCAGAGGGTTCCGTAGGGGCCCTCGGAAAGAAGACTCCCCGCTAGAGAACGCGGGAAACCTTATAGAGCTGAGCCCTCAGCCCTAACCATCATCTGCAGCATCCAACCTCCATGATTTACCTGCCACCTGACCAATGAGGTTGTGATGGTTCAACGAGGCCCACCCACACGGGTCCTGCCGAACCATCAAGGGGGGAATGTAGCAATAATCAGATGATCAACGCAATCATGTGGTTTTAATCAACTAAGTCTCTAATTAAGTAAACACTCCTCCATTCTTCAGATTGTGAAAGAAACAGATGTCATGGGACTTTTTAAGTTACTGATTCACACACAAGCAAATGGCGATTGGACTTAATTAAATTACCGATGCCAGAAGTGCCCCCGCGGCGTTTTTCGCTGATAAGTAATCACAGGCTCCTCTGTCTTACCACATGTGACTCAACAGGGGCGCCTCTCTGGCCGGAGGTCCCGTGGTGTCCCCTCTGCACGACACCCCACAAACACAGAAAACCTTGTGTAATGAACCACACTGGTCATTGTAATCCAGACTTAAACTCATCAAATTCAAAGAACGCACACACATACACGGAACTGAAGACGATCAGGAGTCCAGCGCGTGACTGACCACGCGACGAACTCTGAACACACACAAACACACACACACACACACAAAAGACAATCATTCTGAAACACTGTAGTTAAACGTAACGTTTCAAATGTACAAATGCTTTCTGGTTGTGTTCAGGATTCCCTTGTGACCCAATTGATATAACTGTAAGCTTTTATGACATGTGATCAGTCTGACATTCGTTTAATCACGAAAAATCACGTATTTACATTTTACTAACCCTAGGAATGCCACGAGTGGTATGATTGGAATCAGAGAAATCAAATAAGATCGAATCACTAACCCAAAATGCAATATGAGGTACATTTTATTAATCCTAGTTTTAGAAGTGTATTATTACTAAATTTGTAATCTCCCATGCACATGACCCAGAAGGCATGTACTTCGCGAACCACAAGGTTTGTCGACACGCCTCCTCCCAAACGATTGGATCAGAGGCGTACGAAAGGCGTGTCTCGGGCGCCTTCAAAACAGAAGCGCCATGTCTCCTTGAGGCAGCGAGCAGTCCCACGCCAGAGAGAGATCCCAACTTTCCTGCGAACTCCAGCCCGGAGTTCCGTGTCGTTTTTCCTACTTTGTTTTAATCTAAGTTCTTTCTTTTCTTGAGCTACCTCAGTTTGATCATTCTCTTTCGTTCAGTGCACTCACGAACGAAACTAATTTAAGATCAAGCGTCTGTCATACGAGCTGAAGAGATCGCAACACCTACCTCCGTCCGAACGAAACTCCGGACACCAGCCTGTTCCTTTTGTAACACAGCTACACCAAAGGGACCATATCAAAGTAACGTACAATCCAAATTAAGTGCTGTTTAAGGTTGTCTAGATACTCCTAAGAAAGCCTTTGGGTCTCGTTTGAATTGTCTGAACTGATTTCTCCCTCTCTCTCTCTCTCTCTCTCTCTCTCTCTCTCTCTCTCTCTCTCTCTCTCTCTCTCTCTCTCTCTCTCTCTCTCTCTCTCTCTCTCTCTCTCTCTCTCTCTCTCTCGCTTTGCATGCTGGGGGTTTGGGTTATGGGAGTAACAAACGGGTGAGACGAGCGATTTTGGGTCTTTCCCACTATTTTTCTACTTTTTTTGTTGTTTTTTTTTTTTTTCTATTTTTCTTTTCTCTTTTATTTTTTTTGTTTTGTTTTGTATATAAATTTATAGACTTATTTTCGAGTATCATATACGGTTGGGTTTTCGAGTTTTTTGACTTCGTGGCGGAGGCTTGAGATGGAGGCTCGCCCGAGTGGGGGTGTAGCCTCACTCTCACTCCGTCATGGAGTCAGGTGTGTACCTGACGCGGATTCTAATGTGGAAGACGTACTTGTCGCTGTTGGTGAACAGATTGGATACGGAAATATAATTTCAGCGTCAAGGATGAATAAGGCCGTGGTGGTTTTCCTTAAGAATGAAAGTTTGGTGAGTAAACTATTTGAGACCGGCGTTTGGGTAAATGGAGAGTTTGCTGTTGTGTCACCGCTTGTGTCGCAGTCTGTTAGAGTCACAATTTCTAATGTGCCCCCCTTTATACTAAATAGTGACATTGAAAAGGAATTGTTGAGGTTTGGAAAAATGGCCAGTGAAGTGAAAATGATTCCGTTGAGGTGTAGGAATGAAGCATTGAAACACGTGCTGTCGTTTCGGCGTCAGGTGTTTATGTTTCTTGATCAACAAACACTAGATATTTCTTTCCGAATTAAACACGAGGGTAAATCGTATATGATTTACGCGAGTACCGGCAATTTGAAATGTTTCGAATGCGGAGACGTTGGACATAAAAAGATCTCTTGTCCACATAACAAAGCACAGCTAGAAAATAATGCAAATGATATTGAAGTTATTTCTAGTGTACAGATTGGTGAAAATGTAGAGATCGGCGAGGAACCAAACAAAACAACAATTGATGAGAAAAACAAAGACGAAAATGCAGATGAAGGGACGAGCAATCAGAGGAAAAGAAACTCAATTGGTAGTTTAGTTGGTACTGAGAAGAGAGGTGATACATGTGTGGATGGTGATAATGAAGTCGAAGAGAGTCTTCGTTCTAAGTTACCAAAGGTTGTTACAAATTATGTAAATACTGGGCCGATGTGTTTGTCGCAGTTAACTGACGCTGATGAGCAAGATGATATGGAAGATGATGACAGGTTTTCAGAGGCATCAGATATTCTTTCTCAAATTGGTGAAGACCAGTTGTATACTGTCAATGAGGTTAATGATTTCCTGGATGTGACTTTTGGGAAAACAATTGAGTCAAGTGAATTTTTTCCTGATGCAAAAAAGTTTTTGTAATCAGCTGTGAAAATTCAACAGACAGCTAGTTATGATGAATTGAGTAGAAGAAAAATATTTAGATTAAAAAAGATTGTAACTAAATTGAGAAGAAAAATGGCCCTTGAAAAAGGTTTAACAACTCTTTAATGTTTAAATCACTTGGGGTGTTTTCTCTGTTTTTTTCTTTGCTAACCCTTCTTTTTTTCTTTCTTGATCTTTCTTTTCTTATGATGGGAAGTATTAAGATGGGAACAATTAAGGATATTATGGATATAATTTTCTTACAAGAGACACATAGTGACATGGCTAATGAGATAGAATGGAAAAAGTGGTGGGGAGGCCAGATTTTCCTAAGTCATGGCACCAATACCAAGGGTGGTGTTGCTATTTTGTTCTCGAAGAAAATTGGCATAACTTTTGAATCAAGTGATGAAATTGAGAAGGGTAGAATTTTGTCTGTTCATGCTAATTTGATGGGGTTTTCATTTGTCTTTGTTAATGTCTATGCACCCAATAATGGTGCAGAAAGGATAAAGGCTTTTAAAAATTGCCAAAATATAATGGGGAATTATGATAAAAGTGCTTGTCTAGTTTTGGGTGGTGACTGGAATTGTACATCAGATGTGACCTTAGATAGGAATGTAGAAGAACCATGCCCTCTTTCTGCTACGTGTTTAAATAATATAATAAGTAATTTTGATTTGTGTGATGTTTGGAGACTACAACATCCGGTGGAAAAGCAATATACTTGGTCGAAGTCTTCAAGTGACCACATCAGCTTTGCTAGGTTAGATCGTTTTTATATTAATAAAGATTGGTGTAATAGAATTTTAAAGTCTTGTATTTATCCCAGTGGTTTTTCAGATCATCATTTATGTATGATTGTTTTTGATGTACAAAAGACGAGATGTCATAGTTACTATTGGCATTTTAATGTGAAATTGTTGCAGGATGCTTTCTTTTGTGAAAATTTTCATTTATTTTGGGCAAAATGGAGAGAGCGAAAGACAGATTTTGACGATGTTGTGCATTGGTGGGATGTAGGAAAAGCACACATCAGGATCTTTTGTCAAAACTATACAGCTAATGCAAATCATTGTTTTAAAAAAACTGTTATGGATTTGGAAAATGAAATCAAATCAATTGAAGGAAGTCTATTTAACCAAAATGGTGAATCAACTGAAAGACTGAATGAAAAAAAGAAAGCTTTGGCCTCACTTCTTCATGAACGAGTTAAAGGAGCTTTAATAAGAGCTCGTTTCCTCTCTCTGAGAGAGATGGATGCACCAAGTTCTTTCTTTTTTAGTTTTGAGAAACGGGAAAGAGCGCGGAAGTCAATGTTACATCTAAAGAAATCAGACGGGACTGTGACAACCAATCCTAAAGAAATGAGGACAATGGCTATTGACTTTTATACAGAACTTTTTTCTGATGGTCCATGTGACATTGGCTGTATGGAGGACCTTTTTAAAGATTTACCAAAGTTGACTGATACACAGAAGAACCAACTGGAGGTTGAATTGGACATTGATGAAGTAACAAAGGCTGTTAGTCAGTTATCCAGTGAACGCGCACCGGGAATTGATGGACTCCCAGCTGAATTTTATAAACAGTTTTGGGGCTTATTAAAAGATGATTTGTTTGATGTTTTTAAGTCATCTTATAGGAAAAAAGAGCTGCCAACAAGCTGTAAAAGAGCCGTTCTATCTTTGTTGCCAAAGAAAGGTGATCTTGGTCTTTTAAAGAACTGGAGACCAGTGGCAATTTTATGTACTGACTATAAAATCCTAGCGAAATGTCTTTCAAATAGATTGAAATTGTATTTAGAACATATAGTGAATGATTATCAATCTTATTGTATTCCTAACAGAACTATAATGGATAACATTTTTCTTGTTCGTGATATCATAGATATTGCAAAAAGGGATGGTGACAATATTGGAATATTTCCAATTGATCAAGAGAAGGCATTTGATCGAGTCAGTCACTTTTATTTGTTTAGTTCCCTTAAAGCTTTTGGTTTTGGTGATCTTTTTATTTCATGGATAAAAATGTTATACTCTGATGTTTCTACAATGTTGAAGGTTGGAGGAGGGCTAAGTCAACCAGTGTCAGTACGTAGAGGTATTAGACAAGGTTGTCCTTTGTCAGGGATGTTATATTCTTTAGCCATTGAACCATTGCTTTGTCAATTGGCGAAAAATTTGGATGGCTTGCTAATTGAAGAACAAAAAGTTAAACCCAAGTTCTCTGCCTATGCTGATGACGTTACAGTGTTTATCAAAAGCAAAAGAGATGTGATTGTTTTAGAAGAAGTTTTAAAGAAATATGAAAATGCCTCTTTAGCAAAGGTAAACTGGGAAAAAAGTGAAGGTTTTATTTTAGGGCATTGGTCTGAAGAAGAGCCACCAGTCTTACCAGGAAGTGTGAAATGGGGTAAAGATGGCCTGAAAATATTGGGTATTTATTTAGGGACTGACAACTATATTCAGAAGAACTGGGAAGGAATGTATGATAAGATGTGTGAGCGTTTGTCATGGTGGGCATGGATCCTGCCTCAGTTGTCATTCAGGGGGAGAGTCTTGGTGGCAAACAATCTGGCTGCTTCAGCACTTTGGCATAAACTAAACGTGTTGAATCCACCTGAGGCAGTAGTTCATCTACTACAAAGGAAAATACAAGATTTCTTTTGGTCTGGTCAGCATTGGGTAAAATCTGCTATTTTATACTTACCAGTCAGTGAAGGTGGACAAGGCTTAATAGATATAAGAAGCAGAATCACGACTTTTAGGCTGCAGACTGCACAGAAGTTGCTGTATTCTGGAAAAATCTGCTGGGCTGATACAGCTTGTTCCTTATTACGCAGTATGAATAGGTTTAAATATGATTTTAATCTGTTTTTAATCAGTTTGAAAGATATGGAATGGAATGATTCTTCTCCATTTTATAAATCACTTTTGAAAGTGTGGAATTCTGTCTTTCAAGTTAGGAGAGATTCAAACCTTGAGGGTTGGATAAAAAATGAGCCACTCTTTAACAACCCACTAATACAAGCAAATGTGTTGAAAATGAGAAGTTTGCAAGCATCAATGGTGAGAGCAAAATGCACATGTTTGTCTAATCTGAAGAATGGGAACAAGTGGGAAAGTCCCCAAGAACTGTGTAGTTTGACGGGCATAAAATCTGTGAGATTTATGGATAAAATAATGAAGGACATTTTTTTAGTTCTTCCTTCTATTTACAGAGAAAGTATACAAGAAAACCGCTGTGGTAAACAAGAGAATGAAATGAAAGAAAGTTTTCCAAAACTCCAGATTTCAATGATAATAGAAGAGAAGCCCGAAAAAGAATCACTTCTTGTTTTCTGTATACCTGAACTGAATTTGTTTGAAGACGTTTCAAAGAAAGCCTTGTATTTATCATGTGTGAAAGTCTCCCATCAATCTGAACTGAAGAGCTGTAAAGAATCAAAATGGTTGGATGTGTTTGGCCAGGGCTCTTCTCCTAGGAGATGTTGGAGGACCTTATATAAAGCACCTATAGAAAAACGCACTGCAGATCTTCAGTGGAGAATTGTACATTCGGCAATTAGGACTAATAGATACTTGACACGTGTTGACCCCACTGTGGGGAAAGAATGTATCTTTTGTGGTCATGAAGAAACCTTGAAGCATCTTTTTTTAGATTGTTCTAGGCTAAATGGTTTGTTTCAGATCTTAAAGAGTTGGCTTAGAACACTTGGAGAAGATATGGATGAAAATATATTTATCTTTGGCCCAAAGTATGTTGCAACAGATAAAAAAAGAATTTCTTTAATCAATTTTTTAATTGGTGAAGCAAAGCTGGCAATATGGATTACAAGGAAAAATAAGCGGAAAGATAGTGGAACGACTGAACCTGAATTTATTTTAAAAGCTTTCGTATCTGCAAGGATTAAAGCGGAATTCGCTTTTTTTAAACTAACAAAAAATGTAGTTGCATTCAGTGAGTTTTGGGGACAGACAGAAGCGTTGTGTGTGGTTGACCAAGTGGGAATTTTATTCCTAAATTTGTAATACTTTTTATTTATTTATTTTTATTTACTTTTTTGTGGGAATGTGCATGGTTTTGATGTTTAATGTACATATGTTTTATGTGGTGGTTTGAGGTGATATGTGATGAGGGTTATTGTAATGATATTTTTCTTTTTGGAAAAAAAAAAGGTTTTTACTAAACCTTAGTGAATAAAGAGTTGTTAAAAAGTCAAGTCTCTCTCTCTCTCTCTCTCTCTCTCTCTCTCTCTCGCGCTCTCTCTCTCTCGCGCTCTCTCTCTCTCAACCTCTAACTTTCTCTCTCTAATATTTCGTATTGCAATCGTTCTTTTGTTGTTGTAATTGTTTGTTCTTGTTATGCATATTTACTCCTGCGTGATTTAAGTAGTTTATGTAATCTTTAGTCTTGTTTTATTAAACTCTATAATCTTTTGAATTGAATCTGTCTCGTTGTTCTATAAACTTGAAGTCCCTGAAAATGCCGATCTTATGCTACAAAGCTCTACTTGAGTTATATTGAGATATCTAAAGTGCCTTACGCAAAAATATCATTTCTGGTGGCCACAGGAAAGGTATTTTTGATGTTTACAGGCTGGTAAACGACCGAGTACATGATAAACTAGGGTTGAATCATATCAAAGTTTACCCTGATAGTTGATCTGATTTTACCGACCTATATTAATGATTAATACGAGCAATCGTGTTGATGATTCATATACGGCGAGGTTTAACCTATTCCCTATTTGGGATGATCTAATTTGTGTATACGATAATGCATATTCATCATCTCATGAATATTATTCCCCTTTGAGTTAATAATTCTCCTACAAAGTCATTGTCGCTACACCAACTATTCTACTAGCTATGAGTAACTTTGCAACTACATGTTAACTTACTCTCATTAGAATATTGGTAGACTCTGTTAGGTTTGCGTTAGTAGAATAAGTTGACATGTACTTGGTAAAGTTATTTATAGTCAGCAGAATGTCTGTTGGATGACCATAAAATTAAAATGTTTGCAGATATTAAGCAGACAGTCTACTAATAGTCTAATGACTCCTAGTTGGCATGTAGTTGCACAGTTACTTATAGTTAGTAGAATGTCTAAAGTGGACTATTAAAATAAAGTGTCACCAAATCTTTTAATTATCTTAAATAATAATAATAAAAAAACAGAGTACACCTAAGAACTAAAAATGACTATTTTACCATTAAAATGCAACTTTTTTTGTGTAGTCCAATAAAAAAAATAAAAAAATGAATAAAGAAGGTAATATTTGTGGTCAGTGCCAGTGCCAAAACCTGGTTATTAGCGCATATACCATATTCTTTGAAGCTCATGTGGACAATGCAAGTTTGAATCCAACATTTCCGGATCCCATTTTGTCCTCTTTTCTCCATCAATTCCTGTCTTCTCTATACTATACTATACTATACTATACTATACACAAAAGGCTGAAAGTAAAAAAAAAAGCAGGTTGAGTGGAATGCATTGTGAGATGTGAGTCTTGAGTCCTTTGGTTGTACTGTGTTGGACATTTGACTGTCATCCATGCATGCAGAAAATACTGTCCATACTGTTCACTGTTAACATTATGCACTGTTAAACTAGTACAAGTAGTATGAAACTCACAACTGTTTTCTGTAACATAACCTTTGTGGTTTCAAGCGTGTGTGTGTGGTCCAGGTAAACCCTACGTTATGAGGACAAAATGTCCTCACAAACATGACAATGTCTGAAATCCTTGGATACAGTTTATACAGTTTAAAAGTCATTGTCTATGGAAAGTCCCCATAAAACATGAAAACGCAACGTGTGTGTGTGGATGTTTGTGTGTGTGACTGAATCCTGTTAATTTGTCTATGAGTGTTTCAGAGAAGGTTAAATCTGACTTAATTCTCCAATTAAATGATATGACTTTAGCTTTGTCTCCAGTGGTAGGGTTTGAGAGGGGATTGAAGTGAAGAGAAGAAAGCAAGATGGAGATAGAAAAGGTCAGGGATGGATGAATTTTAAAATGTTTCGGTGAAAGGTCAGATTTCATATCCAGGTCATGCAAGTTATGAGCTGATTAGAAATCCAAGGAAGGCACAGCCAAGAGCAAAAGATTTCAGCCCTGGGCAACCAGCAAGAGAATAGAAACGTATCTCTTTTGTTTCTTTACACGTACAAAAAAGGGAAATAAGTAATACTATTAAACATTAAGGAGTCGGATTTGAAACTAATTTAAATTTAAACATAAATTCTTATGTGATCCCATTAGGATTCTTTACTTTTGGTTCCAAACTATGATTGGCATTCCAATTCCAATTTCGTACACATTCCCTTAGCACTTTTTAACTAAGAGGGGATGGACTCTTCACCTCACTGAAACACTGAGTCTAAGGGTCAAACTCTTTATCACTCAATGAAATCTAAATGTTAGCATTTTATTTGTGTCAGCATTTATAAATATCAATTTTATTTAAGAAAAATACTTCACCTGCCAATTAGTATAGTCTTTTGTTTTTCAGTCAGTCTTCTAGAAAGCGCTTTGACAGTATGATCCTTGCGGTTTACCAGAATCATTGTGGGTAACATCGTTTTTTTTTTTTGTGTGTGCTTTTTTTTTTTTTTTGCAGTAGCCAATCTCTCTAAAGGTAATCAAAAGTGCAGCACATTATATTTTTCGAAGCGTCAAGAGTTGACAGCAGCAATTTAAAAGTGTTCTGACAAGGCGTTTGAATGTATGTGTATGTGAAGACACTAAAAATACCCTCTATTTGCAGAGAAGGATAAGACGACCTCATGTTCTTCACACTATCATTTGTTCAAAAGGAGAAGTCATAGATAGAACCCAGTTCAGGAATGCCACCTGCAGAAAAAAAGATATTCTCCATTTCTTCCCTGTACCCTTTCCTATCTCTCCTCATTTTCTTTTTCACTTTTCTTTTTCCTCCCTTCTATTCCCTTTTGTGCTCTCCGTAGCTGCTCTGTCTGTGGTTGAAGGCACAAACTGCATCTGCAGGAGCCCCTGTAACATGACTCGATACAACAAAGAGCTTTCCATGGTCAAGATCCCCAGTAAAACCTCTGCCCGCTACCTGGAGAAGAAGTTCAACCGATCTGAGAAATACATCACGTGAGTATGCACCTCACTACCCTTTTAAAAGCCAGTTTCTTTTACATCAAAATGACTTTGAATTCAGCATCCAAAGATCTCTGAAGTGTTTTTTTTATGTTGCAACTTTACCACTTTCCAAACTTTTTAATTGTAGTCCTCCTAATACCTTTCACAGTCTTTAACTTTACCTCATTACTGCCACCAATTCGCAAAATTACTAGTTAATGTACCACCTCATATCCATGCTCACAGAGATACGGAGCTTGTTAATGATCACAAGCCTGCACTTTTCTGCCAAGGACGAGCTTTGGTGTTATTAGGACTGAGACAAATTTGAAATTTTTAGCTTCATTTTATTCACAAGCTTGTATTGAATTGGCCGTAAACCACAGGATGGTGAAATGAGGAGAAGGGATTTTCTTAATTATGATCCAAAGTCACACAACAAATCAGTAAAAACTTTAATTGGTTTACAACCGTACAAGTTTGGAGTCAGTCTGTTTTTGAAAGAAGTCTCTTGTGCTCACCAATGCTTAATTTGAAAAAAAAAATACAATTAATTCATAATTTTTTAAAATATATTTTTTAAATTTAAAATAACTGTTTTCTATCTGAATATATTTTAAAATGTAATGTATTCCTGTGATGACAAAACTGAGTTTTCAGCATCATTACTCCAGTCTCCAGTCACATGATCCTTCAGAAATCATAATAATATGATGATTTAGTGCTCAAGAAACATTTATTATTATTATCAATGTTGAAAACAGTTGAGTTGCTTTAGAATTTATTCCATTAAATTTTACTTGCAATTTTTAAATTGTTCAAATAATTGAATAGACATTGCCATTCAGTTATGAATGGCACACAGGCGTGGTTGTGACACTGTACAGGAGAAAATGGACACTGGATTCTGGGAGAAAATTTTTACTTGTGTCAAAGAAACTGGCCATGTGTGTTCGTTGGTAATGTGCGTTTGAAATGTTGCCTCATAGACGTGCTTCTCTACAAAAAAAAAAGCAGCATTAGGACACCAGGACATTTGATGTTGCCCTCAGACATATTTATATCTCCTCCAGACATTTGGCTGACAAGTTAAGAACACTTTTGCTTTGTGTCAGGAAGATTCAGTGAGTTGTTCTTCAATATAGTGACAGATATCACATCCTCTCCATTCATTAGTTCATCGTCATAGCGATAAGGTTGTGATTGATGTGTCTGAGACGTGGAGCTATTGGGAATACTGACGCTCTCTCTCTCTCTCTCTCTCACACTCACACACTCACACTCTCTCTCACACACACACACACACACACACATAGATGTTGCTGTGCGCAGTCAATTATATTAGCATAAAGTAGGCAGAATATCATCACTCTGGTGTCCCACTAGAGCGAGATAAGCTAGACTGCTTCATTTTATGGTGATAGAAAAAAAACTTGTTTATGTTTAACTCTTCCACACATTCACACAAATTATTGGTCATGCCAATATCATTCATCTCTGCAACATAATTGGAGCGTAATGAATGGTTGAGATAATGCTAGTGTGTTTAGGGTTTGGAGGTTGCAGTTTAGACACTAAATATCCAATAACAACCAATTTGCCTTTAGCTCAGCCTTGAGACTGCTGTCAGGTGTGTGTGTGTGTGTGTGTGTGTGTGTGTGTGTGTGTGTGTGTGTGTGTGTGTGTGTGTGTGTGTGTGTGTGTGTGTGTGTGTGTGTGTGTGTGTGTGTGTGTGTGTGTGTGTGTGTGTGTGTGTGTGTGTGTGTGTGTCCGTCTGTGCGAGTGTCTGTGGGGGGGGGAGCAAAAAGCGCTACTGAGGATAAAACCACTCTTTCATTTAAGTAATCCACTTAGTACCAACTAAAACACCAGAATAACTACAACTAACTGACATGATACAGATATGTTGTTGGTTACCATTTCTTTGATCTGAGTTTCTGTTCTAAGCAGCCACAACATTTTATTGGTCATTTGTTTTTAATTTTCTGTTGCATCAAATCCAGTTGCTCTGCTCACAGTGAGATCTCATTGGTCTAAAGTCCTGCTTTACTTAGCTTAATATGAAGCATCAAAAATCTTTTTCTTTGCTGTGATTGTGTCAGGTTGCATAACATTGTTCAGGTGTTTTGGGTATGACCAACACAAATTACTTTTTGCGTGAAAGGCTTTTACTGGTTTTGCCATGAACCAAAATATCTGAAATTCAAAACATGACTCTTTGTTCTGTACTTGTTCTGTTGTTGCAGGGACAATATCCTAGTTCTGGATGTGTTCTTTGAAGCTCTGAATTATGAGACCATAGAGCAGAAGAAAGCATATGAGGTGGCAGGTCTTCTAGGTAACAACATACTGTAGTATGAATACTGTCTCTTTCATTTTTTCTCTTTCTCCATTCTTCTAAATCATAAATATATTTATGTTGCAGGTGATATTGGTGGTCAGATGGGCTTGTTTATCGGTGCAAGTATCCTGACCATCCTGGAGCTATTTGATTATGCATATGAGGTATGTCAGCACCTAAACACAGGGTCTAACATGCCATGGTGTAACATCATTCTCTATTATAACAAAAAAAATATTATTGTCATTTATAACAATTGTATTATTTACTTGCTTTTTCTTGTCTATTTGTCACAAACACATCACTTTCAGCATCATATATACAATCCTTCAAATGTTTGGGGTCAGTAAGATTTTATATTAATTTTATTAATACTTTTATTCAGTAAGCATTACACTGATTAAAAGTTACAGTAAAGACATTTATAATGTTTCAAAATATTTAGATTTCAAGGAAATTGTTCATTCTAACTTTTTTTTTTCATTAAAGAATTATAAAATGGGGGGTTAGAAAGCTAAAATCGTTTTTTTAATTAAAATTACTTTAATAAACAAATTGTGTCCTTGTCTTTAAATTAATTAAATTACAAGTAAACGTTTCGCAAGGATAAAAAAAATGATCTGCTAATGCTGTAAACTATATAGGAGCCCATACTTGCACATTATAACATTAACAACAAGCTTAACAACAGAGCCTTTTAGTCTAAATTCAGTTGATATTTATTTTTAGATATAATAATAATCAACACTCAAATAACAAATTGTATGAAAATATGTAGTAAGGCAATTTTTGCATTAACAATGTTTTTACTCTAATTTGTTATTGAAATATAATAATTTACACACTTCCTGTTATTTTTATGACAGATATTTTAAACATACATAAAATAGTAAAGATATCATTAACAGGTTAAGTAAAATATAAGATATAGGCTAATAAAGTGCATGTACGTTTTGACGTGTTTCCGCTGTTTACACGAGTTATGATGCCTTTCAGTAAGTATACTGTATCTTTCAACATACCTTTGGGTGTCCATTCATGTTTATTCTGTAGGCTAACTGAGGAAGAGATGATCACGTTTACTCGCACTCCGCGCTGCCGCTTTAAATGAGGAGCCTAGTACAGTGATCTGTCACAACTAGGGATGCACTGAATCCAGATTTGTGGGGTTCGGCCAAATACCGAATCCACTGGTTAAGATTCTGCCGAATCCGAAACCGAATACCGAATCCTACTCTCATCCTCAGTTCATTAACACAGTGAACACATTAATGAAGTAAACAACGTGGATTTTTCATTTTGTTTTATTTTTCATTTTATTTTATTTTTCATTTTATTTTATTTTTCATTTTATTTTATTTTAACTGTAAAAAAAAGAAAAAGAATAAGGTATAGAATAAGGTTCGGCAGAAACCGAACCCCGTTAAAAAGCCCAATAGTCGGCCGAATCCTGGATTCGGTGCATCCCTAGTCACAACACATCTAAGAGCACCAAAACGGCATTTATTGTTTGAATTTCGTGATCAAATAGACAGAATTTGACAGATTACACCTTGCTTATTATCAAAAGTAACAAAACATTGAGCTTATTGTGATAATATGTGGTTAGGCAACAACACTGAATTCGTTGTGTACACACATGAGATACGAGGTCCATTGAGCCGGGGCTGGGCGGGGCAGCGGGGGGCGGGGCATGTTCGGTATGCCAAGTGAGTAGCGCGATGCGTATCGTGGGTGGTGTATCGCGGTTTTTCGGTTTGGTTCAAATATCGTTACACCCCTAATATATATATATATAATATAAATATATAAATATATATATATGTGTGTGTGTGTGCGTGTATATATATATATATATATATATATATACATATATATATTTATTTGCCAAAGCCAATTTTACACGTATTTGGTGCTTGTTCAAGTGACCCTGTCTGATACAGACAAAAACACCCTGTTCGGTGTCCGACTCCACAGGAGACGCTATACACACTGCAATAATCATTTTAACATGCTGAGACATTAAAGATTGCAAATTTATTCAGAGAATCACTCACACACATACATCCCCCCAGACACTGTGATGGCTGTTGAAAACTTGAGTCTGTCTGTCTCTGGTGTAGAATGAATGAATGACACTGATGGAGAGCTTCATTATAATGAGCCTTCATTAATTCTGCATTGCTGCTGGTCTCTTTGCTCTACGGACAGCAGCCAGCACAAGCCCTTACACCACTCATACCCTCGGGAACACACACACACACACACACACACACACACACACACACACACACACACACACACTCATTTTGCATTCTTCCCTGTCCTGTTTTCATGGATTTCTTGCAGGATAGCTTTAAGTGGAAAGATTTCATCTTAAAACTTAGACCTTTCCGGATTTTAAGCCTTTTGGCCGCTGTTAACAAAGCACGTAAAAAAAAAGAAACACTAAAGCGTTTAGCTTCATTGGAAATGCATTAGACTATATGCCCACTGAGATTTTAACTTTAAAGATGTGGTCATCAAACTTTAACAAAGAGAGAGACTCAATAATATCCACAGGGCATGTTAAACCTCCTCAGGTTCAGAAAAAAGGCACCCCTCCCGGTGTGTGATATTACGGAACTAATGAATATTGATTAGGCCAGCCTCATATTTCTTGGTAACCTCCTAGTGCAACCCAGTAATGTGACCTAATTAATATTCATGAGCTAGACCTTTACAATAGTAGGATTCGAATTGCCCATAAATGTTCACATGACCAAAAAGATGCTACCAACAAAAGCACACCAGACTGAACAATGATAAACAAGCTGCTTTCAGCTTTAGGATCTGTGGAGCCAGTTTGGAGCTGAAAACTAGACCAAAATGCATGATTGTCCCAATCAAAATGGCCATTTTCAATTCCTGTGTGGTTTCCAGTTCCTGGGATCCCCGGTGGTCAGTGCCCTGGGCTGCAACCCATGTTGCTGATTTGATTAATGCAGCGCTGGCAGAGTTACAAAGCTGTTCTCAGGCCAGCAGTTTGAGACCTGATTTGGCAGTGAATGAGATG
Source organism: Meda fulgida (assembly GCA_030578275.1). Classification (NCBI taxonomy): domain Eukaryota; kingdom Metazoa; phylum Chordata; class Actinopteri; order Cypriniformes; family Leuciscidae; genus Meda; species Meda fulgida. Next base: position 26,926,993 of record CM060618.1, read on the forward strand.
GTGGTTTGTGATGTGTGCTGGCAGGTGGTGAAGGAGAGACTGCTGGACCTGCTAAACCGTGAGGAGGAGGAAGAGAGTCATGGAGAGAATGTGGTAAAAACAACCGCCTGCTAAGCTTCAAATCATTTATTTAGATATCAGGAACCCATTGCGTGGTCTTGTGCCTTAGGCATACAGTTCTATGAACGATGACATCTGTTTTTATTTTGCATTCTCTCAGAGTACATGTGATCCGGTGGTAAACCATTCCGAATCGATTAGCCACACAGTCAGTGTTCCCCTGCAGACCACCCTGGGCACTCTAGAGGAGATCGCCTGCTGAGCACCGTTCCCCTCCACACAACCAGGGGGAGCTGGGCCACTCCACTCATATGGGTGAAGGACAGAGGAAAAAGAAGGAAGCAGACCCTTTTTCTTTTTCTCAACATGTCATCATTTGGCACAAACATGAGAACTAGAAGCCAAGAAGCTTCTCTAGGAACATGAGGACCCCAAAGTTTCTCACAAACACCATCTGTTTGTTCTGGACTCATGAAGGAAAGCAGACGTTTGTGGACCTTTCAGGACAGTCACTTGTAAACATAAGACAAACACGAAAACACAAGCATGTGAGGAACTGCAAATGCACACGGCCTCGGCGTGTTCTTGCATTCTCTCTCTCTCTCTCTCTCTCTCTCTCTCTCTCTCTCTCTCTCTCTCTCTCTCTCTCTCTCTCTCTCGCTCTCTCTAGCCGCCATTTTGAAGTTTACTGCCAAAACACTGTAAATTATTAACAGAGAAAATGTTGTGAAACTGTTCAAACTGTGCATGTGTCAGTTTCATGCGTTACAATGCGGTTTTCTCAAACATGTCAGCCTCTCTCGTGTGTGGAGACGATTTTGTGTTCTTGTGCTGTTCGTTTGCTATGTGATTCTAGCGTCTCACTTGGCTTTTTGATGTGTCAGGGATGCATCATAAAACCGAGAGCCCCTTTCTTTCTGCCTTCCTTTTATTTTTTCTATCCTTTATAGAAAAGCTGAATGGGTCATGGTACAATGGCAGCCATTATGAGCCCATTGTGGCAGCGGATGGTTCTTCTAAATGCTTTCTGGATCCCATTGGAAAAATGATGAACAAAGAAAGTTGTTGCTTTCTGGATAAGATTGTAGTGATACAAATAGCCGTTTTAATTTTGTCAAATGTAAGAAGTGTTACTTTGTCATTTAAACCTGATATTAGAAGGCTGATTCCATGCTTTTAATTCAGAATTGAGAGATATATTAGCTCTTTTTAGAGATTTTTGACAGCCATCATGATACCACATTCCCACATACATATAAAGGATTTAGAGGCGTTCACAGTGATTTATTATGTGAGTTTTTATCTCATCTTATCATTTCAGAGCTTTTCATCTGTTCTGTGGTTTGTAATACTGCAATTGCCATAAGTTATCAGATATTTACTGTTCCCTGTCCCACAATGTTCTTTGATGGTGGGTGATGGACGGTGCAAAGGTGTGATTGTGTCTATACTGTTCTCAAACTAAATATGAGGTTCTCATATCACTATACATCAGTATGAATGAAGCCTCAACTGACCCATTCATTCTTCAACACGTACAGCGTTTCAGCCAAAATGCATTAACTGAGGCAAAATCCTACTCACAGAATGTGCTTTGGCTGAAAATAATGAAAAGAGGGTCAGTTCTGGGTGACGAGAGTGAGCTTGATTGCATTTCTCAATTTAACTCACTCAATATTCAATTTAAGAATACTGACTGGCACAAAATTCAGTCACAAAAAGGAAAAATAAGAAAAAGGAGCTTGTGTGTTGAAACTATAGGTGAAGCTTTTGAACAAATTGTTCTGGGACACTAAGGCCCCTGGCAGATGTGATACACCATGAATTTGTTGACAAGCTTCTAAAATCTTCATATAAATAAATAAAAGGTATTTAATCTGGTTTAATAAGCCCAGGCTTCCACACATGACCTAGGGCTTCCTTGTCCTGTCAGATTTTAGGTTAAAGCCAGTATGCAAATATCTGTCATAAATATCCATGCTAAGATATTTTTTGTTTCAGGATTATAGTTATTATTTTAATGCCCCCGTTTAGGGCAAGAGTATTAAGAGGCGTGATTTGCACCTATAACATAATGCAAAATTTAATAAACAATGACGTTAATAGCGGAAACACTTTAATTTTGCCACAGGGAATAGAATAATGAATGTGTACTCTGGGTTGTTTGTAACGTGAGAGAGCCATGTGAATGTTAATACAGACACATGTTGCTTAATGTGTGTTGTTTTATTCTATAAAAATAGTTGGGAAAAATAACGCAATCTGGACACTTTCCTGATTTGCTAAATATCTGTGACCCAATGTAGATGTTTTTAGTTGTTTTATTTGCAATTCAGTTTGCTAATTAAATGTAATGGGCTGTAGAGGATGAACGTCTTATTCTTATTTGCCCTAAAAATGTGATGATTTCTTCTAAATCTGTGTCTCGGAGAGATCTGTGAACCTCAAAGGGTTTCGAGCACATGCAGAGAAAAAAATAACCACACATGTACAGTACAAATGAGGAGCTCTTTTCCAAAACGCGATAAATCCATTTCAATCGTTTTCAGGAAAATTATTTTTTTACCTAGACCCACACATTTTTGTGAATATTCAATTTAGTCTGTTAAAATGTTTTTCCCCTAAGTCTGAACATGTTGAACAATGATTATTAAATCAAACAACAATATTGTTGATGATATAAATTCAAAGTAATGTTTTTTCAAAACGCTATAAATCCACAAAAGAAAAATCCAAAAATGGATGATTTTGGCCACTTAAGTCTTGTTTTGTAGAAAGCCTTTCTTTAAAGCGAATTTCGTTTTGTATAAATTGTATCTTAATTTGAATAATTTTTTCATCAACCAATTGCCTGGATTTAATAAAGAAGCAAATAGACAATATAATCATGACATGGAGGCGCCGGCGTGGTCACTTGCATTGCACGTGAACTGGAGCGCATCTCATAAATTAACCGAAACTCAGCGTGTGCCTCACAGAGTCATGAGACATATCTATATAGAAAGCTTGAAATGTCTTTAAACGAAACAATTAAAAACGAAAATAAATAGCATACTCTCTGATTATGTAATCCATTACATGCATTTCTCTCTAGGCGCGTTCACTACAGAGATGCTGATCGTCAATTTCATCTTTGCAGACACTGACACACAGAAAACAGTTGATTAATAAAAATAAAATAAAAATTTCGATTTTCGAACGATATTCAACTTTTGCTCCTTGATTGTCGAATGCCATTTTTGGCAAAAATTATAAACAGAAACCTTTTGCAGCCGCTAGCATCTACCCCAGGTGTAGGTCTCACTGGCTCATCAAGGCCATCAGAAGTGTTATCACCGTTTAAAACACTCATTTTGAGGAATGAATGAACATAAACAAACCTCTGTTCAGCGCGCAGATGTTGGAATGCGTAGAACGCTCACTGAATTCTGATTGGTCGAGAGAGGATTTATTGCGTTTAGGCTAAAAATAGGTTTGGCGCTTTTCAAGGTTTGGAAAAGAACTGCATCTTGCAGTACATTTTAAACAAGGAAATATAGCGATTTGGCATGAAACATTGATGGAGCAGTGAATAGGTTCAGAACACAGCAAAATGACATGACAAACTCTTTTTTTTTTTTTTTTAAATGGCGTTTATCGCGTTTTGGAAAAGAGCTCCTCAAATGCAGAAACCCATAGCCGTACATATTATAAAACCGTGAACTAAGAAGTCACCCACATTGTTAACAGTCATTTTAGTAGACAAGCTCTTTCTTGCCATGTGGACAAACACCAAAGGGGTGTCATGTCACCTTTGGTATTTTCTCATTAGCAGAAACCAGAGGGGTTGATGGTTTCCAATTCCAAGGTAATTGCTTCAGTACCTCAAACCTTATATGAAAACAATAAATGATAAATGAGTTACAGCACCTGTCTTTGCATATGTCTCACTTGCATCTATCTATCTACACTGAACAAAATTATAAACGCAACACTTTTGTTTTTGCCCCCATTTTTCATGAGCTGAACTCAAAGATCTAAGACTTTTTCTATGTACACAAAAGGCCTATTTCTCTCAAATATTGTTCACAAATCTGTCTAAGTCTGTTTTAGTTAAATCTGTGCATACCAAGATGCTGATTAGACAGCATGATTATTGTACAGGTGTGCCTTAGGCTGGCCACAATAAAAGACCACTCTAAAATGTGCAGTTTTAACACACAGGACAATTTTTTAAAAGCGTGCAATTGGCATGCTGACTGCAGGAATGTCCACCAGAGCTGTTGCCCGTGAATTGAATGTTAATTTCTCTACCATAAGCCGTCTCCAAAGGCGTTTCAGAGAATTTGGCAGTACATCCAACCCAGGACCTCCACATCCAGCATCTTCACCTCCAAGATCATCTAAGACCAGCCACCCGGTCAGCTGCTGCAACAATCGGTTTGCATAACCAAAGAATTTCTGCATAAACTGTCAGAAACCATCTCAGGGAAGCTCATCTGCATGTTCGTCGTCCTCATCGGGGTCTCGACCTGACTGCAGTTCATCGTTGTAACCGACTTGAGTGGGCAAATGCTCACATTCGATGGCGTCTGGCACTTTGGAGAGGTGTTCTCTTCACGGATGAATCCCGGTTTTCACTGTACAAGGCAGATGGCAGACAGCGTGTATGGCATTGTGTGGGTGAGCGGTTTGCTGATGTCAACGTTGTGGATTGAGTGGCCCACGGTGGCAGGCAGGCAGGCGTATGTTATGGACAACGAACACGGGTGCATTTTATTGATGGCATTTTGAATGCACAGAGACACCGTAACAAGATCCTGAGGCCAATTGTTGTGGCATTCATCCACGACCATCCCCTCATGTTGCAGCATGATAATGCACGGCCCCATGATGCAAGGATCTGCACACAATTCCTGGAAGCTGAAAACATCCCAGTTCTTGCATGGCCAGCATACTCACCAGACATGTCACCCATTGAGCATGTTTGGGATTTTTTGGATCGGCGTATACGACAATAGTCATGCTGTCTAATCAGCATCTTGATTTGCCACACCTGTGAGGAGGATGGATTATCTCGGCAAAGGAGAAGTGCTCACTAACACAGATTTAGACAGATTTGTGAACAATATTTGAGAGAAGTTTTTGTGTACATAGAAAAAGTTTGAATCTTTGAGTTCAGCTCATGAAAAATGGGGGCAAAAACAAAAGTGTTGCGTTTATAATTTTGTTCAGTATATCTATCTGTCCGTCTGACAGTCCATCTAGTTTATCATGTATGCGTTTCCCCGTTCGCAGCTTTAGAACAAAAATACAATTTGATTGAAATGTTTTTATTTCATACTTGCTGCCCCTTTATCATTTCTTCTTACTCGATTACACGGTTGCTCTTTTATCTTGTGCGTGAGCATTGATGAAGGCTATGCGTGTCTGTCTAGGCTGCCAGAAACAAATGGTGAAATACAAGTTTGACAGCATATGATTATTTGTGTCTCTAGCTAGTAAATAAGAAAGAAAGAAGCTAAGATGCAAGAAACGCAATTTCATTTAAGAAAAACAAATTCATTTTCACGGCCCTTATAAACAGAGATACACATTTACAAACATCACATAGAACAAAAGAGCTGTCTTTGAGCTCAGAGATAATGCATGAACTTAAGTGCGGGGGCTCTGAATGCCATTTACTTCTAAGAACAACTAGCTAGCGCTCCAATTAACTTATAAGCTTCAAAAGTTCTCCAGAAATTGCGTCACACGGCCTTCTAAAGTCACGTTGCATAAGATGTTGTTGCTGTTCATTCACTGCAACATTAATTATTTAAATATGGTTTATAATAACGGTTTGTTTACTGATTTATAAATGCAAATGTTACCTAGCTGATGTGGTTCTTGTTGCTGGTTTGTCAACTTTTTAAATGATTTATTGATTTATTTATAGCTATTTATTTATTATTAAAAGCTGGGTGAGATGACAGGGCCCTCTAACTACACCTTTTCCCCCTTGATTATAGATGATCATAAATTTCACGAGAACGTACTTTTCAGACATATTCACTATTCATTAAAACCTATTGGCTAATTTAGTGAAATCATTCTCAATGAATTAATAGTGTTGCTATTATGACATTTCAAATTAAAATATGATACAATTCAATATTTATGTATTCAAATACATTTATTTAAGTCACAGAACCAATGCCTTGCCTGTCATCAGTTATTCATTTATTCAACTAAATTGTCAAAACAGATTTTTAAATAGAATAGTACTTTAAAAAATGCTAAAAAATAACTACTTTAGTACTTTAAAAAAATGCACATGGTTCTGGGGGGCATCTTTCCCCATCTTACCCTACCATCTGCTCATGACAGTGCAGCACAGGATATTATGGAATGATCATGAATAAACGTGCAATTTTATTTTAGTGATCTCCCTTAAATGAAATTAAAGCCATATCGACCCTATTATACTTTGTTAGTGCACATTACTAGTCTTGTGGTGATCAATTAATTTGTGTTAATCGACAAAAACAAAACAAAAATGTCTTTTGTAATCTTTCCCCTCTAATATTGCCTTCCTTTTCTGATGACGTCAGTTTGATGGTTTGGTATAGAACATCCCCTCCAAATGTCAATCTGCTGCAAGATTTGACAGCGAACTGAATAAAACGCCCGCTTTTCTAGATCCAATCAATTCCTAGAAGGGAAAAAACAAGCCACACCCTCTATTTGTCTCATTCAAAGGCTTCACTTCCTTCATCTGATCGATTTTTGAAGGCAGCTTAGATGTACTCTTCGCTGCCTTTGATATCCCCAAATCCTGTTCATTCCATTCTGTGACAGTTGAGCTAGAAAAAGAAAGATGGCATTTGAAAGTTGCAGTTGGTGGTCAAGTTTTCCACCTCTGGTGTCATTTCTAGCGAGAAATTACTATTGTAGGGTTTAAATATTTGCTTAGTTATCACCAAAGCTCGCTCTATTTTGTTGTAGATTATTAAACCATTGCACTGCCTCATGCAGAAAATCTGCCCCAAATCAGTTTCATGAGGGACCTTTGTGCACAAACACTGCCTACAGAGTCATTGTCTTTATAGGCAGTGAGGCAACAAGTCAGCTGCCTAAGTTTTCAGACAAAGCCATTAATCCGTTTCACTTGGAAAATACATCAAAAAGTCAGTCACAACTTCCAGTTCACGTGGACTGCTCTTAACACTAAAAATTAACATCTGAGGCTGACACAATATTCTCATGATGCTTGATTACAGTTTTTTTTTGTTGTTTGAGCTCACATTTATTCACATAATATTTCCAGTTCCAAACTGCTTATCTGGTAGAAAATGCTTTCAGTGCTTTAGCTGTCAGTCCCTTTCCATCACAAAAGTAATCAGAATTAGTTAAAGAGTGATTTCATCCATTATTTCCCCACCAAAATATCAGGAATTTTAATGTGTTTGTAAAGCCGTTATGTTGAGGGCAAGTCACATGCAATCACTTGTCGCTCTTGTTTACTGCCTCCGAGAGACTGCTGGCTAATTGAATAGTGTATACCCTGATGATAAGGGTGCTGAACTGAAAACATAACAAGGCCTCGGGAAATCAAGGCTCAACAACTAATGATGAATGTGGCATTGGTTTCAGCCATTTGGACCCACAATAATGCTCCTATCTGTCTGCTGACAAATAATAATCCTAGTATGAGGCATTTACAGCAATTTATTAATCCAGGACTTAATTGTGCAGGTTGGGGTAAGCAATTTCCAAGAGGCTAGCAATAGCAAGCTAGCTTTGAAAGCATTAGATCCCATCCACCCTTCGGAGCGCTCTCCAAAATCACGCCTCCTTCAAAACACATACGAAACGCGCAGATGACGTGTGACGTCTACACGAGCAGGCTGCGTGGAGGTATGCAAAAACATGTTTACAGGCAGGTAGGGCATTGTATCGTCTAGGCTATGTTATCATTTTTGGCCCTGAAACTTCCACAGAAGATGGTTCAGCATATTTTAATATTTACTCCTCTATTATTGATTGCAGGATGTGAAGAGAGTTTCAACCAGTAACACAAAAAGTGTTTATAAAAAAAATCCCACTAAAGGAAATCCAGGTTAAATAGGCTAGGGGAGCGCGGGGCACAACCTAACGCGGGGTTAAATGAAACACGGACCTTTTACAGTTAGTCAGGATCAGGCAGGTTTTGTTTCCGCTCTTTTTCTCTCGCTGCCAGAAGACGGTCTCCCGCGAATTTGGAAAGTTTTGATAAGATTTCGTGAAGACACTGGACAAAGAGTGTTTTGACACCATGCAAGTACATTTTTTCATCATAAGTTTTTTTTTCCGGTTTCTGAGTTTGTACGTCACAAATCTTAGCCTACTTTATAATTCCTTAATCACCGTCTTGTGGGCTAAAACATAGCACCGTTTTGAAACATGTCAGCAACTCCTAGCAACTGTTAGCTAGGCTTAAAATATTTTTTACACAGCGGGGTTAGTTGTAGAACAGTGTTACAACTAAGCCGCCAAGTGTACAATTATAATCAAATGAAACAGGGAGCCACTATTTTCAGGTTTGAGTATTTATTTATATATTTATTTTGCCACATTTAACTTTGTTGGACTTTCACAAACAATGTTGGGATTACAATTTAAAAATGTTGTTTACTATGCATTGATCACTTGTTTATTTATTAAAAATATAGACTGTTTTAGTGTTTTTCAAGCACTTTAAAATGGGATTACTTTAAAAAAGCTCGTTTTTATTATTATTACTGTTATTGCTACTAATAATAATAATTTTGCATGCAGCTGCCACACACAAATATAATTCATTTACAATATTTGATGATTTTATTTAATTATTTATTAAAAGCAAAACTGTGCAGCCCTTTACTATATCTCAATCCATGATATTGATCCATAATAGAAGGATGATTGGATGAGGGGTGGATGTATGGATATCTATCTATACAGATGCACAAACAATATCAAATTATACAAAATAGTACTGAATTATGTGTGTTACACAATACACACGAGTGTTACTAACCCCTCTGTCTGTTACAATTAACCCTAATGGGTAAGTTGTAACGTAAGCACTTCTGTCACTTTCAGCGCAACTGTACGAAAATGGTAGGTCCTAGAAAAAAAATGTAAGTGTTCATTTGTAGCAGAGATATGTGTGTTGCTTGTGTAAAAAAAAAAAAGAATCTAAATTAATTATGTTAAATAATTGAGCCAAAACCAAAAAGAGTTAGGTTGTGCCCCGCTCTACCCTAAAAAGCTCTATCACAAAAACAAGAAAGGAAAATTATCATCCTGAAGAGCTTTATTTTGCAACCTGCGGAAGCATTAGCCCTATCTTGTTCATTACGACTCACCAAATAATAAAACAAGTTGAAAATTGAATTGAAAATATTAAGGTGCGGTCACCTTACATTTCAGTTAAATTTCCTGGGCAAAGGACCATTGTCTGGCTTTTGTAGCAGAGAAGCACAGCTTGCATGTTGCTTTAAGACTAATGCTTTATTTTGATCAGCGGCCGGCGGGTTGATTCTGCATGTCCAACTTTAATCTGTTGTGAACTCTTTTTCACCCTCTCACGCAAAATATCTGATCGTAGATTCCTGTTTGCGCGGTGCGTGCACACTGGAGCGAAGCAAGCGCAGCAGAGTGAGCATTTTCAGTTCAAGTTCCCAGCAAACACAGAACGTATAGGCTACCCAACCTTCTAACAGCGTTTTAACAACATGGCCAAAAAGTTGTTATATCTACGTTATGTGGTGAAGGTTGTTACGGCGTTGTCACAATGTTGACATTGAACCACCGTTCAGGGCCATGTTGTGCCTAGGGTGTCTGGACAACAAATGTACTCGTCACCGCCCTGAAGCGCGAAAATCAGCCTTTCAAATTTCAATCAACCGCTGGGCCGTCTCATTCATCATCAAGCAAGGATAGGCTATGTGAGAATTGCGTTTAATCTACCTCAGCTAAATAAGATACAGAATTATACAAGCACAAAACCTTACTTCCTTGTCTAATGTGACATTTATTTGAACATCTTCTGGTTAAGTATGACAAAAATGTAACTTTATGCCAAAAGTTATAAGCCATAATGAAGCCAAAATGACTTTAATGATGAGTGTACACTTGCAGGGGTTGATTATATTTAATGTACTGTTAGGCCCATAAATAATAAGGATAAACAATATTTAAAAAGTATATAATTATCTAACATAATATGACTAATTAAAAATGAACCACAAAACATAACATGCTAAATGGGGGATATCTAGATACCTATAATGCATAGTGCGGCCTAGCTCTCTCCTATTTTTCGGATATCTATATCTAGCATATTAAAAAACGTCATTTCTCAGTTGCTGAATGTCGCGCAACAACATTGCTACCAGCCTTGTCGTGTCTTACAATTCTACGTTGTTACAATGTTGCGAGCACGTAGATAGCGACGTTATGGCAAGCCATTTTAACATTTAACAGCTAGACTGGATATGTGTTGCAGATATCTGTAATTCAGTATTGCCTAGTCAAAAAGAACATTTCAGATATCCGCAACTACATTCTTCCTATCCATAATTGTCATTTCAGATATCCACAAAGACATTCTTCCTAGGACAAATGACATCACTTTTGCCATTCATTTGTATGGGGTTTATCATTACAGATATCTACAATTCAGTTGGAGATATCCACTATGTGAATTACGGATATCTGCAACTGAATTGTAGATATCTGTAATTCCAGTTTGAGATATCTACAATTTGATTATGACTAGTCATAACTCCAGTTCAAGATATCTTTAATTAACCTCAATTCAAGATATCTACATGTTGCTTTTCAGATATCTTAAATTAAGTTTTGACTAGGCGAAATTACGTTGTAGATATCTGTAACTGGAATTATGACTAGTCAAAATAACGTTGTAGATATCTCAAACTGGAGTTAGGGATAGTCATAATTTAATTGTAGATATCTATTATCAATTTATAGATATCTTGAAATTAATTTTGATTAGAGATATCTAAAATTTGAGATATCTCTAACTTTCATTCTGCCAAGTCAAATTGTAATTACAGATATCTTGAATTAGAGTTCTGACTAGGCGAAATGACGTTGCAGATATCTGTATGCAAATTAGGTCCGCGTCACACTTTAGGGGGGAGGAGAGCGTGTTGCACCAATCATCAAATAACTTAGCAGTTAACACCTGTTAACTGTTAACTTGTAATTAGCACTGATTAGCACCATGTCTGAGCAGCCAGAGGCCAATTAGTTTTTAATCGTCTTTTTTAAAGCTGTTAGCTACTATTTCAACCTGAAATCAATACCTATAGGCTATCATGGCTTTTTACTGTGGGAAAAAAAAGAACTAATCTGAACTAAGAACTATATTTTCTCATCTAAGGAAGTTAATTTTATTGCACTTCCAAGTCTTTATCTGTTGTAAAAAGCCCTATAAAAATAAAGGTGACTTGACTTGACTTTATTAAAGTGAATTAGTGTGAATCTCTCTCATACGTAAATCCTACATCAACAATAACCTACGGTAATTTTAAGCATGATCATAAACATAAAAATGCATGGCAAACATTGCATGTTGCCAATATTTTTGAGACCCCCAGGCTAATGTGAATAAATACAATTTATGTCATGCTGGAAACATGTGCAACACATTTGCACTAGTCAAAATGATGTTTGAGATATCTTTAACTTTCATTTTGCCTAGTCAAAACTGAATTACAGATATCTGCAATTATCATTTAAGATGTGTGACGAGTTGAATGTCGTTTTCAATGATGTCATTGCAGATATCTGTAATTCAGTTTTGACTAGGCAAAACTGAACTACAGATATCTCTATCTGTCATTTCGGCTAGTCACAATTACGTTACAGATATCTTGAATGACAATTCCAACTATCCAAAATGTAATTATGACTAGTCAGAAAGACATTGTTGATATCTACAATGTTAATTCCGGATAGTCAAACTTATTTTTTAAATGTTAAAATGGCTTGCCATAGACGTTGCCATAGCAGATATCAGTTGCCATACTGTTGCCTCAGTACGGTGCAGATTTTGATATCAAATATAATGCAAGTAAGAGAAATATCATGATTGTTGAAAGAAGACAGGAAATTAGTATTCCCTGATTTCTTTTTATCTGGTACTGCCCTTAAAGTGTGTGATGAGATTAAATATCTTGGCCATCAGATTGTAAATGATTTATCGCATGATATAAGCCACCAATAGACAGTGTCGCAAGATATATGCTCAGGCTAATGTGCTTGCACGTAAATTTGGCATGTGTTCTGCTTATATTAAGGTAGCCTTATTCAAAGCATTCTGTACACTATACTGCCCATTCGTGGCGGTCTTACAGCAAAAAGAACATGCAGAGACTGAATGTAGCGTATAATGATGGCATGAGACTGCTGCTAAAACAACCAAGACGGTGTAGTGCTAGTCATGTTTGTTAATGTTGGTGTGCCTACCTGCTCTGCATCTAAGAAATCTAATTTTCGATACATGTGGAGAATGTCTGTCTCTGAAAACAGAATTATAAAAGTTTTAGCCTACCCCACAATGATTTTAGCTCTGTCAGGTAGGCTTACCTAGACCTTTATAATTGACAGAGAAATTGTGTCCCCCTCCATATTGGGATTGTGCAGCAGAGTGATTGTGCAGCAGAGTTCAATCTCGCAGTCCATGAAAGAACATATCAGCCAATGGGTCTGTGATGTTGACAGTCTGTCTGGAACGTTTAAGTCCTCAAATCTGTGCTTTTTATTCATTATCCTTCTTTCAAATCTGTGCTTTTTATTCATATCCTTCTTTTGGAATTTGATGACATAAAGCCAATCTGTAGTAGAAAACACGTCGTCTGAATAAGCCCCCTGCAGGATAAATACAACATATATGCAGGGAAGAGAAGATGTTCTGCTGGAGGTAATTTATCCAAATCCTTCAAAGATGGATTTTTTTTTTTTGCAATTTATATAGTATTTTTTTGTATATATATATATATATATAGTAAAAAAATGTTTAATGTGAATCCGATGTTACGTGTGTACTGTAGCATCTTATTAGCCCTCATATGCCTTCTTGTGATTCTCAAAGGCATTGATTGTGGACGTAAATGCCATAGTTACAGCTTTTTCGATTGCTAACAAGCATCGGCCTCAATAGCCTACTGAAGCAACATTTTCAAAACTCTTCATATAGTCTGCATTGCCAACATGAATCTTGACCAAGCTGTTAATCTCACCTCCAAAACTCACTCAGACCAACAAAACACTTAGTATATGTCTCAAAATAAGATCGTTCCACCATAACACTGTGACATTCTGGCAACAATTTAATTAAGAAAACATTACATTTACATTTAATAATTTTGCAGATGCTTTTATCCAAAGTAACTTACAAATGAGGAGAGCAATAGAAGCAATCAAATCAACAATAGGGAAACAATATGCAAATGTCAGTCTCAGCTAGACAAGCGCAGCACACGTAGCAAGGATTTTTAAAAATATAATAAATATAGAATAGTCAGTGTTAGTATTATTGAGTCAAACGTTGGCTAAATAAATCCGTCTTTAGTAGATTTTTGAAGATGGCTAAAGACTCAACAGCTCGGGTTGAATTAGGCAGGTCATGCACCAGCTTGGAACAGTCAAGGTAAAGGTCCGTAAAAGTGATTTTGTGCCTTTTTGGGATGGTACCACAAGACGCCATTCACTTGCAGAATGCCAGTTTCTGGATGGCACACAGGTTTGAAGTTATGAGTTAAGATTTAGGAGTGCAGAGCCAGTGGTTGTTCTTGGCAATCATCATGCCTTGAATTTGATGCAAGCAGCAATTTGCAACCACTGCAGTTTTGTGAGGAGAGGTGTGACGTGCCCTCTTTTCGGCTGGTTAAAGATCACTCGCAGAAGCATTCTGGATCAGTTGCAGAGATTTGACAGTTGATGTTGGAAGGCCTGCCAAGAGAGCATTACAATAGTCCAGTCTGGATAGAACAAAAGCTTGGACAAGGAGTTGTGTCGCATACCTGATCCTCCTAATGTTATATAAGGCAAATCTGCAGGATCAGTCAGTTCTAGCTATTCTGTGAAGTTTAACTGACGGTCAATCACAACTCCAAGGTTCCTGGCTGTCCTGGATGGAGTTATGGTTGACGAACCTAGCTGAATGGAGAAGTTGTGATGAAGTGCTGGGTTGGTCGAGACCACAAGCAGCTCTTTCTGTCTTTGTGGGGTTGAGTTGAAGGTGGTGGTCCTACATTGTCAAAACATACATGGTCATACACACTGACCTAAAAACAACAACAACAGGGAGCATTGCATACAGTTGTGGTCAGAATTAATGGCACCCCTGGTAAATATGATCAAAAATGCCTTTAAAAACTAAATCTGCATTGTTTATACTTTCATTCCAGTGAGGGGGGGGGGGGGATCACATTATGAAATAAATGTTTTTCTCCAAAACATGTTGGCCACAATTATTGGCACCCCTAGGATTTGTTACGAGTAAAATATCTCTGAAGTATATTCCCATTGATATTTACCTTTTTTTTAGCACACCAGGGTGACTAGGAACATGACATTTTCTTGCTATGACTTCTTGTTTCACATGAGTTTAAATATGAGGAAACACAAAGGCCAAATTCCCTTAATCATCCATTACAATGAGTAAAACGAAAGAATATAGTTCTGATGTACATCAAAAGATTGTAGAGCATCACAAAATAGAAAGTGGCTGTAAAAAAAAAAAAGTATTCATAATTGCCATTCATTCTGACCACAACTGTAGATTATGCACTTTTATCTCTTCTGAACTTTTTATCAAGTTTGAATGATTTTTCACATAAATCAGTATAGGATAAGAATAAGATATTTTCATTTTACTGACTGTTAATTAAACAGTCATTAACAGTCAGTAAAATGCCCCTGCCAAAATGTTCCTGCCTGCGACCCAAGACGCTGGGAAAGACTCCAGGCTCCCCACAACCCTACATAGGACAAGCGCTTGGAAAATGTATGGAGCAAATGGATGGATGTACAGTACTGTGAGGGTTGTAGTCCTTCCTCTCTCTGCCTCTTTTCTTTCCCCACCAATGTGTCTTCCTTGATCAAACAAAAGTATTCTTAAGTCATCCCGAATGAAACAAGTCATTTTTAAAAATCAAACATTTTTTCAGTCATCCTTTATTAAATTGGGATTTACAACTAATTGCAATTTCAGCTGAAAGGCCAGCCGAGTCTAAAAATAGGACACCTGCTGGGCTTTCAGCTGAAATTGCAATTAGTTGTTTTTAATTGTTATTTCGATTTATTGTAAATATTCTGCTAAGATTTTATATTTCAAAATAATTCCTGCAGAAATGCACAGAGTTTGCCATCCTTCTGATTTGAATGTGCTTTTATCAGTTAAGAAAGAAGTGTTAGCATTCGAAAAATGTGCTGCAAATAAATAGTGTTTTGCAGATGGTGAAGTATGAATGACAAAAGTGTTCATGGATTTTGAAAAATATAGTAACTGAATGCATTTAGTTAAAAAAGCAATGAAAAATGATTCACAGTTAGGTCTACATAGACAATGTGTGAGGAGTTTTGAACATGTGGCTTCAGTATTGACCGATGCAAAGTAAAAGTCGTTTATTGTCATGTGTACAAGTGATCAAGTACAATGAAAAACTTTTTGTGTGTGTGTGTGTACGTTCGTTCTCTGAATCACACATATATACATATTTGAGATATGATCGTAAGATCAAACGTAGAACGGTTTCTAAGCAAAATTTCATACATGAGACCCCTGGTCTTTTACCTTGGCAGTATTAGAACTGCTCCCAACAGGAGGCTGTTCAATCATTTCAAATGAATGTAAACTGGTTGGTCAGCTGATTTTTCTGAAAGACTGTTGAGATTGTTAACATGTAGTTATTACTGGATTATCAAGGAAGAAACGTGTAATAAAATAAATTGTATAAACTAAAGATGAACAAGAATAACTAACACAACTACTACAGTAAATGAATTCCACAAATGATAAAGGAATAAAATGCATAAGACGCATATTAAACAATCAATTAAGTTAATTGTGTTGCTATGGAAGAGTTATGTAGATGTTATCTTACTCTTAAAACTGATAAGGTGAAGAACGTCTCGGTTACGTATGTAACCCTCGTTCCCTTAGTAGGGAACGGAGACGTTACGTCGGATGACGACGAATGGGGTTTCGCTTAGAACACCTATCGACTTCGAGTATACAAAAATGAGCCAATAGCAAAGAAATGCCATGGGTCTGCGGAATTTGCATGACGTAACTCCGCCCCACCTCGTGGGTATAAAAGGAGGACGCCGGCAACATGCAGTATGTTTCTTCGCTGAGGAGCCAAGACTGAACTCAGGCGATCCCCGAGGTACAGCGGAAGTGGCAGGAAGAGGTAACGTCTCCGTTCCCTACTCAGGGAACGAGGGTTACATACGTAACCGAGGCGTTCCCTTTCGTTGTCACTCCGAGTTACGTCGGATGACGACGAATGGGGTTATCAGTCTAATCACGCCACCTTCACAGCTGTCTTCCAGTGCCCTGCGTAAATCTGAGCCTTTGTAAGACTTGTAAGGACGAAGGACTCCTATTTAACACAGGAATACCAAGGTACACTGGGAAGCATATCCCATAGTTTAGAGGAAATATGCAATTAACACCAACCCAGAGGGGGGGGGGGGGGGGGGGGGGCATTTGGAAATACACATATGACCCGAAGGAAACATATGGAGAATACTGAGGTGTCCAGCCGCAGGTGGAATATTTCAACCTCAGGGGTGGCAAGGTGGCTCGCCAAGGGAAAGACATGCTCAGAGAGGCTTACAGTGGAAATACACGCGTGGGGGTAGCTCCGGGGAGGGACCATGCACACGGGAGGCACCTAGCAGACGCCCAGGCAATAGACACTGGCGCTAGCATCAGGGGTGCTGGAGGAACTCAGGGCTTGCAGAGAAGCTCACCTGAGGAGAATATCGCACGTATCCAGTCCATGGAGTGGAATGGCGAGCAAGCGAAGACACCTGAGCGGGTCCGGTACTAGCTAGTTGAAGCGAGTACATGAGAGGACACAGGCTCCACTCGGAGATTGTAGAATCTGGCGAATGTGTTCGGTGTCGCCCAGCCTGCAGCTCTGCAGATGTCTGCTAGCGAGGCGCCATGCGCTAGAGCCCAAGAGGATGCCACACTCCGGGTGGAGTGGGCAGTCACACCAAGAGGGCACGGCTGACCGAACTGAGTCCCATCTCTGAGCAGCCCATCTCAAAAGCGCGCTTAACCCGGCGTTTAGCGGGGGCGGACTGGAGAGGGCTGAGGTATCCCCCCACGGTCTTCCAAAGCCAGCCCGGGTGAACGGGCGGGGTTGGAACCGTGGGAGGGCGCCTTCGCCGGTTGGCAGACTGAGGGACCTGAGCGGACGGCGGGGCCGTCGGCAGACTAACCTCGATCTGCTCCCGGGCAGTTGAGAACTGTTGGGCAGAAGTACTCAACCGCACCGCCGAAGAGGCAGACCTGGGATGTGGGGGTGTCTAGCAGACGAGTCCGCCGACATCCTGCACATCAGACCGGTCAGCCCCAGAGTGGTAAACATCACCTGACTCGGAGAGCGCACGGCCACCTTCGTCGCTCGGAGAGCAAGGTCAGTGGCGGCGCGCTTTTTGGTAGCTCATTAAAGAGCCTCGAGTCAGTCCCGCCCTCATGCATAACCATGAGCATCTGGGCCAGGTAGACCACAGAACGGTCATGGGATGCAGTGAGGCGGCTGCCTGTCCTGTGGCACTATAGGCGAAAAGAACTACAGGCTTCGGACGGGTGCTTAGGATTGCGCCGGGAAGCACTCTGAGGACACAGTTGCATCGCAACAGAGCGTTCAACCGGGGGGACCCCAGTGTACCCATGGGCAGCGGCCCCGTTTAGGGGGGAAAGGCGGATGAGACCAACGAGCGGTCCTGAGAAGACACGGGGGTCTTTCAGGACATCGAGATCTCATCATGCACGTCCGGGAAGAAAGATATTGGGGTTTGCCATGGACGCGGGTCAGCGGCCTTACCCAAAAACCAATCGTCCCAGGAAAGCATGGCCGTCATCTCCGGATCAGACTCAGGCACAGCATAGCACACCAGAAAGTGGCAGCTGTGACGAGTCGTCACTTCCAAAAGAATCAAGCCCACCTTGTGATGCTGCTACAGACACAGCATCTTCCTCTGTAGCTTCAACCGAAACTCGCGGGCCACCCGAAGGTCGACTCGCGGGAATCGGAGGTTCACTAGCGGGCACCGTCACACAGGAGGGGGGCTGGGGTCGCGGACAGACAGTCGGCGCCTTGTTCCAGACCGTCACCCTCAGGTCACCCTGGCCACCAGCCGAAGTAGCACCCCTCGGGGGAGCGCTAGATCGGGGTGTGGATGAGGGGACTCTCACTCTTGCGAGTTCATTGAGTCTCGACCTAAATGACGCGATGATCATGTTCCCAGAGAGAACATGAATCACCCACGAGCGCTGTACAAGCATGATCAAAGCCCTAACACACTAGACAGCGCTCGTGCCCATCAGAGTCCAAAACCAATCTGCCGCAACCACTTTTAAAAAAAAATTTTTTTAAATGCACGGGCGAGCCGTCTTTAAAAAGACGTGCCGCGTGCGAGCTCTTTCGTGAGAGGAGAAAAAAACTCCGCGATGTTGAAGCGAGCGGGGAGAACACACTCACTGGCAGATCACTGCACAGATCAGCAGGCAATGTGAACTCGCTGCAGATCGCCGTCACACCAACACCGGAGAGAATGGCTCGGCTCGTAGAGTGAAGTCATAAATGGCTGTGGAGTGAAGAGATACTCTTGTCTCCGAAGCGAAAACATAACTGCATGTTGCCGGCGTCCTCCTTTTATACCCATGAGGTGGGGCGGAGTTACGTCATGCAAATTCTGCAGACCCATGGCATTTCTTTGCCATTGGCTCGTTTTTGTATACTCGAAGTCGATAGGTGTTCTAAGCGAAACCCCATTCGTAGTCATCCGACGTAACTCGGAGTGACAACGAAAGGGAACCTTAAGTTATTATGCATCAAACAAATAAACAAAAGATTATTTGTTATTCACTTTGGCATCAGCTATATTACATCTAGTGTAAATTGAAAATCATACTGATAATATGCAACAATGCCAAGGTCGCTGGAAAGAGGTTTGGGAAGGTGATATTATTTATGTTCCACGTGGTCGAGTGAGCAGTCTGATGGCGGTGAAGTCTTCTACTGGTTGCGCTGGGTAACAATGCAGCGGGGAAAGGAGCCGGAATCCGTTTCAACAGCCTTGGACACAAAGCTCTGTAGGATGCTGATCTCTTAGAGCACCAAAGAGCCCTTAAATATGGAACATGCAGAAGAGGCCCTGAAGTAGGTGCAGAAGGTCCTTAACAATGTGGAATATTCAGATGAAGGTCCCTTAAAGTGAAGATTCGCTCTCCTAAGCTTGTTGCAAATGTCTCTGTGTTCTGCCTCTCTGGGCCAGAGACTTGGTCAATCCGCATTTGACCTCTCTGGCATGGAGACTTGGAATGTGCTGCATCTGTTAAATGTCTTGCTGGACGAAGACTTTGAACGTAGTGTTTGTCAATGTCTCTTCTCACAGACTGGAGGCTCAGAACGAGGTCCGTTGCTGCCTCACAAGCTTTAGACCCAGATCATGGAATCCGTTGTCTCTCTGGACAAACCGGAGTCTCAGATCTGCGCAGTGTATCTGTTACTGCCTTCCCTGTAACAGGCCAGAAGTTTAGAAAATATTGATCTGTTTCTGTCTCACCTTTGCAGGCCAGAGACTCAGAATGAGAATGCATCTGTTAATGTCCCTCCCCTTCCAGGACTGAGACCCAGAACTGTGTTGATCTGTTTCTGTCTATCCCCTTACTGGACAGACTCAGAACGGCACATCTGTTATGTCTCATCTGATTTAAGCCTCAGAACAAGGAGTGTCTGTTGAACGGGTACCTTTATCCCTTTGCGATGCAGTTCAGCACTTCTCCATTCCAGTGCTGTGATTGGCTGCTGGCATCAGAGAGGAGACACACAGTGTGGCCCACCGTTCTTTCCCCTGTGGAACTCATTTGCATAAAGCACACAGTTGGAAGTCTTTAAGTGTCTTTAAAGTTTTACCAATGCATTTCTCACTTTCCAAACCACCACCAGAATACCTTAGGCAATATTATAAACAAATAGAGACCAAACAGGATGGAAAAAGATGCACTGAACTGTCATGCATTCATACATTAACAGCTGAATTTGAGTTAGATGTTGCACTACAATATAGCTGTGACTGAGAATACTTATTTTTCTGAATAATTATGAAATGGAGGTTTGTAGTTTGCATCAGTTTTAAAGTTTGAAACCATTGTTGTGAATAGATTTGGATGGATCATTGTAGTCTCTCTTTGTTTTACTGCTGCTGCATCTGGAGGTCCTAAAACTTTGATGGCAGTCGCAGGCCAAAACCTTAGGAGGTAATCTCTAGATGGGTCAAGAGCAGAAACTGCATGTGGACCAATGAGAAGTCCTGTCCTTCCCGGGCTTGGCCAGGGGTCTTCTTCTGAGGTGTCTGGCTGTTGTCCTAGCATCTTTATCTGATGGTGTTGGACAGTTTGCTTGTGTTAGTCCACCAAGATCCAATCAAAATGTAGCAAACCTTTCTCTCCTGTTACGGAGAGAGAGGGGCCCTGCCATAAAACTGGGCCCTGGAATGTGCTGCTCACCACAATAATCACACATGCTTTTTATACATTTTTGTTCTGATGAGCCAAACAGAATTCATTCATTTTTGTTTATGAAGTCAAAGTTATCCTCAGCCTCTTCATTGGTAACTTTGTATTTGCTTTGCTTAATTGTTAAGAAATTCAGTTGGTTTTGAGCTATAAAGTAGAAAGAAAGGTGATTCTGCATCAAGCACAAAAAAAGTTTGCAGTCAGAAAAAAAAACATGAGCTTTAGGGGTACAACAGCTTGTCAGCGGGGCAGTATCCTCAAATACACTTGTTGTGCCTGTAGTACATGTTAAGGTACTAATGTACCCTTTAGGCCACAGCGACAATCTGTCGTTGTACCCCTAAAGGTACAAAGTTTGCAAAAAAAGTACAGTATACTCATTAGGTTTTAACAAGCTATAATGCCAGCGGTGCTGTTTTCGTAAACAGACATCATGGCATGTTTGATGTAACAGGCTGATAGTCAAGCCTCAGGATGCTTGTGGAACATTTTAAATTACTTCTATGTAATGAAAGTCAGGAGTTTGGTGTCTGAACAGCAAAGCAAATCTGCAAATGCTGATAGTCCAGGCTGCACTAAACAATGATACAATTAGAAAAAAAAAACAGTGCGTATTTGCAATATTAATTGCTTTTATGACATTCGGTGAATATAAAGGTAGGCCATGAAAAAGTTAATCGCACTGTGTCTGTGTGTGTGTGTGTTAAATTAATGCAAGTGTGTGTTATTGGCTTCAGCTTCTTCTGAATATGTTGTGTTTATGACATTATAATTCTGTGCTGGTAATATAAATCCACTCCTCTGCCAAGACTTCCATGCTAATTAGATCAATCGCCACCCATTTTAATTGTTTTTTCTTCCTCTTCCCATCTGTCTTATAGAGCAACCAAAATGTTCCAGAACTTAATTGCTTGAGAAGGAGAACGAGAATGAGACGGTATTTCTTCAAAGGATCTTTCTGCCACCAAACAAATAACAGTTCTTCCCACACAATCAAACAAATGTCAATTAGCAAGCATCACATCCCTCCCTCTCAGCCCAATTAGGATGGAAGTCTATCACACAAATATACCACTGCTCAGGGACCTGTGAAATAAAGCCGGCTAAAGATAGCCAAGCTTTCACTCAGTCCAGGCCTTTCTGTACATTTTCCAATTAAAGACCATAATCTACTAATGAATAAGCAAGCCTGACACTCAGAGGTCTCCAACAGTGGGTTGTTTGATCGAACGCCTGGCTTTTCGTTGACGCTTTAAAAGAATTAAAGGATGACTCCACTTGAGGGAATGTTGTGTGGCTGTTTTCTTCATTTTCCACCACTTCCAGATTGAATTTGGCAGAGCTAGCACACAGTCTGATTGATGTGTATACCTTTTTGCTTGCATATTAGGTGAAATGATTCATCCATGTGTTGATCTATTGAACAAATCTAACATTGTTTATTTCAGTTCTGGTTTAGGACAGCAGCTGTCAAACTGTCATAAATGCAATCTAACATGAAGCAGAAAAAACAATAGCCTGTGGAGCTTGGAAATGGGATAACACAGTCTCGGCTTTTGATTGCCCACAGCAAAGAATATATTCATAATGTTAATGCACAATAGAGTGGCTGACAGAATAATCTGCAAAGACACATAGTCCTGCTCACTAGCATTTCAATCTGAATGCAATAGACAAATATGTAATAAGACATTTGTCATAATACTCACATTTGCACACATTCAAGACAGGCAACTTCTTGATAAGTTTAGTTTTTTACTTGCAATCAGTACAACAATTAAGAATTGACACCAAAGAATGGCAGCTTACAACAATAGCGACACATTTTAGTTAAAAAACAAGGTGAGGTAGGATCAACAAGATTTGTATGATATGTCGGGAAATGGTAGAAAGTTCTCAAGAAATTGTGAATGTGAAATTTGGTAACACTTTATCTTACAGTGTCCTTGTTACGCAAGTTACATGAAGTTACTGTAGTAATAACTATAAATTAGGCATAATTACATGCAACTAACCCTACAACAAACCTAATCCTAACCCTATAGTAAGTACAT
The DNA here is from genome assembly GCA_030578275.1 of Meda fulgida. Lineage (NCBI taxonomy): Eukaryota > Metazoa > Chordata > Actinopteri > Cypriniformes > Leuciscidae > Meda > Meda fulgida. Next base: position 26,949,886 of record CM060618.1, read on the forward strand.
GTAGTTAATTAATATTACTCAGTATTAAATGTATAATTACACTGTAACAAGGACAACTTAAAAGTCTGGTTTAAAATAAAGGGCCTGTGTATTACTGTCTCAACTCAACACTGTCTTTGTTACGTGTAGATTAACTAACCTAAACTCCAGAACGCTGTTACATATTTACATGGATAATAAGTGCTTTGGCATGATATTTCATAACCCTACGAATGAAGAAAATCTTTGAGAAGAAAAGCATGGTGTATTGAGACAGTTGTTGGCACAGCAGGAGTTCCTGTTAAACATTGATCAATCGTGCTCTTGAAAAAGAACCTGATTTCTGTGATTCAATTAGACAACAAAGTATGATAGGCAGCACTTTATGAAATTAAAACTTCAAATGATTTCAAACTTAAAGTAGTTACAGTTGCTAAATGAGTCTCTGCATGGGTGTGCGTGGGAAAGGCTTACTGTGCATTGCAGAAAAATGTACAGTTCAATCTGCAAATTTCCCACTTGCCATGGCCAGATGTGGAGTTCTAGGGAAATCACATTTCACATTTAATACCTTTCTGAAAATATAATCTGTTTGCAACTGAAGTATTGCTTTAATGAACAGTCTACTGAAAGTCTTTAAATAACCTAAAAGGAAGCCACAAAGTATCAAATAAACAAATGTTATAACACACCAAAGTAAATAATAAATAACTAAAGTCATTAAAAAATATATATATATAAAAGTGCTTATGTGCCTTCATCTCCCAGCCTGAAAACAAAATCTGTATCAAGACAGACACCCTCAATGGCCTGTTCCCCTCATTAAGTCTCTTGTTTAGTCTCTTTATGCTTTCCCTAAGAGGTCTGCGGGACCCGACGCAACAGTGCGGCCCGGGGCAAGTTTTGAATACTGCGTGCGGGAGGAATACTCACTGATATGTGGCAGAACCGGATTTCACTGAATGCAACATGTTCCTGTATCAACATCTTTGCTGATCCTGGAGCAACATTCCAATCAACCAATCAGATTTAAGAGACAACATTACATGTTTAGGCTCACAACCAGGGTAAGGTGCTTCTACATCAGTGATATTCATTATTCAATCATTTCCTTCTGATTTTAGGGATAACTTAAGGGTAGGGGTAGATTTAGGGGTAGGGATATGGTTAGGATTTAATTTTCGTTCAGTAACGTTGTTCCAGGATCAACAAAATATGTGGACCCAGGAATGCGTCTAACTCTGCAAAATCAGGATGTGCTGATATGTGCGCAGGAAGCAAGGAGAAAAAAAATTACTCATGGGCTCCCTCAAAATATAACTATCTAATAATAACAGCACGCACAATTCTGGAGATCTGAAGTATTGTGTGAGTGTGCAACACCAGACCAAGACAGTTCTAGACCTAGGCCTTGACCCAGCTCATAGGAACCCAGAAGGTCTCCCGCTCCAGTCTTTCCAGGATGCTGCGTAGTTCTGCACAGGCACTGGCAGTGTCCTCCTTAATCAGGACCCGATCCACTAGATGACCATATTGTTGATCTATCTGCTGTGCAGACAGACGCATTTCCTGCAGGTCCTCCTCCTGAAAATGAAGACATGAGAAAGTATAGGGCATGAATATTAATAGTAAGAATAAAATAAAAGAGATGTCTGAAGATGTGTGCAAAAATAATAATCAAGCTAGATATACCATGCCTGTAGATTCTGTGATTTTCCCATACATTTTGCAAGTGAGACAAACCTTAAGCTGATTTTCAAAGCTAGACAAATTGTGGCAATTTTATCACAATTATTACTAAATTACATAATTTCAAGGCTGATTTTTGAGAGGTTGGGAGAATTGTTCTTGATCAGTGCCACAGGGTTTCTTGAGAGCTGAGTGATGTAAACTGTGATGAGACTCACTGTGATTCGCCCATGTTCACCTCCACCCGGCGAGGTGCCAGCACTGCGGCGTCTGCGACTATCCGGGATTCTTGGTGTTACGAAAATGACATAAGGCTTGAATTCGGCTGTCCGCAGGGCCTTCAGAGCCTATGGCAGGACAAACAACAAAACCAGTAATGTGAAGGGTTAAATGACACTATCTATATATGTACAGTACTGTTCAAAATGGGGGGTTAATACGATTTTTTTAAAGAAAGAAATACTTAGCAAGACATTTATAATGTTACAAGAAATGTATTTCAAATAAATTCAATTCATCAAAGAATCCTGATAATAATAAGAAATGCACCAAATCATCATATTAGAATGATTTCTGAAGGATCATGTGACACTGAAGATACTGAAGTAACGATGCTGAAAATTAAGCTTTGGCATCATAGGAATACATTACATTTTAAAATATGTTCAAATTATTTTTAATTGTAATATTAGTGTTTTTACTGTATTTTTGACCAAATAAATATGAGACTTCTTTCAAAGATCTTACTGACTCCTATCTATCTGACTCTTTCATAACCCTTTCTTTATTGAGATTTAACATTTTAAAAAAGTAAACAATGAGGTCTGTAAGCACTGATAAACTTCAGGTTCAGTTTCGGCCAGTAGCAGTAAAACCTCACATTAAAAATGCATGAGAACAAGTTTAAGTCAAATTTCTGCCATGTCCATAAGAAGGAGTCTTGCCGTCGGGGGTAAAGGTTTTGCACAACTAATATGCTTTTTGCAATTGGCAAGTAGCTCCACCTGAAGGTGAAACCAGTCAGTACATGTCAGCATTAGAGAAAGACTTTTTCAAAGACCTTTTTTCTTTTCCTTTTTCAAGTGATGCATGAAAATTGTAAATATAACCAAAGCAACATATTAAAATCTACAAAACATATGGGTCACACTTCAGCTTAGGGTCCAATTAGGGGTGGGCGATATGGCAGAAATATCACATCACAATTTTTTTCAGGAAAATCACGATTCACGATTTTATCACTATTCCTTTTCATGTTGGTTTTACTATTTTGCAAGTGACTGAGCATTAAAGCCAAACTAATGTCCCTATTTTAAAAACAAAGCCTTACAAGGTAACAAAATATGAAACAAAAAAGGAATGGTAGACACTTAGATTTTTATCTTCGCCACTTTGGCCTTTGTCATTATTTTCTTTGTTATTAAAAGATTATTATAAGTAGATGTTATTATAAGAACAAAGATACATCTCACATATACACAACATATAATATACAAATGAAATAAACAGTGCTTTATTTTTTCAGCTATATAAGGTGTATTTAACAGAAGCATTCAAGAAAGAAATTAAATGAATGGGTATAAAAATAAAACACTACATAGACTACTGTTTTTTTTATTATACATTGAAACTTATTAAAGCTACTATTAAAGTTCTCAGAGCAGTGAGTGATTTTCTCTTTGTTTTTTTTGTGTTTTTTTATTAACATTAAAGGGATAGTTCACCCAAAAAAGAAAATTGTCATCATGTACTCTCTTAAATTGTTTTAATCCCAAATAATTTTCTAAAACACGGACATGCATACGGCCACCGACACGGACACACCGACACCGACATATTTCTTCAAAAGCAGATCGTGGAGATATTTTAATCGTCCACGATCAAAAATCGTGATATCGCACACCCCTAGGTCCAATTCTCACTATTAACTGTAACTTTTGCATCAGTAAACTCCAAATAGTTAACAGTCAGTTAGGTTAGTTTAGGTATTGGGTAGGGTTAAAGGATGTAGAACATGGTCATACAAAATAAGGCATTAAAATGTGCTTTATAAATACTAATAAACACTCAATATCCTAGTAATATGCATGCTAATAAGCAACTAGTGAAAATTGGACCCTAAAGTGTTACCGACACCGACCGCTTTTGTGTATAATTTAAGCTGATCAGAGAATAGTCTGTCTGTTTCCAGGTCAATTATAAATGATAATGTTTACAGTAGTTCTTGAATCAACACCCAGGGCAAAAGCTACTGTTATTTACCTCAGGCTGTACATCTACCAGACACATCTTGTTCTTGGCTTGAACGGAGCGGATGGCCTCTATACTGGTCCCATACAGATTCTCCTTATACTCTCCATACTCTATAAATCTGCAGACAAGTCAGGGTATGACAATTGGACAATATATTTTCAAATGGTAGTAGAAGAGCAGCAGTACAAGACGACCACATCACAGCAGCACTCACTTGTTATTCTGTGCATCTGCATCAAAGGCCTGCTTAGTCACAAAGTGGTACTCCACTCCCTCCTTCTCATGGCTCTTTTTGGGGCGTGTGGTGTCTGTGATGGAGAACAGAGAGCCAAAAATGTCATGTGGTTTAAAGGGATAGTTGAAAAATGATTCTGTAATTTATTCACCCTTATGTATTTCCAAACATGCATGACTTTTCTTTGTGTGAAACACAAAAAGAAACATCCCAAAGACTGTTTTTCATCCAATTATAATGGGAACCGAATCTTTCAAGCTTCAAAAAGAATACAAAAGGACCCTAAATATATCATCAAAGTGGTCCATTTGTGTTTTTGCACCCAGTCCTATTTCACTTTCATATATATATATATATATATATATATATAGGCCAGGATATTCTTCCAAAATTAGCATTTTGTTTCATCTGAAGAAGAACATGATGGGGAGTGAACAATGACCATATTAGGTGATTTAAAATTTCACATAGATAATTTCTAAAGTCTAAAAACACTAGCTACATTATACACACATAGTTCAAACCATTAACATTCAAACTTTCCAGTGTATTTATCAGGAAACTCTTTTCATTCTGAATAGGAAATGAGGCAAGACCTACGGGGCACAGCCACAGCGTAGCGATGGGGATTTTCTGCAATGACCTTTTGCTTCAGCTCATTGATGCGTGCTCCCAGAGAACCTGCGCAAAGATAAGCAGCAAGTTCAAATCAGAGCATTTATAGTAGCCTATGTACTTAAAGTGCAAAGTACAAGAAAAAAGTATTTCAGAAGATCACTTAGATCACAGACGCTTTCTGAAGCTGAGTAAAATCCTTATTGCCACTAGGGGTCAGTGTATGATCAGAATGTGGGATGCAGTGAACCGTGTTGGCAAACATCTTACTGATACAGGCAGTGGTTTATAGAGGGAATAGTGTAGCTCCAGCCTAGTTTTTAAGGAGAAATTCTATGTGCTTAATTATGATACCCGATTTGATATATTTTCTGGAATTGCTAAGTATGCCGAGTAAGACATACTAGTCATGGTAAAAAAGTTAGATTCTTTGTTCTTGCTGGCAATGGACCCTTTTCACAGAGTGTGACGCTTTTTAACGGTCATCAACATGAAAATCCTACATCACCAACATCAACAGTCCTAAAGTTTAGGATTTTGTAAAGTTTTTTATATTTTCATTTTTAAAAAATGTATGTACATTTATAACACTTGACTTTGTATTACATTACCATCAAAAGACAAGAAACTGTTAACGCTGCTGTGGGGTGTTTCTAATACAGCGGCTGTGAGAGTGATGGTAAAATTGATGTCTTTCTCTCTTCTGCCGGCCGTTATCACAACGTTATCTCTTTTTGAACGTTGTGAAAACACCACTGTGGTGTTTTTGTTAGTTGCTATTTGAGCAAATGGGAACACAATTAATATATTTCATGTTTTCTCTCATTCACCGCTATATAAGTTTACCTGACTATGACGTATTCTGCTTCTGAGAAACCCGGAAATGTGAAAAGGGTCCATTGTTCCAAGTCTTATTTATAATTATGTTTAATAGGACACAAGGTTGACAGAACTGATAGGCTGTTGTTTACTTTGTAAAATGGTGAGGACTTAGACAACCGCTGTGCCTCCCATTTATATTTAAAGTCGTTTTTTTTTTCTATATCTCAGTTAATCAGTGGGCAGTTTATTCCACCAAAATTAAACATTGCACAATATACACAGAATACAAAACTGTAGTTGAAATATTATGTTTTATATTATCTTACCAATGAGAACTACTAATCGGGGTCTCTCAGTGGGTCTCTGCTGATAACGTGTCACTTCTTCATAGGTCAGGAACTCTGTGTCATTCTGTTCAGAAACATTGGCCTCTCCTGAAGAACCACGACGGTCCTTCCGACTTAGACGGAAACTTCTCCTTAAACCGGCTGAAAGAGAGAGAGAGAGAGAGAGTCACAAAATCAGAAAACATTATTTATAACACATCTTAGAGAAGAAAGAGAAAAACAAATAACAAGACTATTTGTTTGATTTATTTTCCCTTCCATTAAAAAGTTTGAGGTCAGTAGGAGCTTTATATGTAGGAGTTATTAAAATACAGTAAAAACTACAAAAAGTAATATATTCTGCTGAATTCTCAGCATCATTACTCAATGTCTACACATGATCCTTCAGTAATGATTCTAATATGATGATTTGCTGCTCAAGAAACATTTCTTATTAATATAATTAATGTTAAGTACTTATCACATAATATTTTTGTTAACAGCATTTATTAGATTTTTGTTTTGTTTTCATTTCTTTGTATTTTGTATGCATTTAATGCATCCTTGCTGGATAAAAGTATAATTTTTCTTTTAATCTTACTAACCACAAACCTTTGAATAGTTTGAATAGTAGTATATATTTAATGTATTTATAGTTATAATGACAGAATAATGTGAAAGACAATCAAAAGTGCAGTGTTCAATTTAATTGATTACTCTATTTACACTCTTAAGAACTCACACTTTCTCTTTGTATAGTAATGATACAGAAAAAGATAAAATATTGAAAGCAAGCGGTGATTAGCCTTAGTCTGACTCCAATAAACTCCTGTAATCTTCACCCCACCCTCTAGCAGTATTGCTGATGTTATGAAAAATGTTGTAAAGGGTTTTCTGTTTCAGGACATGGAGGTTAGTGGTGGGAAGATTGAGGACTGTACCTGAGTAAAACTCCCAGGAAAACACCTGGCCACAGGAGGGTGCCACTGCATTACACTTCGAAGAGACTACAATGCGCATTAGACCACCTCACACTTGTGCATAGGCCACACTCTACCTTCAACAACTGACCCCAAATCAGTTTAGACTTTCACTTCTGAGATAATTTACAACTGACCGTTAATCCTGTTAAAGTCTGCATCAGCACTATCCCAAAAGTTGGCCTGCTCAAAATCTGCACATTTGATCAGAAATCAGCAAGATTTAAATACAGTCAAATGTGCTAAATGTAACAGAGAGTGCAGCACTTCTAATGGCCGCTGAAAGCAACAACTAATTATCAAAACATATTTAAGAAACAGTCAAGTTGGAAATGAGGGAACCGCAGAATGTTTTAAATGACAGATATTCCCGAGTTCTGACCAAATTTACAGGTGCTTTATAATATTCTGTGGAGGCAGATTCCTTACTGTCAGTAAATCTGACTTCAAAGCCTTCCCACTGTCATCTTTGGTACTTCCCAGTATTCACACTATTAGATTACTGAAATGATTCTAGGTCAGTGCTAAGGGCTGAGAGTTGCCGTCACGCACATTAGCTATATCACACACTTGACTCAGTGAGTGAGTGCACAGCCAATCGTGCAGGGTGGAATGTGCAGAGTGTCCTATAGAAGGGCAGCAGCCTGACAGTGGTTTTGGAGAGGTGGGGTTTTTAGGGATGGAGGACTACATAAAGCAGAAGGCAGCAGAGAGGAATACATTCACATAGAGACCAGGCAAGGGAAAGTACTATACCTGCCAGAGGGGAGGAAGGTAAGGTCAATTATTCTCATCTATTTCAATGTAATCTAAGGTTTGCTCATATTTGAACCAAAGGAAAAGTCTCACTAAGAATGATTTTCACCTAATGATAGCATATTTGCACATACTGACCCTGTTGTTGGTCTGTATACACAAACTGTTCAAAAGTGTTGGGTCAGTAAGATTCTTTAATGTTTTTGAACAAAAAAGTCTCTTATGCCCAACAAGTTAGCATTTTATCTGATCAATAATACAGTAAAACAGTAATATTATGAAATATTTTTACAATTTAAAATAACTGTTTTCTATATGAATATATTTTAAAATGTAATTTTCATCAGCCATTACTTCAGTCACATGCTTCCGTGTCACATGATCCTTCAAAAATCTTTCTAATATGCTGATTTGCTGCTCAATAAACATTTCTCGTTGTTATCAGTTAAAAACAGTTGTGCTGCTTATTATTTTTTCAAAAGTTCAAAAGAACAGCATTTAATTGAAATAGAAATCCGTTATATATAAAGTTATAAATGCTTTACTGTCATCTTTGATCAATTTCAGTCTATGCTGAATAAAATAATTAATTTCTATCAAATTATCTTTACTGACCCCAAACTTTTAAAGGCTAGTGCATATTCAAAGTTACATATTTGTCTATTATTTAATCAGTTACTATTGACATGATCAATAAAAAAGTTGGAAAAAAAAAGAAAAAAAAAAGTTTAATGTCAATTTTGCCAGGCAAACAGCAATCCATAACAACCCTGATGTAGATTATTTTTTTCCTTTTTTTTTTTAAGCCGTCTTTGCACAATTTCAGCGTAATTACCACTTGGGAAAAATTAAATAAATGACAGATGATGGTGAACAATAAGGTTAAGGCTTGTGCTGAAAATTTGCACAAGTTTTTCGAATATCATAGCTACTTATTCGAGCCACCCACAGAAAGTCACATAAATCTGAGCTTTGTCAAACTCAACTTCACAAATCGTAAGAAAGAGACTGGCGTCAAGTGAAGATAGATGAGAAGCTGTCAGCCTGTTGGTCATCCCCACTAACACATAGGCCTATTTATGAAGATATCTGCATCTGCTACACATTCTGTAAATAGTGTGATAGCCTGGGAATGAAATATCTAACACAATATGAACTGAATATCACTTCTCTTTCTTCACTCTCTTAACAGCTCCTCAAATTAGAGTCATTAACTAATGAGACTTGAAACATGGTAGACATGTTTCTAACACTTTTAACTCAGAGGGATGACAAACCTTTCCTCTCTTTTCATCATCGGAGTATGTGAGCGTTGCAGAGCATGATTTTGCCTAGAGCTATGAATGTTTTACTTGTAAGTCAGAGTGCTGGACTTCTCAATCCCTCCAAACCCGTTTTAAAACTACTCCCTCAAGGACATTACCGGTTTCAGACAAGGATATCGGTAAAATAAGTGATCTTAAGAGAGGAGTTAATTAAAGTAAAAGACTGGCTCTCTGAAAAGAAACGTCTCGGTTACGAATGTAACCCTCGTTCCCTGAGTAGGGAACGGAGACGTTACGTCAGATGACGACGAATGGGGTTTCGCTTAGAAAGCCTATCAGCTTCGAGTATTTAAAAACGAGCCAATGGCAAAGAAATGCCATGGGTCTGCGGAATTTGCATGACGTAACTCCGCCCCACCTCTTGGGTATAAAAGGAGGACGCTGGCAACATGCAGTTATGTTTTCTCGCTAAGGAGCCAAGACTGAACTCAGGCGATCCCCGCGGCACAGCGGAAGTGGCAGGAAGACGTAACGTCTCCGTTCCCTTTCGTTGTCACTCCGAGTTACGTCGGATGACGACGAATGGGGTTACCAGTCAAATCACGCCACCTTCACAGCTGTCTTCCAGCGCCCTGCGAAAATCTGAGCCCTCGAGATGTTAGGACGAAGGACTCCTATTTAGCACAGGAATACCAAGGTACACTGGGAAGCATATCCCAAGCTTTTAAGGGGAAATATGCAAATATCACCAACCCAGTGGGGGGGGGGGGGGGGGGGGGGGGGCATTTGAAAATACACATATGACCTGAAAGAAACATATGGAGAAACTCTGAGGTGTCCAGCCGCAGGTGGAATATTTCAACCTCAGGGGTGGCAAGGTGGCTTGCCGAGGGAAAGACACATGCTCAAAGAGGCTTACACTGGAAATACACGTGTGGGGGTAGCTCATGGGAGGGACCATGCACACGGAGGCACCTAGCCGACGCCCAGGCAATAGACACTGGCGCTAGCATCAGGGGTGCTGGAGGAACTCAGGGCTTTCGGAGAAGCTCACCTGAGCAGAATATCGCACGTATCCAGTCCGCGGAGTGGAATGGCGAGCAAGCGAAGAAACCTGAGCGGGTCCGGAACTAGCTGTTTGAAGCGAGAACACGAGAGGACACTGGCTCCACTCGGAGATTATAGAATCTGGCGAATGTGTTAGGTGTCGCCCAGCCTGCAGCTCTGCAGATGTCTGCTAGCGAGGCGCCATGCGCCAGCGCCCGGGAGGATGCCACACTCCGGGTGGAGTGGGCGGTCACACCAAGGGGGCACGGTCGGCCTTGCTGCTGGTAAGCCAAAGCAATGGCGTCCACTATCCAGTGAGACAACCTCTGCTTTGAGAGAGCCTTTCCCTTCAGCTTCCCACCATAACAGACAAAGAGCTGGTCTGAGGTCCTGAAACACTGCGTCCTGTCTACATAAGCGCGGAGAGCGCGTACTGGACAGAGCAGTGCCAAGGCTGGGTCTGCCTCCTCCGAGGGCAGCGCTTGCAGGTTCACCACCTGGTCCCGGAAGGGAGTGGTAGGAACCTTGGGCACATATCCAAGCCGGGGTCTCAGGATCACGTGAGAACCGGCCGGCCCGAATTCCAGGCACGCTTCGTCAACGGAGAATGCGTGCAGGTCCCCGACCCTCTTGAGAGAGGCCAATGCAATCAGGAGCGCTGTCTTCATTGACAGGAACTTAAGCTCCACTGATTGCAAAGGCTCAAAGGGAGCACTCTGCAGGGCACTTAAGACCACTGAGAGGTCCCAAGAGGGAACGAGAGGAGAGCGAGGAGGATTCAGTCTCCTCGCCCCCCTCAGGAACCTGACGATCAGGTCGTGCTTCCCTATGGACTTACCTTCCACTAAGTCGTGGTGAGCGGCAATAGCGGCAACATAAACTTTGAGGGTGGAGGGAGACAGCCTTCGCTCCAACCCATCTTGAAGGAAGGAAAGCACGAAACTGATCGAACAACTCCGGGGGTCTTCTCGGCGAGAAGAGCACCAATTGACGAAGAGGTTCCACTTCAACGCGTAGGCATGTCTCGTGGACGACGCTCTAGCGGAAGTGATGGTAGCCACCACCGCAGGTGGTAGGGTACTCAAACCTGCCTCGTCCCGTCGAGGAGCCACACGTGGAGGTTCCACAGATCGGGACGAGGGTGCCACAGGGTGCCCCGTCCCTGAGAAAGGAGGTCCTTCCTTAGAGGAATTGGCCAAGGAGGTGCTGTCGCGAGGAGCACTAGTTCGGAGAACCAAGTCCGGGTGGGCCAGTACGGCGCAACCAGAAGGACTTGCTCCTCGTCCTCCCTGACCTTGCGCAGGAGCTGCGCAAGAAGGCTCACTGGGGGAAACGCATACTTGCGGCCCCGCGGCCAGCTGTGCGCCAGTGCATCCGTGCCGAGCGTGCCCTCGGTCAGAGAATAAAACTGGGCGCAATGGGATGAGTCGCGGGAGGCAAACAGATCTATCTGTGCGTCGCCAAACTGGTCCCAAATCAGCTGGACCGACTGGGGATGGAGTCGCCATTCTCCAGGGAGGGGCTGAAGCCGTGACAGCTCGTTGGCAGCACGGTTCAGGGCTCCGGGAATGTAAATAGCACAAAGGGACCTCAGATGCTTCTGACTCCATAGGAGGAGGTGGCGGGCGAGTTGCGACATACGGCGGGAGCGTAGACCACCTTGATGGTTGATGTACGCTACTGTGGCGGTATTGTCTGATCGGACTAGTACGTGTTGACCCATGAGCAGCGCTCGGAAGCGGTGCAGAGCAAGGCGTACTGCCAGCAACTCGAGGCAATTGACATGCCATAGGCGCTGGGGTCCTGTCCAGGAGCCCGCGGCAGCATGACCATTGCACATGGCGCCCCAGCCCGTGGTGGAGGCATCTGTTGAGACAACAACATACCTCGACACTCGTCTCAGGGGGACACCAGCCCTGAGAAAACTGAGGTTCAACCACGGGGTGAAGGTCTGACGGCAGCTCGAAGTCACTGGAACTCGGAGCTTGCCTTGTTGCCATGCCCACCTCGGGACTCGGTCGCGAAGCCAAAGCTGAAGCGGTCTCATATGAAGCAATCCGAGCGGCGTGACCGTGGCTGCAGATGCCATATGCCCCAGGAGCCTCTGAAAATGTTTCAGTGGAACCGCTTTCTTGCCCTGTATTTGTCTCATACAAGTCAGCAGTGACTGCGCGCGCTCGCTCGTAAGCTGCGCGGACATGGCGACCGAGTCGATGTCCATACCGAGAAAAGAGATCCTCTGCACGGGGCAAAGTTTGCTCTTCTCCCAGTTGACCCGAAGGCCCAGACGGGCTAGGTGCCTGAGCACAAGGTCCCTGTGTTCGCAAACCTGGTCTCGAGAGTGAGCTATAATCAGCCAGTCGTCGAGATAGTTCAGGATGCGAACCCCGTGAACCCGAAGGGGAACAAGGGCTGCCTCGACGACCTTCGTGAAGACGCGAGGAGACAGGGCTAGCCCGAACGGGAGAACCGCGTACTGATATGCCTGTCCCTCGAAAGCAAACCGGAGGAACGGTCTGTGACGAGGGAGAATGGAGACATGAAAGTAGGCGTCCTTCAGGTCGATCGCTGCAAACCAATCCTTGGGCCGCACACACTCGAAAATGCGTTTGGCGGTGAGCATCTTGAACGGCCTCCTGAGAAGGGAGCGATTCAATACTCGCAGGTCCAGGATTGGTCGTAACCCACCGGTTTTCTTGGGGACAATGAAGTAAGGGCTGTAGAAGCCGGACTTCATATTGGCTGGAGGGACAGTCTCGATTGCACCCTTCGCCAGCAAAGTGGCAATCTCTGCTCGCATGACCGGGGCGTTGCCACCGACCAAAGTGGAGCGGACTCCCCTGTATCGGGGAGAAGACCGTGCGAACTGAATCGCATAGCCGAACCGGATGGTGCGGGCGACCCAACGGGACAGTTGGGGAAGCTCTAGCCAGGCTTCTAGGAACTGCACCAGCGGGGTCATGCGGACCACCGGCGTCCCCCCGGAGGGGCAGCGAAGCGGAGTAACTGGCCCGGACGTGGACGGCATAGCGATCCGGTGTGGGGGCGCAGTTAACATCCGCGCCCTGACAGAGGAGGCCAGGGAAGGACCAGCGTTCCACGGGGGCCTGCTCTGCCAGGGGTCTGGCGACAGAGTGGGACAGGGACGAAACGGCCCGTGGGCGGCACGCCGTGTCAACCGAGAACTCTGTGTGCTCAGGGGTGAGAGGTTTGTTTCTGTCTTTAACCACATTAGGGTGCTGCCCACCCGTGGGTGAGCAGCGGGGAGTGGAGAACAAAAGATTCTCCCCCGGCCCTCCACCGGGGGAAGGAGTGGCCCTGCTACCATCTCCTGAGAAACAAACGTCATCCCTGAGCAGCCCGTCTCAGGAGCGCCGCTTGGCCCGGCGCTTGGCGGGGGGCGGGGCTGGAGAGGGCTGTGGCGCCTTCCTGCGGCTTCCTCCTCGCGTCGGCCTGGGTGAAGGCTGCTGCTTTGGCCGAGCGGGAGGGGCGGGAGCCTTAGGAGGGCGCCCTCGGCGGGAAACAGGCTGAGACGTCTGCCCGACCGACGACGAGGCAGCAGCGGGTCGGCGGGGCAGAATGTGTTTAATAGCCTCAGTCTGTTTCTGTGCAGTTGAGAACTGTTGGGCAAAGTCCTCAACTGCGCCGCCGAAGAGGCCGGCCTGGGACAGGGGCGCATCGAGCAGACGAGTCCGCTCGGAATCCCGCATGTCAGCCAGGTTCAGCCACAGGTGTCTCTCCTGGACCACCGCAGTGGACATCACCAAACCCAGGGAGCGCGCGGCTACCTTCGTCGCCCGGAGAGCGAGGTCGGTTGCGGCACGCAGCTCATTGAAGAGCCCTGGGTCTGTCCTGCCCTCGTGCATGTTTCTGAGAATCTGGGTCTGGTAGACCTGCAGAGTGGCCATAGCATGCAGAGAGGTAGCCGCCTGTCCCGCCGCTCTGTAAGACTTCGCCGCCATAGACGACGAAAATCTACAGGCCTTGGATGGATGCTTAGGCTCGCCCCGAGAAGAAGCACTCTGAGGACACAGTTGCATCGCAACAGAGCGTTCAACCGGGGGAAGCCCAGTGTACCCACGGGCGGCCGCCTCATCGAGGGGAGGAAAGGCGGATGGGATCAGCGAGCGGTCCCGGGAAGACAGGGGGGTCTTCCAGGACTTCGAGATCTCATCATGCACGTCCGGGAAGAATGGTATTGGGGTTTGCCGTGGACCACGGGGGTCGGCAGCCTTACCCAAAAACCAATCGTCCAACCGCGAGCGCTCGGGACAGGGTGGAGGCCTCCACTCTAAACCAATGCTCGCGGCTGCCCGGGAAAGCATGGCCGTCATTTCCGGATCCGACTCAGGCACAGCCGTATGCATACCGGAAGGTGGCAGCTGCGCTGAATCTTCACTTCCGGAAGAATCAAGCCCACCTTGTGATGCTGCTACAGACATGGCATCCTCCTCTGTAGCTTCAACCGAAACTCGCGGGCCACCCGAAGGTAGACCCGCGGGAATCGGAGGCTCACTAGCGGGCACCGTCACTGAAGAGGGGGGCTGGGGTCGCGGACACATAGTCGGCGCCTGGTTCCAGACCGTTACCCTCAAGTCACCCTGGCCACCAGCCGAAGTAGCACTCCTCGGGGGAGCGTTAGATCGGGGTGTGGATGAGGGGACTCTCACTCTTGCGAGTTCATTGAGTCTCGACCTTAGTGACGCGATGGTCATGTTCCCGCAGAGAGAACATGACTCATCCACGAGCGCTGCTCTAGCGTGATCCATGCCCAAGCGAAACCCCATTCGTCGTCATCCAACGTAACTCGGAGTGACAACGAAAGGGAACTCTTATTGCATTTAGGTAAAATGGAATTCATATTATTTGGGTCTAAAATTAAACTGAACAAGGTTCCTAACATGTCTATCAAGGTAGGGGATTGTATAATATTAAACAGAAATAGTGTTAATTATCTTGGCTGTGTCCTTGACAATGATTTAAGTGGTGCCAGTATGGTTATGAAAACCTTCGGTAAGGTTAATGCTAGAACAAAATGTCTTGCTAAATTTGTTAGTTTTATGGATAAACAACATTTTATTTCATTAATTGACATGTCATGTTTAGTGCAATGTCATTTTGAGTATGCATGCATTTCTTGGATGTCTGATCTGTCTCGTGTATGGTTGTATGAGTTACAGAAATCGCAAAATAAATTGATACGGTTAGTTTTAGGTTTTAATAGTTTTGCACATGATGTATCTCATTTTAGACATCTGGATTGGTTACCTATAGAAAGCAGAGTAGCACATTTTAATCAATAAAAGAGCTCCTACATATTTTAACACATATTTCTCTAGGGTAAGTGAGAGACATCTTTATAAGGTAAAGTCTCATGGATATTACATTATATCGTTTTAAAACTATGCATGTTCATAGGACTTTTGAGTACTCAGGGGCTCAATTGTGGAATTCGTTGCCTCTAGATATCAAAAGTATTTCTAATATGGTTGGCTTTAGTGTGAATGTTAAAAGTTGGTTATTAGATAGGTTTTTTTAGTGGTGAATTTGTTTTAGTGTATTGTGTGGATGTTTAATTGTGATTGTAAACTTTGGAAATGTGGAAACCTATTGTAGCTTTGTATAATAATAAATTGCAAAGTAACCTGTCACTATGAGTGAAGTTTGTGCTTTACATCAAGGACCGCATATAGTTTTTAACTTTTTTGTGTTATCCTTGACAAATGAGTGTATTTAACTATTTTTTGTCTTATAAATCAAATCAAATTACACACTAACATGTGAGCAAGAATTCACCATGGTAAAACCACTGCTTGTGTGCTATACGTAATTAAACAAGTAAAAACGAATACATTTTATATTATTGTAATCATATTATTTAAAATGAATGTTATATTAATTGTATTACTGGAAAGGTGTTAATCAAAATTACTAAATCTTTTGTGAAGAATAATGACAGACAAATGTGACGGGTGAACAATGCTTGTTCCCTTTCAAGGGAACTCGCGTTGCGTCGAATTGACGCTAAGGAAACGCTTTGCGTGATGATGTATTGAAGCACATGTAAAATCAGTCCAATGGTGTGACGGAACGTCAGAGGCGGGTGACGTCATGAACCAGGAAACTATAAAACCTGCCCAAAACAAAGCGGCGTCAGCTTCTGTGTCTTCACAAGCGCTATATGTGAAACTGTCTGTTATATTTGGTGTTGTCTGTTATATATATATATATTATTCAGCATGGCGAGCAAGCAACAGTTCAGAGCGTGTGTGCATCCCTGCCCTCGTTATTTAACGGGTGGGGACACGCACGTTCTTTGTGTTGATTGTTTGGGAGAGGAGCATGCACGGTCAGCGCTCGAGGGCGCTGGCTGTGAGCACTGTGAAGTGCTTCCATTACGAACGCTCCGATCCCGCCTGGCGTTCTTTAGCGAGGACGCCCAGGCTCGCGTTCCCCAAGGCTCAGGTCCCGCAGCTGCTGAGGCACTGCGAAGGCTTTAGACTTGGGGTTCGCAAATGGATCTGTCAGCGGGGTTAGAGACGGGCCCGGCCTTATCTCTGCCTTCACCTGACAGATCTAGTGCATTGTATCAGGGTTCGGAAGCACGCGCTGCGGTTTCTTCCGCCCTGATACAGGCACCAACACTACAACTATCTAGTTCCGAGGAACTAGATGTTGTTAGTGTTGACTCACGTGATGTTGAGGATTCGCCACCTCAATCTCACGCGTTTGAGGAGCTGATTGAGGTTGTGACGAGAGCGGTCGAAAGATTAAATATAGATTGGCCGTCAGATAAGCAGGACGTTCGTTCAAAAAGTAAACTGGACGAACGCTTCCTGCCCTCTCGCGCACAACCTCAACGCCGGGGTCTGCCGTTTTTTCCCGATCTCCACACCGAGGTGTCGAGATCGTGGGGAAAACCAGCATCATATAGAGTTTACAGTGCACAAACATCTCACTATTCTTCTATATCCCAATATAAAGAGCACGGTTATGGGGAGATGCCAAGGGTTGAAGAGACGCTCGCGAGCTATCTCTCTCCCGAATCTGCATCTTCCCTTAAGGCCCCGGTGTTACCCACCAAACCAGTTAAATTAACATCAAATCTGGTGGGTAAAGCTTATTCAGCGGCTGGTCAGGCTGCAGCATGTTTACATACCATGTCTTTGCTGCAGGCTTACCAAGCTGAGGTGTTAGGAGACTTAGATGAAGGCGGGGGTATTGGCCCGAACGCTGTTTGCGAACTGCGTCGGGCCACAGATTTGTCTCTCAGGGCCGCTAAGGAGACGGCTAAATCTATCGGCCGGTCTATGGCAGCCCTGGTGGCCACTGAGAGGCATCTCTGGCTGAATTTAAGCAACATTAAAGAAAAAGATAAACATGTTTTAATGGATGCTCCCATCTCTTCTTCTGGCCTCTTCGGCGACGCAGTAAATTCGGTCGTCGAGAGGTTCCAGGAGTCAGCCAAACAAGCGGCTGCTTTTCAAAAGCTTCTCCCTCGCCGAACTCATGTCTCCGGGGCTGCTGAGCGGGAGCAGCCCCAAACATCTAAAGCCAGCTCCTCACACCGTGCCACTCAAAAGCAGAGCGTGGCCTCCCGTGCTCCCCCACAAAAAGACTGGGGACACGGGGGGCGCGCTCAGCAGCAGCCTCGTAGGGGTAAGACGGATCTGAGGACCGTCATTATTTCAAAGAAGGCTGCAAAGAAAAGGTCCTGACGTCCGAGTGCGCAGGCCATCGAGGGCAGTTCCCCCCCGAAGTAGAGCGGTTAACACCTCATTACACGGTGCCCGTCTCTCTTCGGTGCCCTCAGGGGACCGTTATGCTAACCCTGCCACCTCGTGTGTTACAGGGCGCAGCGGTCTCCAGCGAGCACATATCTCAGATGCCACCCGGAAACGTAGTGGCCCTGGGATGCCCGCCCCCTCCGAGGAGGGTCCTAGAGCAGTCAGTTCAGTCGTTCCCTGCCGGTTCGCCGTTACAGGGCGACGGGCTGATTGTTCAACAACAACTAAATCCAGAAGCCAGTCTCGAGAGGCTGGTACCTCTAGTAGAATTTTTGGTAGCGTGGAAGCTACTGCCAAATATTTCTCGTTGGGTCCTGCAGACCATAGAAAAGGGCTATCAAATACAGTTTGGGTCTCGCCCGCCCAGGTTTATGGGGGTCCTTCCCACCGTGGTGGGCCCCGAGCAGGTTCTGGTAATGGAACAAGAAGTAAAGAACCTGTTGGACAAGGGGGCCATAGAATATGTACCTCCCTCCAGCAGGGACACCGGGTTTTACAGCCGATACTTCATCGTTCCGAAGAAGGACGGGGGGTTGCGTCCCATTTTGGATCTAAGAGTTCTGAACGAGTCAGTCATGCAGCTGAAATTCAAAATGTTGACTTTGAGACAAATCGTGCCACAGATCAGATCCGAGGACTGGTTTGTCACGATAGATCTCAAGGACGCATACTTCCATATTTCCATCCTTCCATATCACAGGAAGTTCCTGAGGTTTGCTTTCGGGGGCAAAGCATACCAATATCGAGTTCTTCCATTTGGCCTAGCACTATCACCCCGCACTTTCACGAAATGCGTAGATGCAGCTCTGGCGCCACTGCGTCTGCAGGGTATTCGCATACTGAACTACATCGACGATTGGTTGATTTTAGCTCAGTCGCACCAGTTGGCGATTCGGCATCGAGATGTCGTCCTCGCCCACATGAGAGAGCTGGGGTTACGGCTAAACGCCAAGAAGAGTGTGCTTTCTCCATTACAGAGAACCACTTATCTAGGGGTAGTATGGGATTCTATGTCGATGCGGGCGCGCCTGTCTCCGGCACGCACAGAGTCCATTCTGTCAGCCGTAAAGAGGATAAAGCTAGGCCAGTCACTCACTGTGAAACAGTTTCAGAGACTGTTGGGTTTGATGGCAGCAGCGTCCAACGTGATAACTTTTGGCCTGCTGTACATGAGACCCTTGCAGTGGTGGCTCAGGACCAAAGGGTTTTCCCCGAGGGGCAACCCCTTTCGCATGATCAAGGTTACGCGGCGTTGCCTACGTGCCTTGGTTACGTGGAAGAAACCTTGGTTCCTGTCCCAGGGCCCCGTGTTGGGAGCTTCTTGTCATCGCAGGATGCTAACGACAGATTCCTCCCTCACGGGCTGGGGAGCGATCCTGGAGGGACGCTCGGCTCAGGGTCTGTGGGGGGACCATCATCTCTCTTGGCATATCAATCGCCTGGAGATGATGGCCGTGTTTCTTGCTCTCAAGAACTTCCTCCCAGATCTCAGGGGCCACCATGTGTTAGTCCGCACAGACAATACGTCGGTGGTTGCCTATATAAATCATCAAGGGGGTTTGCGTTCACGCCCACTATGCAAACTAGCGCACCAGATCCTCTTGTGGTCCCAGGGCAAGTTGCTATCACTCAGAGCAGCTTACATCCCGGGGGCCCAGAACATAGGAGCAGACATCCTGTCGAGACAGGGGCCGAGGCCCGGGGAATGGAGGCTCCACCCCGAGGTGGTGGAGTTGATATGGAGGGAGTTCGGCCAAGCACAAGTGGATTTGTTTGCGTCTCGAGAGACGTCTCACTGTCCACTCTGGTTCTCCCTCACGCATCCAGCTCCTCTCGGACTGGATGCGATGGTACAGACGTGGCCGAGGCTACGTCTGTATGCATTTCCCCCGATTGCTCTGCTCCCGGGAGTTCTGGAGAGAGTTCGCAGGGACCATCTGCGCCTGCTTCTTATAGCCCCGCGGTGGCCGGGCAGAGTATGGTTTGCGGATCTAGTGTCTCTTCTCAACGGGCCTCCTCTGGAGCTCCCCGTCAGAAGAGATCTACTGTCTCAAGCAGAGGGCTCGATATTTCATCCTCGTCCCGAACTGTGGAACCTGTGGGCTTGGCCTCTGAGGGGGCCCAGCTCATAGAGTCAGGTCTCTCAACCGAGGTTGTGGAGACCATTCTACAATCCAGAGCTCCCTCCACGAGGAAACTTTATGCCCTGAAGTGGAAGGTTTTCGCTTCATGGTGTAGTGGCCGTCAGCTAAACCCAGTTAACTGCCCGGTTGGTACAGTGCTGGAGTTTCTGCAGGAGCGGTTCACTGCAGGTCTATCCCCGTCCACGTTGAAGGTTTATGTGGCGGCCATAGGTGCTTACCACATCCCTTTGGGTGGAATGTCTGTGGGTAAAGACCCCTTAGTATCTCGTTTCCTCCGTGGCACGTTGAGGCTGAGGCCCGCTGCACGCACAAGGGTCCCGACCTGGGACCTGGCTATCGTCCTCCAAGGTCTTTCCCAGGCTCCCTTTGAGCCCTTGGAAGAGGTTCCAGCCAGGTTTCTTACTTTAAAAACGCTGTTCCTCCTCGCTATCTCATCTTTGAAGAGAATAGGAGATCTCCAGGCTCTGTCGGTTGCACCCTCGTGCTTGGAATTTGCGCCCGGCATGGTTAAAGCATTCCTTCATCCTAGGCCGGGTTATGTTCCCAAGGTCCCCACTAATGTGGCCCGATCTATAGTGCTGCAGGCCTTCTGTCCTCCTCCCTTCCAGGATGCGGACCAGGTAAAGCACAATTTGCTGTGCCCGGTTAGGGCGTTAGATGCTTACGTCCACAGAGCTGCCCTGTGGCGTAAATCCGAACAACTCTTTGTCTGTTTTGGACCCCCTAATAAGGGGTCACCAGCATCTAAGCAAAGAATGAGCAAGTGGGTGGTCGAGACTATCTCACTTGCTTATGAGTCGACCGGACTACCATCACCCATGTTGGTGCGGTCTCACTCAACTAGGAGTATGGCGGCTTCTAAGGCCTTATTGTCTGGAGTACCTCTTCAAGACGTCTGTGATGCGGCAGGCTGGTCCTCACCTCACACATTCGTCAGGTTCTATTCTCTGGACTTGGACTCTACACCAGGGTCCCGAGTGCTCTCGTCCTAGTGCTGCTCGCCTTGATTTCACACTGGACAGGCACTTCTCGCTATGGTGGCGTTGGTATAGACGTTCCCTTAGCGTCAATTCGACGCAACGCGAGTTCCCTTGAAAGGGAACGCCTCGGTTACGACTGTAACCTCGGTTCCCTGAAGAGGGAACGAGACGTTGCGTCACCTGCCATATCTCCTACGTGCCTGTAAGCTACTTGCTCAGACCTTACGAAGCTGACGCCGCTTTGTTTTGGGCAGGTTTTATAGTTTCCTGGTTCATGACGTCACCCGCCTCTGACGTTCCGTCACACCATTGGACTGATTTTACATGTGCTTCAATACATCATCACGCAAAGCGTTCCCTTAGCGTCAATTCGACGCAACGTCTCGTTCCCTCTTCAGGGAACCGAGGTTACAGTCGTAACCGAGGCGTTTCTGCCACGGAATAAAAAGTGTAATTGAGATATCACACAATTCTGGCTTTTTTTCTCTCAGATTAACACATTTAAATCTCTCAATTATGACTTTTTGCTCTCAATTGTGAGTTATGCAGTCAGAATTGTGAGATATTTTTTTATTTTATTCCATGTTGGAAACAAGCTTGCATAATTTTGCTCACAATGGTACATAAATTGCATAAATGTTATTTCACTAAGCCTACATAATGCATCTTGTGCTCAGACACTCATGCTTTTAGTTTAGCGGAGTTTCTCTCATCGAGCCTATATTTACACTTGACAACTTCATGCTTTTTTACTGATCGAATAGCTATCCGGTCCCAGTTAAAACTGTTCCACACTTCTTTCCACATAAATGTTTCTCTGCAAAATTAATTAAGTCTGATCTTAAATTCCCACGCCATATGCAAATTCAAATTCACGTCACTAAAAGTAACATATAAGCTATGTATAGCAATTTAATTATCATCAGCTGATTTCAAGATCAAAGAGGAGAGAGAGCGGAATCAGCACTAGTGAGAGAATTTAGCATTCACCACTTTTAATGAAGATGACATATGTGTTGAGCTTCAGGATGAGATGCAGAACGTTGAGTTTGCGGCAGTTTGTGCGTCTGCTTGCTGAAAAGAGATACTCATTTCCAGCGGGCCATATGGAGGTGCGTGTTGTTGCGGTGTCGTATCTGGCTACTCCTTTTCCTTACCTACACATTTATTTTTAACCATTTTTAGTCGGATTGCAATCTGTCTCAAATGCATTTAAGGACATTTACACCTGTTCTTTTCACAATTCAATAGCTATCCGATCATAGGAAACATGAAATTACTATACTGAGTAAGGAGCGCGAAACGTAAAACCCGGCAGTGATTACCGAGGAGAAATTGCTGTTGTTCCGCTCCACTCAAATACTCTTTCTATTACCCGCTTCTCAGTCTCTCCTCCAGAGAAACATCAATGCACCACTGCAAATTGGCTTCTTCACAGTCAAAGATTTGAGAAAGCTAAAATTCCCTTCACGCTGCCAAATACCCCTCAATCCGGCCTCCCCTCATCAAGGCCATAGCTCTTGGCACAGAGGCAGGCAGCAATAGATGCTCACTCAGGCAGAAGGTTAGTACATTTCAGATTTAGCAGGCGCTGCTTGGGTACAGGAGAGGGCATGCAGTTTCTCACCTATGTACTGTCCATTGAAATAGCCCTCACAGTCACAGTCTTCTGTAGGGAGGCAAGCAGGGAGAGAGGGAGTGAGCAGAGGAGAACAGGAGAGAAAAGCAGGGCTGCAGAACTAGTTACACAAGCAGGTTCAACGATTAGGTAGGTAGGCGGGCAGGCGGGCGAGTGGGCGGGCAGCAGGTATTTCAGCAGACTGAAATGTAGGCTGTGGTCAACCAAGAGGCTTTGTTATTTGCCAAGAAGAAAATGATGGTGTGATAGAATGTAAATATTAGGATTTGCTAATGTGGTTGAATGGGACTCACAGGAAACAATGGGTGTTTTATAACCTACAGATAATGGAAATAAGGCCCTTTGATTGAAAAAGAGATTAGAAAAGGCGGTCGAGATTTAAAAAAAGAAAAGAATGGAATATAACATCACCTGACAGCTATAGACAATCTGTGAAAGAAAACTGTGAATACTTGTAGGAATAATCAGTAATTTTGTGTTTCTGTTGTATTGGTCTAAATGCTATTCATATTGGAGTTGTCTTATACTGACACCTACCGGTGATAATGTAGTATTATGCAAAAGCAAGAGGTGCCAGTTACTGATGCCATTGTAAAAAAAGATTAATTTATTCCATATGCGATAGTGTTACTGATAAGGTACTTGTATTTGGATGGTTGTGTGATATAAACATGACCCACATGAGTTGACTAGCCCCAAGTAAAACATAAAACATGGAAACCCAAAGTGTGTGTGTGTGTGTGTGTGTGTGTGTGTGTGTGTGTGTGTGTGTGTGTGTGTGTGTGTGTGTGTGTTGTGTGTGTGTGTAACAGCAGTTGCAGTCTCTCTCCAGGAATTAAAATAGATTAGTTGACAGACTGGCCTAATTTCCTAATCACTGTGGTACCAATACTTATGTGTTGTGTGAATGTGTGAACTCAAATCTAGAAGACCAACCTTTATCACATCCCTGGTCATCTGGTGTCAGCAGTAAAAGGAAAAGGAAAATATATGATGACGACGAAAGTAGACAAAACTGCAGACTTAATTTACTCTGAATGGGAAAAGATGCTACACTGGCCCTGGAGTTTATGTATTAAAAAGAGATTGTTCATAAATGACATCACTCCCGCAACATGCAGGTCCACAGTGAGTCCAGCGGAAAAGACCAACTCAGAGATGCAGTAATAAAGGAACAAGCAGAAGAGGAGCAGATATAACAGACGTAATGAGAGTCTGTGAGTGAGGGAGAGAGAGAGCGGGGCATGTTGCTAATCTGCAGATGTGTCTGTTTTCTAATCAGCTTTAGATTAGTGAACATAAAGCGCTCAATAATCACCTGGCCACTTCACACGAGCAAATTATGCCTTTTGTTAGTCAACACTGATTAATAACTCAAGGGGTTTTCAGTAAGGAAAGAAGAATCACTCTGAAATACTCACAGACAGTTTTTTGGGGAGACTTGGAGTTTTGAAGAGTGCCCATTTTTATTCTGAAGGCTAACCGCCTGAGGGGGAAAACCACATGAGGAGAACTTTAAACTGTTGAAAAACATGAAATCCCTTGGCAAATATATGTTGTGCCGGTCTGACTTGAGCCATCATATACTATTGAGCAAGTAAAAAAAAAAAAAACTATTATCAGTATATCCATCCAAAATACCCTGCTGAGATGAAAGACAAAAAGACAAACTGGCCTATCTCTGTCTAATAAGACCCACAGGGAGAATAATTTAGAATTTAGTTCATCGATAATTTAATTTGACTTAATTTGTAACTATTAACAATGATGCAGCAGCCACACTGTCCTTTTACACCTGATTTACCAACTGCTCAATAACGTTGTACACAACTGTATCTCTAAACGCATGTCATGCGTTAACGTAAGTCATGCTGATATTACAGACAATTGTTTTTAAGCAACCTAAGTTAGCACGTTTAAAAAAAAATGCTAGTCAAGGTTGTAATAATTTAAAATTAAAGTTTTACTTAACAATACATGTTAAATCATTATGTTTTAATAAACTTGTGTAATGCTTTAAAGAAATATGCTTATTTTGATATGTTGACTAACATACTAAATCACATGTAAAGTATACTTGAATATAATTTGAACTGTGGTATGTTTTTAAATATTAATGTCAAGAGTTATTATTGTTACTTCCTGTCTTGTTTCCCATGTTTTGTGTTCAAGGACTCTTATGTTGAAGTGTATTTTCTGTTCTTGTTCCTGTGTTTCACTTCCGGTGTTTTCCTTAGCTCCCTCACTTGTCCCTTGTTATCTTGTGTATTAAAACCCCATTTTTTTCTAGGCTGTTTCATTGATGTGCTCAGTGCTTTCAGTTCTGTTCCTGATTTTCCGTGTTTCTCTGATATTTTGAGTTAGTTTTGTGTCTTTTTTTGTTTTTTGGTAAATAAATAAACTGCATTTGCATTCCCTCTCTCGAGTCTGTTCATCGTCGCAACTATATTGTCAATGTACTAAATAGCAACTTCATCATTGCAAATGAGTAATTACAAATATATTTAAATACAAGTGTACTTACAGTGTACTTACCTAAGAAAGTACTGGGTAATTTAAGGTAACTACATGGGTTAAGGGGTAGGTTTGGGGTTAGTACCTAGTTATCACCAAGTTATTGCATTTACTATAATAAATACATAGTATGTACATGGAGAACAGGACTGTAAAAGTGCTACCGAACTTATATTAAAGTATATTTTGGCTTAAACTGGTAAGTTCTGGTTTAGTACCAGTCAAAGCGTGGGACCAGCACAGGCAAGATGTTCAAAATTTCGCTGGAGAGAGCAAAAAGTTCTCCTAAAATATTTAGCAGTTTCATGCCTCTGAGGTGTGTGTTTTATGGATGATTTGTCCCACCTCTCCTGAAACTGTTTGGATGGGATGAGTCCTGCACGCAGGCTGCAATCTCCCACTCTCTTGGCCTGCCACCACGTCTGATCATCCTGACTGACCACCTGCAGGACGTCTCCGCGTGTAAACGGAAGCCCTGCCTCCTGACACGGCGTGGCTTTGTCCTCCGATGGAGTGTAATCATACAGTGCCCGCATGTAGACCTGAAGAAGAACACCGTACAAACAAGATACAAACTCATTGGACAAGAAAAAAAATATTGGAGAGATGCTGGCTGATTACTGATACATTTTTATTCTATTTTTATAGTCAATCACCTTGCTTTCTTTCAGTCTGTCCTCCTCTTTGATCGCTGGGATAATCTTCAATGTGATAGAGCCTTGTGATTGAGACTAAGAAAGACAAATCTGCTCAAATGATTCTGTTTTGACAATAAACGGGAATGATTAAGGTGATTATTTTGACTGTCAAGTGATTAAACAGGTAAATCAAATCAAGTACATGATATGCCAATTCATTTATTTAATTATTCACAATTTATCACAGTATTTGCTGAGAAAACCCCCAAAATTAAAATAATATAATTTTGTTATTAGAGGTAATGGTACACTATATGACGTTTGGCCCTCTAGCAGTTAAAAAAACAAAACTGCATGAATTTTGCGGCAGAACATTGTTTTGGTTGTGCCTCGGCTCTGTGTGACTGTGCAGATAAATATGGTTCTTACTCATAACTAAAAAGAGAGAGAGATTATCCTACTAATCATAAAACATTCACTACTAGGCTTATGAAATATAACCAGTTTAGATGGAAAGGATCTTAAGCTGACTATCTGAAGACATTACTGTACCTAAATATAAATTCCAGCACAGCACTACAACAACCAAAGTGAAATGACCCTTCACAATAGATAATGCCACTGAACTGTTACAGAGCTACATATGGCAATTTATCTGTTCAATAAAATACCTTACTCACCACCTGTTGAGTAAAAAAAAAACACATCTATGCGTAGCATTTACTACATTTTAAATCCCTCAGTACTTCCCATCTCTAAAAATGCCTATGATGATTCTTGTTTTATTACAAGCTCTTTCTTGTTCTCTTTTTGCCTGCAGACTCTCCTCTGTTCAGTTTTTTTTAAACGGGTGATTCTCCAGAGGTTTGAGGTTTAGCTGCTCCATGTTAACCTTTTTCGCTTATTGTGCCAACTAACCTATACCACTCCCACACCATACACGCGTCAAAGTAGCGACTTTTCTCTATTAATATAACACGGATATGACAAGACACACACGGGCGAGTGACGTATATAAGCAATTTTCTGTGAAAAGCATCCCGCTAAGTCTAAAATATAAACATATATTTTAATATAAAATTATAATAGGCTTAACATAGTGAATCAGAGTAATACAAAAACTCGCTTTGGAAGAAGGAGTGATGATGTATGGACTCTTTATTAAAATATTGTCAATTTTGACAAGCGGCAACCTTCCTGCCTCTCTCTTGAAACCAAAACGAAGTGACAAACTGCAATTCATCGACTGAGACAGGCTGCAAAAGAGAGTCAACCCCATATATACCTCATGTTAAAACGCCCAACTTTACAGCAGAGCAAAATGTGTGTACAGCCTGGTCCAAAAAGTGTTTTTTCATCTATATAACTAATTTTGCCCTTCATGACAACTGTGAGGGGGGTGAATTTTTTTCAGCTCATCCGTTTAAATTATATTAAGCCTTAAAGTTCTGCAAAATTAAATTAAGGGCGTGGCCACTTGAGTGACAAGTGGATGTCGCTGCTGTCACTACAAAACCATTTGTCTGTATGTTAGCCGTCACATCACCTCAGCTACGAAACCTACGGGTGACCTCACGGACACTAAGTCCATTTTTTTTTTCACAGTCTATGAATTCTGAACAAAAAAAAGTTACATAGTGTACTTTTAATAATAATTATATTATTATATTACATGAGACAATAACATTAAAATTGTGTCATGCAAATGCATTAAATAGGCAAAAAAAAAATGGCTTTACAAAGTAATATATTGTATGGACGCATTTTTTATATTTTTATATATATATATATATATAATATATATCTTGTTTTATGTTCAGCAGAAGAACCAAAATCACAACATGACACAACATAAAGTCAAATTATGACTGAATTTGCATTTCTGTCAGGACCACTATCATCAAATACGATTGACAATTAGCATACAGTTTGGCAGTATGGTTCCGTTCTGGGCGAGAACTAAGGGGGTAATCCAGAACCCGGAAAGCGTACCTTGCAAGGGGGCCGCCATTGGCTAGCAAGCCATCACCTGCTGTTAGCATTCCATTGACTCCCATTCATTTTGGCGTCCCTTTGACAGCGAATAACTTTATATCTGAGGCGTTTAAAGACTCCATTTGTCCATTATTTATTTCTAAAGAAACACGACAATGTATAAAAGGCTCCATTACCTTATATCTTACGTCATGGCCCCGTAGAAGCTGTTTTTGTAAAAATAGGCTAACGATTGCGTTATAACCAAACAACTCTCTGTCGCACAGTTGAGAAATTACCGTATAGACAGGCGGAGAAGCTCACAGGCAATCGGGGGGACGTGGAGGCATAAAGTCCGATAAAGTCAAGGGAGAAGCCCATAGAGAGTCATAAAGTTGCTCCTGCTGCTAGCTCATGGGCAGCTCCTACTCACGCTCTCCGTCTCTGCAAGATTCGGAAGTGAATGATTCAGATTTCTCTTGGTAAAGCTACTAGAAGACTTACAACTGTCAGACAGGTTGCTCACGTCACATCTAAGTCGTCAAGCTCAGTTTAAGCCTGTACAGTACGCTCAGTCATCAGGAAGTGAGTGCTTCTAATTGAATTCACTTTTCTCCATTGAAGTCTACGGGGTCGCGGTGTCCATTTATTTGACTGTCTATGGCAAGAACGCCCTGCGCATCCATGCAGCCTAGCATGGATAAGAGCAGGGAGAGCGGCAATAACCCCCCTTAGGGTAAACAGAACAGAGCCAACATGAATGTATGCAGATATCATTAATTCAAGATTTTAAAGTACAACATAATTAGAGAATTTATTCTGATTCAAGGGGAATCAGAATGCCAAATCCTGACTGGTGAGAGGAGGAGCTGGGAATGGAGGAGGGTAATTAGCTCCTGAGAATCGCGATAGCTGCTGATAATACTGAAGGAGCTTATCTATGTATAAAGTGATAGCTGATCCACGTCTACCTATAGGAATACGACGCCTGAGAGTCAGCTAATGTGAGCTTGACTAACGTGACGTGCCGGAACTGACGCTGCGCTTGATTTTTGGGTTAACTATCCCTTTAAGATATTGTGTCAAGCTTGAAATGCTTTGATGATAGAAAAATACCTTGAAACAGAACTTAGGAAGCATTTGTTAATTTTGTGCTCATGTGTTTAATTGTTTTGTTTGTTTTTTATCATTATAAATAATTATGCCAAATGAATGTGAAGGAAGTCAGGAGCTCCTCCTTACCAGTAGTTGACTGATCTCATCTGGTCTCTTGTGCATTACGGAGCTGCCATTGACTTCTCTCAGTTCATCACCGACATGCACCAGACCTGTGGAGAGAGGAAGGATTTACAGATTCACTACTACATTTTCAAGCTGCAACCACTGTGTTTGATCCACAATACACTTTATAGGCATAGTTCAATGAATTTTTAATGACCAAGATCATTCCCACCACACACACACAGCATATATGGGTTATATTCCCATGGCAACAGCTGTGGTCAGGTGGTTAGTGAGTCTGTTCAGTTGATTGGGTCTCAGGAGACCCTCTTTGACCACACAGATGGGCCATTGCAGCAGACATCTAGCCCAGAGCCCATCACAGAGGTGAAAATAACAAGCATATCTAGCACACTCAGTAAAGGTGCAGGGATATTCAGACACTTCAATCACTTTAGTGATGAATACAGAGCCTTTAAAGACTGCAATGGTTTTCCATTTATATACTCAATGGTAATATGAATGTCACTCACCACTCCTGTCTGCAGCGCCACCCTTCATGATCCGAGCCACAATCACGGCCCCGGTGGACTCATCCCGCCGAATAGTGGCACCCTGAGAAACACCAAACAGCAATCACCTAAATATTCACAAATTCAATATTCTTGAGCAATTTATCTCTGAAAG
Source organism: Meda fulgida (assembly GCA_030578275.1). NCBI lineage: Eukaryota > Metazoa > Chordata > Actinopteri > Cypriniformes > Leuciscidae > Meda > Meda fulgida. The sequence goes on from CM060618.1 coordinate 26,979,437, forward strand.
GGGTCATCGTATGCCCATTTTCCACAAGATGGTATGATTCTTTAGGGTCTTTATGTAAAGTTTGTACCATACTTACAAAACAACACACTTTTTACCTCCTCACAAAATGCTCTGTTCACAGTGACCCTATTCTGTGCATGTCTCTTTAAATGATAATGAGCAACTGCTCACCCCACCCCTCTCTTTCATGGGGGGTGTCGACACTGATTATTGAGAGAGTTTAGACTTTTTGAGGATTAAAAAAAAAAGGAGTGAATGGATTTTTTTTCATTGTATGGTGGTTGTGTCCACACTGCAAAGACACATTCATATGCTAATACCATTTTGCATCCGATGACCCCTTTAAAAAAATCTGGAAAAATCTGAAATAAATAAATAGAAATAGAAATTTTATGATAAATTAAATAAATATTTTAGGTGAAAAACTTGTCGAACAAACCTTAATTACAAATGTAACCTTACTATGACCAAAATAAATTACGTTTAAGTACTAAAATTACTAACAAAATAAATTCAAATAAAAATGAAACCAAATAGAAATAAATAAAAACTAATAAAAATGACAAAAGCACATAATATATAATGTATAAATATTTGTATAAATACAATAATATATATACACACATATATATTATCTAAACAAAGACTTTTATGTTAGATGCAAATAATCGTGATGAGTCAATATGACAGAACTACTAGTATGTAAATAATACTGAAAACACACAGGTTCAAGTGTCCTAATATTTTCAGGGTCACTGCATTTGTCCAACTGGCATTGTTTCTTTCTCTCACCAGTGGCTCTTTGTTTTTGACAAGGCGGACGATCTTGACAGAGTCCTCATCTAGTTCATCCTCAAAGTCATCGGGAAGAGGAGGCAGCACAGGGTCAAAGTTCTTCTGCGCCACCGTGTCATGAACTGACAGAACCGCCTAACAAGCAAGGGAGATATGAACAACTACATTTTGTTTCTGGCCAACCATTTTAACGAAGATCTAACAATGAAGGTGTTGTTTGTACCTTGAGATGAGGTGATGTCAGCAAATGTAGCAGTTCTTTTTCCTCAACACTCATCGGTCCACTTTGCAATTCCTCTGCTACCTGCCAACCAATAAGGGTAGGCCGTGATCAAAGCATTTAGCAAGATAGCTTTCTTTCAAATATAATCTTCTAATTTCTTTAGCCAACTTCTGGGGACATTTTTGAGCAAATTTGTCCTCAGATTATGGATATATTAGACACACAAATTCTTATTCAATTGTATTTACTTTCTCAAGTAAGTGTAACAGAAAGCTGCTGTGTCAAGCATTTTAGTGTTCCCTCATTCCCGCCAGATACCATTAAACTCTGGTCTCATATATTATTGTAAAAGGCCATTAATCTAGCCTGAGGTGATGTGATATGACAGACTGCAGCACTTACATCCTCTGCCAGAGTGGAGGCACTGTGGAGAACTGGGGTGGGGCTCTGCCTTTCATACTGACGCAACTTCTCATGGATCTAAAAAAGACAAGCACAATACACACGTACACAGAGCTGGAGAAGATTGGTCTCTTACACAATATGCTGCCATACCTTAAAAATAAGCTAAGGTAAATAATGCATGTGGTTAATGATTTATAACATATGATGCTACAAGTGTATTCAATGCAAAACCTGCACACCTTCATCAGGTAGCTGAGACTTCTCTCACTGAAAACATCCTTGAGGAAGACCATGTCCTCTTTGTGATTGGCATCTGGACGCAGCTGTGAGGTCAGCAGGGCAAGCGTCTCATGCAACCCTACATGTAAAAGGAGATCAGTAACTGTCATTGTGTGACTGTACATACATAAGTGTGTTTGTTTAGATGTTTACATGTGCAGCTCACCTGCTCCTGCAGAGAGGACTGGCATGGCTTCTTTCATCGATAAGGAAGGGGTTGACCTAAAAAAAGAGGTAACCATTATAGCACACCACAGTCCTGAAAGTGTTTTCAAAATCAATAGTTTTTGTTGTAGTTTTTAGTTTACGACAAAGGGCTTATCAAAAAGTAAACATTTGGACACTAACTTTAAAGCGTAAATTGCAGGTTAACCACCACAACCAATTAATGTGTAAATAAAAGTGCTCATTATACATATTTTAACATTTTTTTAGTATTAAAATGCATTAAAATAACATTTATTGGGGTTTCTTCAAAGGTAGCATGTTTTTTACAGTAACTGGGTGATGACGTCATAAGAGGGAGTAGCAACCCATGAGCCCCTTTCACACAGCGCGTTGATCCCGGGAAATTTAACGCCTTCTGTGTGAACACAAACACGACCCGGGATTGATGCCGGGATCGATAACGGGTTGGGACCTAGTAGCATTGCCGGGATCAGTCCCTGCTTTTGCTGGCATCTGCTGACAGAACGCGATATTGCCTGTGCTAAAACGCAACTAATTATTGATGCTCATTGTCAAAAAGAAAAAGAGAGATTGATGTCCCTATCGCTGTGTTTGACATGTGTTTGTGTGGGCTATACCACCCAATGGAATCAGCAGTGGATAGTAAGTGCTGCCGTGAGGTGAACGCGTTTTGGAGTTTAGCGGAGCAGCTCGACCCGCGACTGGCAAATCTGACGTGCCTCACGCAGCATCCCTGTTTTGACGCATGCTGCCTGAACCCAGGCCCGGATTAAGAGGACTTTGGGCCCTGGGGCTATAGCAACACCAAGGGCCCCCTTTCATCTGATTGCCACACCACAGCCTTCTACCGCAATAAATATTTTTTTATTGTTTTTAAAGCTGCAGTCCGTAGCTTTTCCTCTTTGTCGCCATCTCTGTTCGAAAACTGTAATTGCAATTATTTTTCGGAATTATCAACTTTCCGTGGGTTGTACAGGTCCTTCTCAAAAAATTAGCATATTGTGTTAAAGTTCATTATTTTCCATAATGTAATGATAAAAATGAAACTTTCATATGTTTTAGATTCATTGCACACCAACTGAAATGTTTCAGGTGTTTTATTGTTTTAATACTGATGATTTTGGCATACAGCTCATGAAAACCCAAAATTCCTGTCTCAAAAAATTAGCATATCATGAAAAGGTTCTCTAAACGAGCTATTAACCTAATCATCTGAATCAACTAATTAACTCTAAACACCTGCAAAAGATTCCTGAGGCTTTTAAAAACTACCAGCCTGTTTCATTACTCAAAACCGCAATCATGGGTAAGACTGCTGTCCAGAAGGCCATCATTGACACCCTCAAGCAAGAGGGAAAGACACCGAAAGAAATTTCTGAACAAATAGGCTGTTCCCAGAGTGCTGTATCAAGGCACCTCAGTGGGAAGTCTGTGTGAAGGAAAAAGTGTGGCAAAAAACGCTGCACAACAAGAAGAGGTGACCGGACCCTGAGGAAGATTGTGGAGAAGGACCGATTCCAGATCTTGGGGGACCTGCGGAAGCAGTGGACTGAGTCTGGAGTAGAAACATCCAGAGCCACCGTGCACAGGCGTGTGCAGGAAATGGGCTACAGGTGCCGCATTCCCCAGGTCAAGCCACTTTTGAACCAGAAACAGCGGCAGAAGCGCCTGACCTGGGCTACAGAGAGGCAGCACTGGACTGTTGCTCGGTGGTTGCATGTCATTCGGAAATCAAGGTGCCAGAGTCTGGAGGAAGACTGGGGAGAAGGAAATGCCATAATGCCTGAAGTCCAGTGTCAAGTACCCACAGTCAGTGATGGTCTGGGGTGCCATGTCAGCTGCTGGTGTTGGTCCACTGTGTTTTATCAAGGGCAGGGACAATGCAGCTAGCTATCAGGAGATTTTGGAGCACTTCATGCTTCCACCTGCTGGAAAGCTTTATGGAGATGGCAATTTCATTTTTCAGCACGACCTGGCACCTGCTCACAGTGCCAAAACCACTGGTAAATGGTTTACTGACCATGGTATTACTGTGCTCAATTGGCCTGCCAACTCTCCTGACCTGAACCCCATAAAGAATCTGTGGGATATTATGAAGAGAAAGTTGAGAGACGCAAGACCCAACACTCTGGATGAGCTTAAGGCCGCTATCGAAGCATCCTGGGCCTCCATAACACCTCAGCAGTGCCACAGGCTGATTGCCTCCATGCCACACCGCATTGAAGCAGTCATTTCTGCAAAAGGATTCCCGACCAAGTATTGAGTGCATAACTGAACATAATTACTTGAAGATTGACTTTTTTTTTGTGTTAAAAACACTTATTGGTCGGATGAAATATGCTAATTTTTGAGACAGGAATTTGGGGTTTTCATGAGCTGTATGCCAAAATCATCAGTATTAAAACAATAAAAGACCTGAAATATTTCAGTTGGTGTGCAATGAATCTAAAATATATGAAAGTTACATTTTTTCATTATATTGTGGAAAATAAAGAACTTCACAATATGCTAATTTTTTGAGAAGGACCTCAAAAAACACATCGGCATGAAACAGCACGGATGAATCCAATGTTTTGAGGAGAGTGTGCGGCTGTTAATCACCGCGCCGGTGTGGATACGGGCATTCAGAATCACACATTATACTTTTTGGAAGTATGACCAATATTAGAATTTTCAACAGAAAATAATGTCTGAACAAGTAAGTAACATCCACTTTTGTTCTGATCAACTAAGGGGGAAAAAAGCATGGCAGTAAATCTTATTTTGTATAAACAAATAACAATCGGTGCTATAACGGTGTATGAACAGAATCCCTGTAATGCATAAACGTGTTATAATATAACATAATATAAACATCTTATGACAGGAAAATTTTGATAAGAAATATCAGGATAAAAATTACTCCACATAATTTCTTGGTTCATTTTGGGAACCTTTTATTGATAAAACGTTTTTACCCCCTCCCCTTCCATAAGTGCATTTACTCCAGATATGAACTCAAAAACATAAAAGGTTGCCAAAATCAGCAAAAACATTACTCATACTTCAGTCATACTTCCTCAATAAGTACTTAACCATGAATAATTTAAAGGGATAGTTCAACAAAATCACCCTCATGTTGTTCAAATCTGTATGAATTTATTTCTTCTGCTGAACACAAAAGAAGATATTTTAAAGAATGTTGGTAACCAGACAGTGACAGCACCCATTGACTTCCATAGTAGGAAAATATATATTAAGTCAATGACTACCGTAAACTGTCTGGTTACTAACACTATATAAAATATATTCTTTTGTGTTCAGCATAAGAAAGAAATGCTTTCAGTTTGAACAACATGAGGTGAGTAAATGATGACAGAATTTTTTTTATATAACTTTGCTTTTACATAGGGTCTTACAGTTAAATAGTCTTTTTTCTAGCTTTAGCACAGCAGACATCCTTTATGATATCATTAAAATCCATTAAAATTCATTAAAATCCAGTCATTGTTTTAATAAGCGAGTCATTCATTCAACCGATTTGTTCAAACGGCTGTTTGATTCAACGACGAAGCAAACGAGGAGTCATTTAATCATTAAATGAATGGATTCGTTCAAAACGCGGGTTATTCAGTAAAGAATCATCACCATCTGTTTCAGAGATTGTTTCTGCTGTTGTTTCATTTTTGTAATTTTCATCGGCAAAATGACGATAAACCAATACGTAACTCTCAATGTTAACTTATTGGTCAACTCATTTTTTGTTGCATAACATATATCACATTAGCAATTGTGCTGATATTTGGGGAAAACTGCGGTTTTACTTGTTAATATATCACATCGTTTTATATTATGTAATATTACAATAAGACAAAAACTCATCGGGGCAAAAATGCATCTAGACCTTGGATATTGGACCTTGATGTTCGTCCAAAAAAAAAGTAAATCGGCTTTTCTTTTTTTTTATATAATATAAAAAACGTGGAAGACCCAGTGGAAAATTTTTACACGGGTGAGTGGTGGGAGAAAAAACACTGACATTCTGGATTCAGACTGCAATAAAATCACCGACTAGCCCCTATAAATATTGAAAATACCTTACGATCCGCGAGAAACAATTACCATCCAAATAGTGCTTAACTCATTCATTTACTTCAGCTGCTTGTTTACCTTCTTCGACGTATAAAACACGCAGATCGATGACGACGCAGGAGGATGAAGCTGTGAACTGTGGGCTGCTGTCGCTGCACTCGGGGTCTTCCACGGGCACGGATGAAAGTCAACCAAACTATTTAGTTAGTTTAGGCATTTTTGCATCCCTTTTCTGTCTTTCGAGTTTGTTTTTCTTTTTTTGTGCTCCACTATCACTTTTTTTCATAATTTTTGCACTCTAGCGAGCGATTTATACCCATATCTATCATGAAAGCATAACGAAAAGAGGCGTTTCTCAACGTCATGGCGCAAATTGTAGAGTAAATTTGATTGGGCGGTGAATTATATCAGTCAGGCACATTTTCCAATAACTTCTTGTTGTTTTATTATACACAAATCAACCACCTATGATTTAACAATCTCATTTCCTCCAGCCAATCACGGGCCCCCTAATCCCGCGGGCCCTGGGGCTTCAGCCCCACCTAGCCCTTATGTTAAACAGGTGTTCTGACAAATCATGCTACCCATCGAATTTGCTACTTACTGGTTGTGGGCATGTGCAGACTCACAGGTTTTTTTTAACAAAAGGTAAATTTTCACGTGTTATCATGTAATTTCCCTTAAAAAAAATGCTAACTACCATATGAATATTTGTACGGTCAGCCAGCTGCACAAGAATAACTGAAAGTTTCAGTTACTAAGGAAAGGTGTACTTTGACAAGTCAAAGATGAATTTTTGATGATAATTTTTACTTTTCACACCGTTTTAAAAATTAAAAACAGTAGGCTAGTCTACAGTAGGCTATACAGTAGCTATACCCATAACTTAGAATTTTATTATAATTGTATTTCATATAATATTAATCGAGATTCTGTGATCGATTCGCGCTACGGTAGCATTTTTCGACAAGGCAGCACAAATCGAACACCGGCTCTGCCTGAATCCGTTTGTTTAGCGAATAGCTTACTCTCATTTCAGGCAGGATCACGGTCCTCTTGAAGCCAGCACACACGAGTATGTTTACAATTGAGTTATTTCATTCATCACTTCTGAATCTAAAACAAACAAACAATATAACTGCTAGCCTACTTGCCGTTAGACAAAAGGTAACTCTAGGCTTGGAGTCCCTTTTATGATGTCACGCCCAGCCTAGTGGAAGGGAGGGCGAGAAACCACTGTTAAAAGTACATTTTGGTGTAAAAAAAAAAAAAAAAAAAAAAAAAAAAAAAAACATTCAAAACAATGGTGGGCGGTTCTTATCTTTGTTTAATAAGCACATTGCATTATCTTCGTGAAAAATGTAACCTGCAATTTACACTTTAATTGTAGTCAGATTATTATCTTCCGTGACGTTGGTTAATTAGGCTATATTAACAGAATATATATTTTTCATAATGTATTAATATTAAAAAAATAAATAATAATAACCCTGTTTAATTTTTCATAGTTTTATCTCTAATTTACAAAATCATATTTTCAATGTACGATATTTTCAATGTATAATTCATCTACCATCTATCTCTTTTGCTGGTGTCTTCAAGGCTCTAGAAATCTGTTTAAATACCTGCAGTGGATTGGCACGTCAATATCCCATTACTTTTAAGCTTGCAACTTAAATTTCATATAGTACTGAGTGTGCATTGTCTTGATAAGATTAATGGATATTCATCCATGATAAAGTGCTAGGATAGAGGAGAGAGAGCGACTGGAAGAGATGAGTGATGCTCTTCTGTGGGTGCCGAGAGGCCGCAGCAGGAACACAAAGCTCAGAGTGCTGCCACTACTTCCTCTTTTACACTATTTCTCCCTCACAAACACTCTCCCAGAGCATTTCAGACGTGCCATACTTTCAGAGTGCATGCCCAGTGAAACAGAAATAGCAATTCCACAAGCACTGATCCGACTAGAAAAGAGACGAGAGACAAAAAAATAGACACTCTACTGCAGATTTTCTTCCTCGTAACACTCAGCATAAGGGGTGTTGTAACATGGGGTGAGCTTTATCAGTTCACAGTTAGAAATGAGCTACAGTGAAGCTTGCCTCAATGTTTAGACTGAGAGTCTAGAATGAATTCTGATGTAGATTGACATGTCAAGACTGAGGAGTGTGTTTATTGTATATAACCAAGCTGCTAATTCTACAGATTTGATGTATCACATTTGTTGCAATAATTAGATGAACATTTGTGACTTCCATATAGTGACACACAATATAACATCATATGCACTTCTTGGTTTGTCAGTGAAAAAACAAACTAAAAAAACACTTGCATCCAACAAGCCATGTGATTGCACAGTAATATGGGAAATCACAGATGTATTTAAAAAAAATAATAATAATAGGGGCTGATAAATGGCTGCTGGCACCATAATACCATAAAGCAACATTCAATTCTCAGCAATATCAGGAGAGTGAATGTGAGATATAAACTAATAATTCAATCATGACTACCACAGATAGGAATCCACAATCACTTTGTCTTTTGCTCTAAAGGATGATGTCATTTCCACTTTATGCTGTTCTGGTAATGATGTAATTGGCAAAAGAGCTTTGTGGAAGCAATACACAGGGGAGTGAGTTGTGTTTTTAAAAGTGTGTGTGTGTGTGTGTGTGTGTGTGTGTGTGTGTGTGCGTGCGTGCGTGTGTGCGTGCGTGCGTGCGTGCGTGCGTGCGTGCGTGTGTGCGTGCGTGCGTGTGTGCGTGTGTGTGTGTGTGTGTGTGTGTGTGTGTGTAGGGGAGTAGAATATACAATTTGTACAGTATAAAACTCATTACACCTATGGAGAGTACCCAGAAATATAGCGAAACCGAGTGTTGTGTTGGTACAAACAGCACAACAAAGCTAGTATTGAGGGAAAAAAGGGGTTTGTTGTTAGAAACTTTAAATAAATAAGTATATATTCTATCATCAAATGAATACCAGTAAAGTATTAATTTCTTAAATAAAAAAATCTTACTGGCCCCTAATGGTAGTGTATAGAATTAAGCATAGCTGTAATAAATTTCTTACTGTATTTTATCAAGAATAATATATGGTTATGTATCAGTGTTATGTTTGTGTTGTATGGCTTGTTCATAAACCTAAAAAGATAAGACAAGTTTTGGCATAAATGCATGAACACGTCATCATGCATGCTATTTCTGTCTGGAACAGCTTAGAGCCCTTTTCGTTTTTTTTGGCTTGAATGTAAGAAAGACACACACACACACACACACACACACACACACACACACACACACACACACACACACACACACACACACACACACACACACACACACACAACACACACACACACACACACACACACTCTCTCTCTCTCTCTCTCTCTCTCTCTCTCTCTCTCTCAAAGACCTCTCTGCAACCTTATTGGCTTTAAAGGTCTGTTTAGGTCACACAGACTTCAGCAGATAGTACATCTGTTTGGCCTTCCTAATTCTCACGGATGTGTGCTGAATTTCAGAACATCAAATCCAGTCTGCTTGTTAAAAAACTTTTAAGAATGTATAAAACATATGTAATGTAGTTAAGTGAATGGCACTGTCTGCCTGCTGGATATTCAATGGAACCAGAGCTAAATATCTGACCTAGGGAAGCTTCTGTTTCTACTGCCACCTGCTCTCACATTTGAATAGGATTTAACATTTTAAAAATTGAATAAAAAAAAATTCAATACATCTTTTTATTCTTTCATTGTAATTAACAAACTTTAAATGGATGTTGTAACATTCCCTGTTTTATACTGTATGTTAATATCCCTGAAAAGTGAAACACGGGCTCTGTTGCACCATCAAACAAATAATCGTTGTTTGAGCAGTTTGACATGTCAATTTCTTGCTCGACCAATGGTTTGAGTTTGGGGCGGGACATCCTGTTTTTTAAACAACATCAGACAATTAGTTTAGCAATACATGAACTAAAAGCTACAAAACTCTGAATTTAATTTCAGTGATTGTGCCTGGTGACTGATGGGAAGCTTATTAACAATAATCATAATGAATTGTTTGCTTACACAGCCGAAAGCAGGATGGTGCCTGCTGTCTAAGGGCAGGTGGGAGACTGCTCCTTTAAACTGGTATAATGGTGGAGGGATGTTGATCAGGTTATTGAAATAGATAGGTTTGAATAAACAGGTTTTCACAGACAGATAAAAGCATGTACATGATTGTTAGAGGAGTTTTTATATCCCTTAGGATGAATTTTGATCTGTGCTGGTGATGAATCTGGGAAGGCAAAGTGAAGTATGAGATAAAGCATCACATTTTGACCTGGACAATTTAAGATACAAATAAAAAACATCCTTTAAAAAACACTGAGTATAGTATGACTTTTTTTTTTACTAAATGATATGTAGAACAGTAGTTCTCAGCCTTTTTGACTAAAAGCCCCCCATTGTCCAACGCAATATTTGAATATTCATTATTTCCTCTTGTATTATGATTACGCTGCTTGTTATCAACAGAGTTGGTGTAATGTCTTACTAAGTAATTCATTACTGTAATTTATTTACTTTTTCCTTGAAAAGAAAAAGTAACGTAAAGGATTGTGCTTCATTTTTCTGTACTGATGTAATTAATTGCATTAAATATGTCTTATAGGACAATTCTTTATAAAAACAATAGTGGATTTAACATCAAATTTTAACTTCTAATGACAAAAAAAAGTTTTTAATGTAAACTTCTCCCTTTCAATACTTTGGTCAGCTCAAGAATAACTTATATAATTTTATATTATTTATTTGAAATAATTAAAAGAGCAGTTTCATGTCTATCCTTGTGTTGTTCAACTGGTCAAGGTTGATATGGGATTTAGAAAGTAATTAATAAGTAATGCAATAATTTATTAGAGTAATATAGAGTAATTCGTAGAGTAATCTAATCACACTGTTGAAAATGTAATTAGTATTTTAAGAATTGATTACTTGCCCAACACTGGTTATCTAACTTTTTTATGAACAGAAACTGAGTGTTCTTATTAAGGGGATCATAAATTAGATTTGATTTGTTTTTAGCATTTAAAATAAGGATTATATATAATTAAATCGTTTTAAGCCATCTTGTGCTCGTCCAGAACCACTGAACAATATTACGCCAACCAGTGAGTCCTTATTCTTAAAGTCTTAAGGGCCTCTGAAGATGAAAGTGGTGCATGTTTATGACAAATAGGGGGAGATTTCAGTGCCAAATTGGATTCATGAAAAATAATCTGACCCTAGGGGTGAAAGGTCAGCCATCACAACAGAAGCTCTTTTTGTTAGAGATTAAAAACACAGAGAAACATCAGTTTGAATGTTTTCATGGACCATCTTCAAATATTTCAATCATCTGAGAGGAATATGAGTTGTCTGGAGGCTTTACTCTTGTTAGACTCGTTATTTTGCAAGAGCAAATTCATTACTAGTTCAACTGCCTGTTGGCATGAACCAAACTCAAATATGTACCGTTCTGGCACAAATAGCGGTTCTTTAACCCTGCACCCACCTCCAAACAGTCAGACCCAGACCATTAGAATTCAACTCGCAGTGACCTAATTCTGTTTCACTTGCATTGTTGCACTACCATGTGCAACACCTACAGGAACGCATGCACCTTAGACAAACAATGAATGAACATAGATGGACAATTACAATCAATAATGGAAACAGTTTTCCTCAGCAGTGTTGTGAAAGCATCAGTACTTTCTCTTTCTCTCACTCTCTCTCTCTCCATCACAGTCTTTCTCTTCCTCTCTCTTCCTTCATCTGCAGTGCAGTGCTGATTTGCACATATGCCACTGATTGGCTCAGAGAGAGAGAAATAAAGCCCCTCTAGAGGAGATAATCACCAAAACACGCATACAATCGCACGTATGATCTCGTGCAGTGCATGCTGGGTCTTGCTTCGTGTTTAGCTCCGGTATAATGAAGCGAATGAACGTAATAAAAAGGAGCAGCCTACCTCTGGCTCCGTCTTCCCCTCTGTTTTCTGTGTCTCTGGATCTGTCGTTCCCAGAAGATTGCCTTACTGATCCTTTTGCTGTGACTCTTCCTCCGGCTGCCGCCCCTGCCGTCTGTCTCTCTCTTCCACACACACACACAAACCCCCTCCCCTCCTATCTCCTCCCCTTCTCTCCTCCGTTCATCCAGCACTGTATCCTCTAGCTAGTCTCTCTCTCTCTCTCTCTCTGCTGTCATTATGTCACCAGAGACAGAAGCAGGTGGGCGTTGTAAGACACGCATCTCTCCCCCCTCTCATTCACCCTCTGTGTCTTTTTTCTCTTTAGATTATTGTTCACTTGAGCAGCTCTGCCAGCCGCACTCATTCACTCACAGTCAGATGGAAGAGAAAGAGAAAAGAGGCTCTCCCCATCCCCCTTTTCTCTATTCCACAGGCATGCAGCATGCTTATGTTTTGTGCATGTGAGATTGCTGCTGTTTCTTTGTTGTACATATAGATGGATTATTCCAGGCAGAGCTTAGGTCTGTGGGTTTCATTGCACGTACAGTAGGGTTCAGAATATGAGACCATAGGAAATCAGGAAATATTTTTTTCCCCAGTTAAACCTGGATGTGAACAGAAACTTCAAGAATTCTGATCATGTTAGAAAATAAATAAATAAATACATTACAATATGATTCTTCGCTGTTTAGGTCATGAATCAAAACAGTACATTTGTGACATTTATCATTCTTAACTTCAACTTTGTACAAATACCTTTTTTTGTTTATCTCTTTTAAATTGTCTAACTTGTTTTTAACTGAATTGTCAGAGACAGTAACTGATGATGTGATTTATTATAAAAAATATAATTATATAAATATAATTTGTATTGAAAATGTATTATTAAAAACTGCTATTTGTAATGAAACATTTATATTAAATACAGATAATATACATACAGTAAGTCAGCAAAAATAGGGCTTAATGTACCATGTTAGTATGAATGAATTTTCTGTGTTTTCAAAAGTGTTTTACCTGTATTTTGAATTTTGTGTTGCATATTGTTGTTTTTTTAGCGTTGAGGTTCTGTAAACTTAACAGAAAAACGTACTGGTCATTTTCTTTCAGGAAATTATCTGTTTTTCTAAATAAATAAAAATTCCTGCAGTGAAACGAAATGAAAAATGTTAAATAAAATTGAAAAGCAATTAAAATAACCATTTTCACAAGTATTCTTTTACATGCAGTTTTTTTAATGTGTTTTCGATGTCCTCTCTGACAAAGTAACCTTGCATAAATAACATGGATGTTCTACAGTCAGAGCCCTTCATTTTTGGGTGCAGGGGTCAGTAAGGGTTGAAAGTGTTGTTTTGGGATGTCTGTCTAATTCATTCTGAGACATCTGTTACACCTGATCTGACTCTAAGGAAAAGATTTACAAGGGCCCTCTGTCAGCACACACACACACAGACAGAGAGAGAGAGAGAGAATTTTGCACCATTTCTACAGTAATACCATATTGAAATATATACTGAATCTAAAAAGATCAAATGCTATTAAAGCAATAAGATGTAACTGAACACCTACACGAGCATTATTATTTCAATTGCATTTACCATCCATTCAAAAAGGGAAAACTTAGGAAGGATTTAGTACTGTAATGTAAACATGAACTATTTAACATACTGCAGTGAATTATAGGCAGTGTCATTCTTGTTTTGGAAAGAAATATATATTGAAAAAAAAGTTTTTATAATGCTGTTTTTTAGATCTGTGTTTTATGATTGACAAAGTTAGTTTGTTGGTTGACAAGCTTTGTTAGTGTTCAGTAAGAAGTTGATTTGAGACATGTATGAAGTGTTAGGGTAGTTTTAGTGCATTTTGAATGTGACAAAGTGACTTACCGTAAGTATTGAGAAAATTGTCATCACAATTATAAAAAACTTTAATGAATTAAATAATGTACTTTTAAAATAACTGTTCCCTATCGGTCAGTCACTACGACGTAGGTCATGACTGACCAATAGGAATCTCGCTAGAGAGGCCAATCTACTTCGAGTGAAACTAAAACAGGCCAATGCACATGGGCGTGCAATGATTTGCATCAGCTGCGCGACCTCGTTAGCGCGGGTATTTAACAAGCAGCTGAGCGATTGCACAGTTAGCTTTTTGCTTCGGAGCCAAGCACTTCGATGCCTCTACAGTGGAAGCTACAGGCCTTTCTTTGAACTCTCTCTCTCTCTTCTGGTGCTGGGCGCGACAGCACGGCAGCGTGAGCAGCCTCTCTAAAGAGCAAAACAAAAAGCTGTTTTAACGGCTGGTAAGATCTCCCAGCGCACAGTCGGGTGCACATCCCCTGTGATCGCTGAGGCTGCTCCCCTGCGTGCTTCAGTACCAGTGAGAGTAGTTCCTAAAAGAGCAAACACAGATAGTTCGCGTCTTTTTCAAGATGACGTTCTATCTGTGTGTTTCTGGATGCGGTCGTTACCTGGGATCGCGGGATGGTCACGATCGCTGCCTTGTGTGTCTGGGCCTCGAACACGCACAGGCAGCGTTCGTGGATGAGTCATGTACCCATTGTGGGAAGATGACCATCTCAGAGCTGAGGTCGAGACTCTCGTTCCTGCAAAGGGGCGGAGTCCCCGTGCCTGCACCTCGGTCCAACCCCCCTTCGCGGGTTGCTTCCGGCAGTGACATGGGTGACTTGAGGATTACAGTGAGCGCGCTTCCTTCGGGGAACCAACCCCCTAGGAACCCCCACTCCTCTCATGCTCTGCAACCAGTTCAGCTGCCAACGGAACGCGCCGGACCATCCTCGAGATGCGTACCGGTCGTTTCGTTCGGCGCTCCCCGCGACGACCAGATGTCGATCGCTGCATCGGAGGGTGGGTCAGACCGCTCCGCGGACGACGGCTCGGACCCGCTGCCTCCTTCGGGTGCGCCAGCGGTGCCCGAGTTGGACCCGGAGATGATGGCCATGCTTTCCCGGGCCGCCAACAGGGTCGGGCTCGTGTGGAACCCTCCACCGTGTCCCGAGCCCTCGAGGCTGGATGATTGGTATCTCGGGGTGGCGCGCGCTGGTTCTCAGCAACCCACTCCAGTGCCTTTCTTCCCGGAGGTGCATGAGGAGCTCACGGGGACGTGGACGGCACCTTTCACTGCCAGAAACCGTCCCGGTGGCTCCTCCTCCCTCACCACCCTTGATGGCGGGGCAGCTAAGGGATACACGCGTATCCCGCCAGTGGAACGGGCCGTTGCTATGCAACTGTGCCCTAACTCCACTTGGCGTGGAGAACCGTGTCTTCCTTCGCGCGCCTGTAGGTACTCGTCGGACTTAACCGACAAGGCTTACAAGGCCTGCGGGGAAGCTGCCTCTGCCATACACGCTATGGCGTTGTTGCAGGTTCATCAGGCTAAGGCACTGAAGGACCTGCACGAGGGTGGTCATGACCCACAAGTTCTCCAAGAACTTCGTACCGCGACGGACCTCGCGCTTCGTGCGACGAAGGTTACCGCGCGGTCTGTGGGTCGTGCGATGTCCACTTTGGTGGTCCAGGAACGCCATCTCTGGCTGTGTCTGGCCGACATGAGGGAAACCGACAAGATCAGGTTCCTTAATTCCCCCGTGTCCCAGACCGGCCTCTTCGGCGACGCGGTCGAGAACTTTGCCCAGCAGTTCTCGGCTGTACAGAAGCAGACTGAGGCGATCAGTCACATCCTGCCGCGGCGGTCAGCTGCTGCCTTCCACTCCACCGCCTGCGGCTCCTCAGTCTGCTCGTCGCCGAGGGCGTCCTCCTGCGTCTGCCCCTGCTCCCGCGCCGCAGCAGCAGCCTCCACCTAAGCGGCGCCGTGGAGCCAGTCGCAGGCAGGGCGCCCCGCCCGTCCGGGCCCCCGCCAAGAGGGGCGGCAAAGCCAAGAGTAAGCGGCCCTAGGACGGGCGACCCGGAGATGGAGGGAACTGCTCTTCAGGAGACGATGACCGCATCGCTCCTTCCCCCGGAGGAGGGCCGGGTGGAGAATCTTTTGTTTCCTTTTTTTTTCCGCCGCTGGCCTTAAAACCAGCGGTACCCACATTTTCAATAAAAGAGCAGTTTCTACCATCTCTGGGTCCGAAGGGGACCCGGAGAGCAGTGGGGGGTCAGAATCCTCACCACTCTCATCCGCCTCCTCTTTCGCCAGTGAGCAGCAGTGTGCAGTTCGAGAACGCCACCGAGCCGCCTCCTGCACCTCCTGCCCTGTGGAACCAGGTAAGTGCTGCACAGCACGCACAGACCCCGCTACGGGCCGCCTCCCAGAGAGAGCCCCCCGAGCCGCGTCCCTGTGTTCCACCTCGCTGCCCCACTCCGGGTACGCCTGCGGTCCCTTTGGTCCCGCTTGCACGGTCTCTGAGAGCCTGGTTAGCGCTCCCCAGTCCGTCTCGCTGGCTCATTCGGACCATCAGGCTCGGCTATGCGATTCAGTTCGCCCGGCGTCCCCCCAAGTTTCGGGCCATCCACTCCACTACAGTGAGAGCAGCCGATGCCCATGTCTTGCGTGCGGAGATCGCAGTCCTACTGGCGAAGGACGCGATAGAGCCGGTCCCTCCAGCCGATATGAGGTCAGGGCACTACAGTCCCTACTTCATTGTACCCAAGAAAGGTGGTGGGTTACGACCGATCTTGGATCTGCGAGTTTTGAATCGGAGCCTCCACAAGCTACCGTTCAAAATGCTCACGCAGAAACGCATTTTCGAATGCATCCGTCCCCAAGATTGGTTTGCAGCGATCGACCTGAAAGACGCGTACTTTCATGTCTCGATTCTTCCTCGACACAGGCCGTTCCTGCGCTTTGCGTTCGAGGGTCGAGCATATCAGTACAAAGTCCTACCCTTCGGGCTGTCCCTGTCCCCCCGTGTCTTCACGAAAGTCACGGAGGGGGCCCTTGTTCCCATGAGAGAACAGGGCGTTCGCATCCTCAACTATCTCGACGACTGGCTCATACTAGCACACTCTCGAGATCAGCTATGCGAACACAGGGACCTCGTGCTCAGGCACCTCAGCCAGTTGGGTCTTCAGGTCAACTGGGAAAAGAGCAAACTCTCCCCTGTGCAGAGGATCTCTTTTCTCGGTATGGAGTTGGATTCGGTCGCTCAGACAGCGCGCCTCACAGAGCAGCGTGCTCAGTCGGTGCTGAACTGCTTGAACACGTTCAAAGGCAGGACGGCGGTCCCACTGAAATTTTTTCAGAGGCTCCTGGGGCATATGGCAGCGGCAGCAGCGGTAACCCCGCTCGGCCTGCTCCATATGAGACCGCTTCAGCACTGGCTTCACGGCCGAGTCCCGAGATGGGCGTGGCATCACGGCACTCACCGGGTGGCAATCACACCGGCCTGCCGTCAGACCTTCAGCCCGTGGTCAGACCTTTCGTTCCTTCGGGCAGGAGTCCCCTTGGAACAGGTCTCCAGGCATGCTGTGGTATTCACAGATGCCTCTGCCACCGGCTGGGGTGCCACGTACAACGGGCATGCAGTGTCAGGGGTGTGGACGGCTCCCCAACTGCATTGGCACATCAATTGCCTCGAGTTGCTAGCAGTACATCTCGCTCTGAGCCGCTTGAAAAGGCCGCTACGGGGCAGGGACGTACTGGTCCGCACGGACAACACTGCGACCGTTGCGTACATCAACCGACAAGGTGGTCTACGCTCCCGTCGCATGTCGCAACTCGCCCGCCATCTCCTCCTCTGGAGTCAGAAGCATCTGAGGTCGCTTCGAGCCATGTATGTCCCCGGCGTGCTCAACCGTGTGGCCGACGAGCTATCACGAGCTGTGCTTCCGGGAGAGTGGCGACTCCACCCTCAGGTGGTTCAGCTGATCTGGAGAGAGTTCGGAGAGGCTCAGGTAGACCTGTTTGCCTCCTCAGAGACCTCCCATTGCCAGCTGTTTTACTCCCTGACCGAGGGAACACTCGGCACGGACGCACTGGCACACAGCTGGCCCCGGGGCCTCCGCAAATATGCGTTTCCCCCAGTGAGCCTACTTGCACAGACACTGTGCAAAGTCAGGGAGGACGAGGAGCAGGTCCTTCTGGTGGCTCCCTATTGGCCCACCCGGACTTGGTTCCCGGAACTCATGCTCCTCGCGACAGTCCCTCCTTGGCCCATTCCTCTGAGGAAGGACCTCCTGACTCAGAGACGGGGCACCCTATGGCACCCGCGCCCAGACCTCTGGAAACTCCATGTCTGGTCCCTCGGGACGCGGAGGTTCTAGGTGACTTACCCCCAGAGGTACTTAACACCATCACTTCAGCACGGGCGCCGTCCACGAGACGTGTTTACGCCCTGAAGTGGAACCTGTTCGTCGAGTGGTGTTCTTCTCGCCGAGAAGACCCCCGAAGATGTTCGATAGGGTCTGTGCTTTCCTTCTTGCAGCAGGGGTTGGAGCGTAGACTGTCCCCTTCCACCCTCAAAGTACATGCTGCCGCTATTTCTGCTTATCATGACCACATAGATGGCAAAACAGTTGGAAAGCACGACCTGGTCGTCAGGTTTCTTAGGGGGGCGAGACGATTAAATCCTCCTCGACCCCCCTCCATACCCTCTTGGGATCTTTCCCTGGTGCTTCGAGCACTTCAGGATGTTCCCTTTGAGCCTCTGCAATCAGTAGACTTAAAGCTTCTTTCCATGAAGACTTTGCTGCTGGTTGCATTGGCCACTGTCAAGAGGGTAGGAGACCTGCATGCATTTTCGGTCGACGAATCGTGCCTAGAGTTCGGGCCGGGTGACGGCCACGTGGTACTAAGACCCCGGCCTGGCTATGTGCCCAAGGTTCCTACCACTCCCTTCAAAGACCAGGTAGTGAACCTGCAAGCGCTGCCCTTGGAGGAGGCAGACCCAGCCCTGGCTTTGCTCTGTCCCGTTCGCCCTCTGCGTATGTACGTGGACAGAACTCAAAGCTTCAGGACCTCAGATCAGCTATTTGTCTGTTACGGAGGCCAGCAGAAGGGAAAGGCTGTCTCCAAGCAGAGGTTGGCCCACTGGATAGTGGATGCCATCGCCTTGGCTTACCAAGCTCAGGGCGTGCCCTGCCCGCTTAGGTTGCATGCACACTCTACGAGAGGCGTTGCGTCCTCCTGGGCGCTGGCACGTGGCTCCTCGCTAACAGATATCTGTAGAGCTGCGGGCTGGGCGACACCTAACACGTTCGCTAGATACTATAGCCTACGTGTAGAGCCGGTCTCCTCCCGTGTTCTCACCCTAAACGGGTAGAAGCACTGAGAGGTCTGGCTCTGTCGGCTTGCTGCACCCTACTGTGCACCCTTATTGCTCCAGAGTGAAAAACCTGTCGAGTCCTCCAAAACCCCTCGGCCCGGACTTGGCGGAGCGTCCGGCGCCAGGCCCTTATCCGTTGAATCCTTGAGAACCGGATCTGGGCTGGGTTCCATATGTGTGACCCTACGGGGATCCCATATGTGTATATATTCCACGGATGCTCCTATCGGAAGCCCGTGTCTTTCCCTTGGGCTAAGTCACCCCTTATTTCATATGCAGTTCAGCCTTCGGGTTAGTCCATATGTATTTCCACGTAACTCTTTGAAGAAGTGGCTTCCGCAGCGTTCCTTCCTAAACAGGAAAGGCACGCTTTCCCAGTGTTATCCAATATGTCACTGTGTGGGTTATCACGGAACAACAGTGTCAAACTCTCTGTGTAGGCCTCCTCCTATCGTCCTTCCAGGCAAGAAGGTGTAGAGGCTTGCACGGGGGCGCTGGATGGGGTGCAGCAGCTGTGGCGCTTTGGTAGGGATTCCTATTGGTCAGTCATGACCTACGTCGTAGTGACTGACCGATAGGGAACGTCTCGGTTACATATGGTAACCCTCGTTCCCTGAGGGAGGGAACGGAGACGTAGGTCCCGTCGCCACATCTGCTGCCGCCCGCCGGGGCGGCCAGCTTCTCAGGCTTGGCTCCTCAGCAAAAAACTAACTGTGCAATCGCTCAGCTGCTTGTTAAATACCCGCGCTAACGAGGTCGCGCAGCTGATGCAAATCATTGCACGCCAATGTGCATTGGCCTGTTTTAGTTTCACTCGAAGTAGATTGGCCTCTCTAGCGAGATTCCTATTGGTCAGTCATGACCTACGTCTCCGTTCCCTCCCTCAGGGAACGAGGGTTACCATATGTAACCGAGACGTTATCAAATAAACTAGATGCCGTATTTTTACTATCGTGTTTCTGCTATATATATATATATATATATATATATAAGCTAATACTTTGTCTTTAATACTTGCAAAATATCTTAGTTTGACAACAAAATACATACCGGTTTGTGAAATACATATGTGAATGTGCGTATGCACGTGTGGAGACATATACAGGGACAGCTGGACAAATATTAGATAACTACATTGTTATATTAATTTATTTCCTTCCAATATACAGAACAAGAAGAATCACTTTGTCTCAAGAGCATTTTTTGTTTTACAAAAGCCTTATGTACAGATATAAAATCTCCCAGTGATACATAAATAAGTATATATATATGAAGCAAACAGATGGTTGAGTAAAAACAACAATGTCATGTTCTGATTTAAATAAATATGATTATTGGCACGACTACAGAGGAAACATGGTTAAGAACTCCTCTTCAATTCATAAATCTCCTATTCAAAAGACAACATTACAGTCAGGCACAGAGATCAATTTCTGGTGGCATGCATTGTCCTGGCATAAAATAAATTAATGCTTTGGAGAAGATATCATCGAAAACTACATCATAATTTAAAACACAAACATGACATGCTCTCTCCTACAAAGTGCAATTACTGTATCAAAATATAGATTAGATCCAGATCTACTGGATTACACTGTATATGCTGCCCCTTATTTCTTCCACAGATGAGACAAATGTGGTTCAAAATTGCATCCTTTGTAATATAGTATTTTGATTTACCACAGTAACATGCATGACAGACAACAAAACACTGAATATGATATAAATTGTGCAGACGAAACATGGTAAGAAATGACAAGAAATAAAGATGAGTGGTTTGACAATGTTCATCTCTCATTAACATACATAAGACACGTCAGTCAAGCTTGTGGTAAAAGAAACCCAATCATCAATGCACTTGTAGGAAGTGAGCATTTTATCCTGGGTGAAAGGGAATTACAATAAAAACAGTAAAATGTTAAAAACAATGTATCTCTCAAATGCCCGTGATCAGCTGTATGGTTTTGACAGCGTTAACTTTCCTGAAACATTTTGATCCAAGGCCTTTTTATAAGTCATGTTGGTATTGCACTCTTTCTTTGTCCTCTTACTTTTCGCTGGCTTTCCCTGCTTCTTTCCTCATCTCTTCTCATCTCCTTGTATGAAGTATGGATTTTCATGACCCACCAGATAAGAGTACCGTGTGGGGTTTGGGTCCTTAAAGGTCCTCATGCCATCTGCGTTGAGGTCATACGAGCCCTTCTGCAGAAGGAATGAGTTCATATTAGCCACATTCAGGTAAACCCAACACACAACCCTTCACTCTCTCAGCCCATCTCCTCATGCAGGGAAAATCACAATCACCTGCTTAAAAAATCATGCAAAGCTTAAAATGGCATGCAAAGAGTTGAAAACAGAGATCAAATTCGAGATCTCATCTAGAATGTAACGGCAATTCCCCTAAGAATCAGAATGTATATAGTGGCGGTAAGCGGCGATGTCACAGCGGAAAGAAGAAAATAAAGAAAAGTAAAGGAATATTCTTCTAAGTTAAATACAGTTTAAGTCAGAATTTATGTTGGTGCTACAATCATTTTTTTGATTATGCTAGTGATTAAGAATTTACACACTTAACTTTTAAGTTGTATTTAATCCAGAGTATTCCTTTACTTGGAAGAACTTGGACACTAAAGTCCCTTTAAGGCACGTCAGTTCACTTGGTGGCCATATTCATATCGCAGCTACTTTCAGCTATACAAGCCGCATAAAAAACAATTGATTGCATTTTAATAACATACACTACTGTTCAAAAGTTTGGGCTCTGTATTTTTTTTAAATGTTTTTGAAAGAAGTCTCTTCTTCTCACCAAGGCTGCTTTTATTTAATCAAAAAAGCAATAAAAACAGAAATATTGTGAAATATTAATACAATTTAAAATAAGTGTTTTCTGTTAATATATTTTAATGTTCTTTATTCCTGAATTTTCTACATCATTTCTCCAGTCTCAGTTACTCAGTCACATGATCCTTCAAAAATCTGATTCTGAATGCTGATTTGCTGCTCAAGAAATATTTCTTCTTATTATGATCAATATTCAAAACAGCTGTGCTAATAATATTTTTTGTGGAAACCATGATACTTTTTTCAGAAATCTTTAATGAACAGAAAGTTAAAAAGAACAGCATTTATTTGAAATATAAATCTTTTGTTACATTAGAAATTTAGACATTAGAAAACATTAGAAACAAATTTTTTCAGGAAATTGAACACATTCTCGCTGAACAAAAGTATTTGTTTATCGTTATGATCTTAATGAGCCCGGTATGAAATTTTGAACGACAGTACATTTCAAATCAGTAATAAAATTTGACAACAATCTTGTAGAGTAAACAAACACGTGAACCGTCAGGCATGACTTCTATTCCTACAGCCGCCAAATTAAGCATTTCAATAACGTGACTGCCATTTTTAAGGCAAAACTACAGGAGATATGTTCATGTTGTGCATTCATATATGTACAAGTGGACCCTTTTTGCCTTTTACAGTCCCTGACGACGAACCATTACACACTTTAACAGCCCAATTTTTTCATCTGTGACTTACCTTTCCTCTAATCTTCTACAGTCATAGTGTTTGGAGTGAGGCAGTATCAAGTCCGTATACGGAACACCACACACACACAACACAGCAACCATGAATACATGCACAAACACACACAAAGAGGTCTGTTTAAGAGCTAACCGATCATAAAACTTGTACATCTTATACAATAATATTATGATTTCAAAAATTTAAATGATGAAATCAACTGAGTTTGTGCTACTTTTAGCTTTCAATTCCTTTCAATGCAAAGACACTAACGCAATAAAGCCTCTTTATGTGTGGCCTGGTTAGGACTGCATCTGCTATAATGGACTTCAGTCAAGTAATACTTCGGTGAAAAATTAGGATTATGTAATCTTTGGATTAATTCATAGTATGTAAGTAGAGTTAGAGGCAGGCAGAGTAAAGATTAAGAAATAGACATGGGTCTGATTGAACAATATATTTAGTATTTAGTGGTGTGATGACATTATTATTATAGTCAAATAAGGTTACATGCAGGGTTAATGTAAGAATTGGAGGGAACTGTAACTTACGGTGGGTTAATTTCTACAATTATTAAAAAGTGGTACAGTAGTAAACAATATAAAAAATGTATATGAATATACACTACCGTAAAAATTTGGGGTCAGTAAGAATTTTTTGTTTTTTAAAAGAAAAAAGTCTCTTCTGCTCACCAAGGCTGCATTTCTTTGCTCAAAAGTGCAGTAAAAAAAGCAATATTGTTATTCAGCAACATTACTCCAGTCTTCAGTGTCACGTGATCCTTCAGAAATCATTCTAATATGATGATTTGATGCTCAAGAAACATTATTAAAATACAATGTTGAACACAGTTGCGCTGGTTAAAGGGCACCTATTATGCCCCTTTTTACAAGATGTAATATTGGTCTTGGGTGTCCCCAGAATGTATTGATGAAGTTCCAGCACAAAATACCCCACAGTTAATTTATTATAGCCATTTGAAAATGTCATTTTTGGGGCCTGTTTTAAAAAGAGCTGTTTTGGTGTGTACCACCTTAAATGTAAATGAGCGGCATATCCCCGCCCTGCCTTTGGATGAGGGCGTAACTTGCATACCTATGGCAATAAACAGTCGGTAGAAGCATAATGGCTGAGAGTGAGACACCCGCTGTTTTGTATGGCATTCAGCCTTACATGTTTAAACCGGAATCAGACCCAGATGATGAAGAGACTCCGGCAGAAGAAACAAATGAGAATGGACGAGGACGTCTCGGAATGGTTATTTGATACATTTATGTACTTATAGAGTTGTAATCACGTCCCCTTTGCAATTATGTATGTGCAACACACACACAGACACACACAAACTGTGATAACGTTGGTGCAATTTTTTGAAACTACAAACACAAATACTGTGATAACGTTTGCTACGTACAAACGAAATTACATTTATGCGAGGGACCTGTTGCGTCATGTTTACATTACTTGTCGTGCAGGTGCTTATGTGGCAAATGTCAGAAGATGGCTACAGAACAAGAAAATACATGCTGCAGGGCAATAGAACAGGTATTAATTTATTTACATTTGTAATTGTTGCAAAAAATAATACGTGACATAAAACTATCAGAACACCGGCTGTCGTTGAAACAATGTAGGATGGTGTACAGATCACCGAGGGCCGGGTCTATGCCAAAACCACAGCGTCAATCAAACCACGTCGGTGGGGCTTGCGCAATTCTACGTCACATTGCACCGAATCTTAGAACAGCTCGTTCTGAGACAGTGCTTATGATTTATTAAGATTGTAAAAAAAAAAAACTGGGTGGATTTTTATTATTCTAGGGTGGTTTTGCTGACACACTGCCAACACGCATTTATATTCAAACACCATGTAAAAGTGAATTTTGCATAATAGGTGCCTTTTAATATTTCCACAGAAACACGACCCCAAACAGTTAAACGGTAGTGTAAAACCTAAGGTCACACTTTACAACAAGGTTAATTAACATTAGTTAACTACATTAATTAGCATGAACTAATAATGAACTGCACTTATACAGCATTTATTAATCTTTGTCAATGTTAATTTCAACATTTACAAATACTTTATCAAAATCTTGTTAGCATTAGTTAATTTACTGTGAACTAACATGAACAAACAATGAACAGCTGTATTTTTTATTAACTAACGTTAACAAAGATGTTAGTTAATACATTAACTAATGAACCTTATTGTAAAGTGCTACCAAACAAAAAAATATCTCAATGATTTATTTTATTTTAAAATATAAAGTCCACGCTTGTCTTTGAATCGAAACCCACTGTAAGTTAAAGACCTGTGTAACTTCTCTGTTCAACAGGTTTAAATTACAACTTATTAGTGAGTTTTGACTGGAAGGAGATACTCACCAATCCATTACTGTGGCCTTTTTTGCCTGGCCCTTCAACCATTTCCAGGTTGTTGCCAAACACATCATTGCTGGAACTAGATGTGAGAGTGACACGAGGAATATGGCCGATATCCTGAGAGGGCCATGTGGCCAGGATTTCCTCAGTAGGATACGGGCTGCCGAAATTATTGTCGTTTGACTTCTTCCTTCTGAGAAATAAGTAATGCACACACAAAAATGTCAACAAGTGAGAAATGTGCATCCATACCTAAGCATCTGTAGAAGAGAGATTCAAATGCACGTCTAACTGACCTCTCATAAACACTCACCTATGAGTCACACAGATGTAGATGAGAACAGCCAGAATTACAATGAGCAGAAGTCCCCCAAACACACACGCCACCACCACTAGAGCTAACAAAGAGGCTACGCAGAGAGACAAAGGTCATTAGACACAAAATCTATAATTTAGCACAGTAAAGAATTGGTGTAACTTAAAAAGACTATTGCTTTAATGGTTAAAAAAAACAAGAAATATTGTAATAATAATATCTTACAGTCATTACAGTTGAAACCATAATAGCCAAAGGAACATCTGTTAAAAAAAGGGAAATAAGCGTTGAAACCTATCCACAGACATCTAATTGTAGCAATATTGCCACGACACATGAGGGCAGTAGTTTCTATTACAAACACACTGAACACACACTCAACCATTGAATAGAGCTTGTCAGTTTAAAACAAGGAAGGCAATCACCTTTGGGGTATGTTTTCTTAAACGTTAACATGTTGTTTAGGTGTGTGTATTCAGGACAAAGAAATGAAATGGTACTCACCGAACACAGATATTTCCCTGTGCTTTGTAGCCACTTGGACAAACTGTGAAAAGATTAGAAAGTAAATAGTTGGTTTTGTGTTTGAACATGACACTACAATAATAAAAGACTTGTTCTTACATTGGAATTTTATTTTATAAAATGCAGAAATAAAAATGTGTTATTATTTTTGGTCAATGTACTGTACATTTTGAACCCTGATCTTACCAGACCAGGATTCAGGATGTGTCTGTTACCATGGATAAATCCACGTCAAATTCAAAGGTCACCGATGATTATGATATGCACACACAAACACTTATGGAAGGCCATGTGGGTTTTTTTTTGTGTGTTTTTTTTTACTAAAGACACACACACCGTTGCAGCTTCTGGCCTGGTAAGGGCTGGGTACGTGGCCAGGTTTGCAGGTACAGAGAGCGATCCCATCTTTGGCCTCACACACTGTAGTGTCAACATCACAAGGAGCAAGATCTTGCTCGCACAGATTGCTTACTAACAAGAGACAGACAGTGAGAGAGAAAGAGAGTATTAGTGGGTAGTTGTTTAGAGAGAAGTGTGTATCTAAGGTCCTTTAAGTTTTACAGCATGTTTGCCTTCACCGGTTAATTTTAAATGGTCCTGCGATGCAACTATGGATTTTTAAAGTATAAATATTTCATAGGCTCATTTAATTTCATGTAGTTTCATTTCATATGAATACCATAAAACATAAGCAAACATAAACATAAATTGCTGCCTTCATTTTTTAAGTATAACTTGGTTATTTAAGTCATTTCAACTTAAATTACATTTAACTGACTTAAAAAAAATGGTTGAATCTATACTATCTAAATCTGGAAATTGCTGAGTTAAAGCAATGTAAAAACATAAGTTGTCAACTTGTTGCTTTTTACAGTGTATTTTTTTTTTTATGAATTAATTCGTTTTAAATGGTAGCATGTGTGGCATGGTGGTTATTTCAGCTTCTCAAAAGTATTTCATGTGAAATACCCCAGTATAGTTTACATATGTAGAAAGACAATCTTTTATGTGATCTAAATTTCACAATTACAAAACATGGCCACAATCATGGCAAAACAATTCTAAACACCTAAAGTTCGGGCACTGGCACTTAATTGTGTTCCTATATGAGGAACAATCTTTGCCATTTAATACAACTGCAAAGAGAAGCTGTTTTATCATTCTTTGAGGAAATTAGCATAGAAAATACTACATGTTTTTGATATTAACACTGTGAAGATGAATTTGTTGCCTAAACATGAATTAATGTGTTTAGAATTAATGTCAAATAATGTAGATATAAAGAATGTATTGTATTTAAAGAAAGGTATGAACACGGGATTTTATGTAAAATTGTTTTTAAAATGATGTGAAACCAAATATTGTATATTTATGTAACCAATATACTGTATTGTATTCATTTATTATGTGGACATTAAAACATGTTTCACTCTGTTCATACAGCGAAACTTAAATGCTAAATCTTTTCAAGATACTCACTTTTGTATTCAGCACCAGCAAGAAGGCCACAGTTTGTCGTTCCACAGTTCGTTGCATTTTTTATACCAGTATCAATGGCCAATGCAAACGATTCCTGGGTGACTGGAGATTTGGGCTCAAAATAACTGTTTACTGAAGCCACTATACTGCCAGGCCTGGAAATATTTACACAGAGATTAGTAATTGGAAAATATAATACAAAAGAGAAGAGCTTTGGTTAAGAACCTGTTTGAAATAGGCACTCACATCAAGCTAAGGACTGTAGAGTTAATGTAGTTTGGCTGGTTACGCAGAACTTCATTTACCTATGGTGAAAGGGAAGAATGAATACAGTCTAAAGACTTTAGACTGAAGGATATAGATCCAGGATATGGATTTTTTTTAAGTATTTACTTTGGCAGTCCCAAGTTAAATAAAGCTGTATTGCCATGACTATTAACTATAACAGTCTGTACTGCCAAAGCAATATACAGCAATATTCTAACTTATATAGAGAATATAGCTATATGATAAATAAATATGATTCTATATTTCGATAAATATGATTCTAAAATTCTATAAGATGCATGATAACAAAATACACTACATTTATGATCGAAAATGTTATCCAAATTTGTATTCATATATTATTTTGTAGAGTTATTAGATTAATCAGTAGATTAATCAGTAGATAGATTAACCTATCTCTGTAATCTGCTTCACCCCTATGCACCGACTCGCTCTCTACGATCCTCCGACTCTAGCCTTCTCATCGTCCCTCGGCATCGCCTTGTTTCGATGGGGGCAGATCATTCAGTGTTGTAGTACCCAAAATATGGAACTCTCTACCCCGATCACTCTGTTCTGTTAAAACTATCTCTGAATTCAGATCCATGCTCAAAACTCACTTATTTGCTGAATGTCATAACTCTTAAGTTGTACTGTAATTTTATTTTATTTTTTTCTGCTGGGTGCTCCCCATCTACCTAACCTTCTCATTTTCTGTACCTACACTCTATCTACCTGCTGTTGTTTTGTCTGCTGTCTTTGTCCTCTGCCTTTATCTTTGCTTGTCTATTGTAAAGCATCTTTGAGCTCTGGAAAGGCGCTATATAAATAAAACTTATTATTATTATTATTATTATAATCATTTTATTCCATGCCTTCTTAATAGTTATACAAACAGACTTCATAAACTGCACAGTTTTAGTGTGAAGAAATACATCTTTGCAAGTAATAACTGAAATGTTAAAGCTGAAACATCTGATTGTAATATAAGTTTGTGACATACCGCAATAATGATCTCATTAGCAACTTTCCGGAATTCAGGTGATTTGGTATCATACAATTGAGGTACAAATGTACGGTTCACCCTTAGTGAACTAGGGAACAATTTAGCTGGGAATAAGAGAGAGTGAGGGTGATAAATAAAGATTGTTCTTAATAATCACTATAATCACAAGAGTCTTTTTATATAAATTATAAGACAGAAAGACTTTATAAAGGTTATAAGTGATTGACAGAGATTGGCATCAGACAGATACTCACTTTCCACACAGGCATTATTTAAAGGAAAAGTTCCTGTCAGACACTGACAGGTAGAGTTCACACAGACACTGAGTGGTGGGCAAAGCACTGAAGGACAGGTAGCTAAAAGAACAAAAGGAGAAAGTATTATGCATTAGTGAAGATTTAAGAAAATTACACTGTAATCCACAATCACACAATACATTCATTCAAACACACCTGGTGTGGTTGTGGTGTTAGTTGGGTTAGTAGTAGATACGATTGGTCCAGTTGTTGAGTTGGTAATGGGTGGTGTGGTAACATTTCCTGTTGTAGTGTTTCCAGGTGTAGTTATGGGTGGTGTGGTAGCATTTACTGGTGTAGTTGTGGGTGGTGTGGTAAAGTTTACTGGTGTAGTCATGGGTGGTGTGGTAGCATTTACTGGTGTAGTCATGGGTGGCATGGTAGTGTTTGCTGTTACATTATTCCCTGGTGTAGTTGTGGGTGGTGTAGTAGCATTTACTGGTGTAGTCATGGGTGGTGTGGTAGCATTTACTGGTGTAGTCATGGGTGGTGTGGTAGTGTTTGCTGTTACATTATTCCCTGGTGTAGTTGTGGGTGGTGTGGTAAAGTTTACTGTTGCATTGTTGCCTGGTGTAGTCATGGTTGGTGTGGTAAAGTTTACTGTTGCATTGTTGCCTGGTGTAGTCATGGGTGGTGTGGTAAAGTTTACTGTTGCATTATTCCCTGGTGTAGTCATGGGTGGTGTGGTAACATTTACTGTTGCATTATTCCCTGGTGTAGTTGTGGGTGGTGTGGTAAAGTTTCCTGTTGCATTGTTGCCTGGTGTAGTCATGGTTGGTGTGGTAAAGTTTACTGTTGCATTGTTGCCTGGTGTAGTCATGGGTGGTGTGGTAAAGTTTACTGTTGCATTGTTTCCTGGTGTAGTCATGGGTGGTGTGGTAAAGTTTACAGTTACATTGTTCCCTGGTGTAGGCATGGGTGGAGTGGTAAAGTTTACTGTTGCATTGTTCCCTGGTGTAGTCATGGGTGGTGTGGTAAAGTTTACTGTTGCATTGTTCCTTGGTGTAGTCATGGGTGGTGTGGTAAAGTTTACAGTTGCATTATTCCATGGTGTAGTCATGGGTGGTGTGGTAAAGTTTACTGTTGCATTGTTGCCTGGTGTAGTCATGGGTGGTGTGGTAAAGTTTACTGTTGCATTGTTCCCTGGTGTACTCATGGGTGGCGTGGTAAAGTTTACTGTTGCATTGTTGCCTGGTGTAGTCATGGGTGGTGTGGTAAAGTTAACTGTTGCATTGTTCCCTGGTGTTGTCATGGGTGGTGTGGTAAAGTTTACTGTTGCATTGTTTCCTAGAGTAGTCATGGGTGGTGTGGTAAAGTTTACAGTTGCATTGTTCCCTGGTGTAGTCATGGGTGGAGTGGTAAAGTTTACTGTTGCATTGTTCCCTGGTGTAGTCATTGGTGGTGTGGTAAAGTTTACTGTTGCATTGTTCCCTGGTGTAGTCATGGGTGGAGCGGTAGCATTTACTGTTGCATTGTTCCCTTGTGTAGTCATGGGTGGAGTGGTAAAGTTTACTGTTGCATTGTTTCCTGGTGTAGTCATGGGTGGTGTGGTAAAGTTTACTGTTGCATTATTTCCTGGTGTAGTCATGGCTGGTGTGGTAAAGTTTACTGTTGCATTGTTCCCTGGTGTAGTCATGGGTGGAGTGGTACAGTTTACTGTTGCATTGTTCCCTGGTGTAGTCATGGTTGGTGTGGTAGAATTTACTGTTGCATTGTTCCCTGGTGTAGTTGTGGGTGGAGTGGTAAAGTTTACTGTTGCATTGTTGCCTGGTGTAGTCATGAGTGGTGTGGTAAAGTTTACTGTTGCATTGTTCCCTGGTGTAGTCATGGGTGGTGTGGTAGAGTTTACTGTTGCATTGTTTCCTGGTGTAGTCATGGGTGGAGTGGTAAAATTTACTGTTGCATTGTTGCCTGGTGTAGTCATGAGTGGTGTGGTAAAGTTTACTGTTGCATTGTTCCCTGGTGTGGTCATGGGTGATGTGGTAAAGTTTACTGTTGCATTGTTTCCTGGTGTAGTCATGGGTGGTGTAGTAAAGTTTACTGTTGTATTATTCCCTGGTGTAGTTATGGGTGGTGTGGTAAAGTTGACTGTTGCATTGTTTCCTGGTGTGGTCATGGGTGGTGTGGTAAAGTTTACTGTTGCATTGCTCCCTGGTGTAGTCATGGGTGGAGTGCTAAAGTTTACTGTTGCATTGTTCCCTGGTGTAGTCATGGGTGGTGTGGTAGAGTTTACTGTTGCATTGTTCCCTGGTGTAGACATGGGTGGTGTGGTAGAGTTTACTGTTGCATTGTTCCCTGGTGTAGTCATGGGTGGAGTGGTAAAGTTGACTATTGCATTGTTCCCTGTTGTAGTCATGGTTGGTGTGGTAAAATTTACTGTTGCATTGTTCCCTGTTGTAGTCATGGGTGGTGTGGTAAAGTTAGTCATGGGTGGAGTGGTAGCATTTACTGTTTCATTGTTCCCTGGAGTAGTTACAGATGGTGTGGTAGCATTTACTGGATTAGTGGTGGGTGAGGTGGTATAATTTCCTGTTGTAGCATTACCTGATGTAGTTTGTGCTGTAATTGTGACATTGCTTGGTGTTGTAATTGGTGAAGCTGTGCTGTTGCCTGGTGTGCTAATGGGAGGAGTAGTGTCATTGCCTCTTGTAGTGTGGGGTAGAGTTGTGCTGTTGCCTGGATCAGGTGAAGGAGTAGTTGTGCTGTTGCCTGGATCAGGTAAAGGAGTAGTTGTGCTGTTGCCTGGATCAGGTGAATGAGTAGCTGTGCTGTTGCCTGGATCAGGTAAAGGAGTAGTTGTGCTGTTGCCTGGATCAGGTGAAGGAGTAGCTGTGCTGTTGCCTGGATCAGGTAAAGGAGTAGTTGTGCTGTTGCCTGGATTGGGTGAAGGAGTAGTTGTGCTGTTGCCTGGATCGGGTGAAGGAGTAGTTGTGCTGTTGCCTGGATCGGGTGAAGAAGTAGTTGTGCTGTTGCCTGGATTGGGTGAAGAAGTAGTTGTGCTGTTGCCTGGATCAGGTGAAGGAGAAGTTGTGCTGTTGCCTGGATCAGGTGAAGGAGTAGTTTTGCTGTTGCCTGGATCAGATGAAGGAGTAGCTGTGCTGTTGCCTGGATCAGGTGAAGTAGTTGTGCTGTTGCCTGTATCATGTGAAGGAGTTGTTGTGCTGTTGCCTGGATCAGGTGAAGGAGTAGTTGTGCTGTTGCCTGGATCAGGTAAAGGAGTAGTTGTGCTGTTGCCTGGTGCAGTTACATTGTCTGGTGCAGATATGGAGGAGCTTGTCACGTTGTCTTGGGTAGATAAAGGTGGAGATGTGACATTACCCCCATGCGTTGACAGCAGCGGAGTTGTGGCATTGTTTGGAAATTGTGTAGTTGTATTCCCAGATGGAATGCTTGTTATTACTGTTGATGGCCACAAACACATAATCACATGTAATCACTATTAAAGTTTTAAGAATCTTATCTAAATCAGAACCAGTGGCACCTGAAGCTGTACAGTTGTACACACTCTGCATACCAGGATCACTCTGAGTGACGTTTTCCTTGCAAATATTTCAGCAGTTTTTATGTGTCTCATATTTCTGTCGACTGAACCAGAGATCCCAGTCATTTTCTTTTCAGATTTTTTAGATTAGATATAAAATGTTCCCTGGAATTACTGCTTATCCTCATTTTATGCTTATTGCCTATTTTAATTCCGACTGTTGTTCCAACTGTGTAAGAAAAACTTATTTTATTCATAAAGTTACTGAATCTAATTACATTCAATGCTAAAGTGTGTTCTCAGAACTCTGTACTGTTTCAGGTAATATTGTATACATGATTAAAATATGCTGTATTTATAACTGTATTTTTTCAAAAGAAAGGACATATTGTGTTTTAACAGTGGTTGTATACATTGCTACAGAAATAAGTGAGAGTAAACATTCATCGACAAATATCTAAATTAAGCTGTAGATAAATAACAATGACCTATTTTGTCAAGACTAAAGGTCTTTATATCAAATAAAGTGTGATAATATTTATTTGTGGCTATAACTTGTAGCTGCTCCACTAAAAAGCTTAAAGCCCATCCTCACTTCATTAAACAAATGACAGACAGTAAAACCAGCATAAAAACAAAAAGAAATGATTTGGTTATTGAACAAGCAGCAGCAGAAGTTGAACAATGTAGATGTATTCTGGTTAGACTGTTTTCAGAAGCATATGCAAAGCTTGAATGACAAGTCTGCAGACTGAATGACTGAACTTTAAATTACTTGAATGAGAAAATGAAAAGAGAGTTTTTTACAAAATCGTTTTCATCACTTGTATCACATGAAGAAACATTGCTAGTGCTGCTTTGCTTCTGAAGCAGTAGTATATTAGCAAGAATATCTCTTGAGCTAGCAGAGGTCAATGTGGTGTTACTGTATATAGCCTATACTAATAATGTCTGATATAATGACTTCAACTGCATTGTAGTGATTGTACTAGCTAATGTTTTGTATTGGAAGTAGAGAATGTGTCCTTACCTGCAGTGTCAGTAGAGGTAGCATTGTTTGGGCTAGCTGTGGAATCACTGGTTGAATTTGTGCTAGATAAAACTGGTGTCGTTGTCAAGGCAGTTGTGCTTATTGTGGGATCCACAGTGGATGTGGCTATCAAACCTGTGAAAGCAGACAAAATTGGTCAGATGGCATAAGATGCATATTAGTACAATGAATACATGCAATCTTGGGACACACTAGAGCACACACTTGTAATGCTCTACTGAGTGGTTGCCCTGCAGGCTTAATAAATAAACTACAGATAGTTCAAAACGCAGCAGCTTGAGTTCTTACTAGAACCAGGAAATATGACCATATTAGCCCGGTTCTGTCAACACTGCATTGACTGCCTATTAAACATTGTATAAATTTTAAAATATTGTTGATTACTAACAAAGCACTAAATGGTTTAGCTCCGCAGTACTTGAGCGAGCTCTTAACGCATTATAGTCCTTCACGTCTATTGCGATCTCAAAATTCCAGCCAGTTAATAATACCTAGAAAATCACAATCGACTGCTGGCGGTAGATCCTTTTCCTATTTAGCACCAAAACTCTGGAACAGTCTTCCTACCATTGTCCGGGAAGCAGACACACTCTGTCAGTTCAAAGCTAGACTAAAAACACATCTCTTTGACCTAGCATACACATAATACATTATAGACTTCTATAATTCAATGTTAGGCTGCATAGATTAGGTCAGCCGGAACCCGGAACACTTCCGTTAAATCCTGATGTACTCGTTACATCATAAGAAGAATGGCATCTACGCTAATTATAGTGTCTTTGTTTATCCCAAGGTTTTCCCGCAGCCTGCCGGATCCAGGTCGTATCCAGATCTGACTAGGAGCTTTGCCTGGACCCGAAGACAACGCAGTGCTGAAGTGTCAACTAGCCTCTCCCTATGGATGATCCCTTTCCCACTCTACAGATAAAACGTTGTGATTCCGGTTCGCGTACCCACCCCGAAGTGATAAAATAAAACAAAATTCTGTATCAAATTACAGTTACTGTAAATCCAGCCTCTAGTTCATAAACGCCAGAGGAGAACTGGCCCCCGACTGAGCCTGGTTTCTCCCGAGGTTTTTTTTTCTCTCCATTAAGTCACCTGATGGAGTTTTAGGACACCAGTAGGTCACTTGATGGAGTTTTTCGGTTCCTTGCCACTGTTGCCTTTGGCTTGCTCAGTTGGGGATATTCAAATTAATTAACCAAGCATTAATACCATTGATCAGCCGTACCAAACGTGGACGTTTTTTTTTCCACTAAGAAACAAACATTGTTATGTTATTTGATTGATACTGTGAAGCTGCTTTGATACAATTTATATTGTGAAAAGCGCTATATAAATATACTTGACTTGACACATTTCAGTCTTCAATTGGTTTCCTGTATGTTTCTTGCAATAGCCCAATTGCCCATAACATTCCCATAGTCAATAAGGTACAATTTACTGTCAAACTAAAACTACACATGCATGCATCACATCCTCATAGTAATTTCAATATTTTCGGAGAACAAAGAGCTATATACTGCTTGTGTTAATACCTAGCAACCACACACAAAAGAACATTAGAGAGAGGTCATGTTTCTATACCTATAATGTTGTTATTGTTTGCTTTTGAAATTAAGTCGGAAATCCAAACACAGACAAAGAACTGAATATAATTAGATTGGAGTGCTAGTTTTTGGCATTGGTGTGTGTGGTCACCATCACATTTGGCTAGTTGTCCATGGGAACAATACATCAGGGTTTGGAACGAGGTGAGAATGAGTAGATGATGATGTGATTGTCATTTTTCAAGCAACTATCCCTAAGAAGTGAGCATAATTGAGAATTCCTTTTCCTGATGATCCAGGAGTTCCATTAATTATCCGATTAAGGCATTTGAAAGAAAGAAAGAAAGAAAGAAAGAAAGAAAGAAAGAAAGAAAGAAAGAAAGAAAGAAAGAAAGAAAGAAAGAACTATCAGGCTATTTGCATAGCTGCCTGTCTATTTATTAACTTTTTTTCCACTCGCCTTCACGTTCATAGATAGATCACAGTTTACCCAGCAATAAAGTCACATATATTCATGCTTAGCGGAGAGGAACATGTCAACAGAATGGATTAAAATAGGCTATTACCACTTGTTTATAAGAACCATATGTCAACCTAATTAAACAATGTTCATGTATGTCTTAAGTGTGCTAGCAGAATTCCCATTTATGAGAGTAAGTCATGTGAAATCAATTAAATTGAAACAAAGTAGTCTTACAAACATTTATAAATATATAGTCTTCGAATGTCTCACATGTTGGCTGAGCTTTGTAAAGGTAAATCAGGTTTAATAGATCCCTTTAGATGGATACTACATCAGAGGTACACATTAATGTCTCAAAGGGTGCAGTTGTTTTTTTTTTAACTAACAAAGATAGATGCTGATAGACATTCACTATCACATAAGCAGTTCTGCAATATGCATTTCCTGAAGATTTAAGGGGCTTCTTTAAAAGTCAAGATTCACCAGACTCAGAGGCACTATGCTCGAATCAGAAACATCTGTTTCTCTTCATAGTTTATCACATTGTGAGGACAAAAAGTGAAAACATAACTGATACTTTAAAAATTAAATATATATTTTAAGTACCAGATTCCACAAAGGTACATGCTGTTGTATTTAAATGTTATACAAAAAAAATCTAATCTAATCTGCACTATTTTATTAAAGAATAGCATTTATAATACATCTTGTGTGTTCTCCCAAGGGCAGTGCATGATTCAGGGTGATTATTAGCCTACTACTTGCTAATCCGTTCCAGACACAAAAGAGATGAGTGGGTTACGTAAGGTCCAGTTCTAGCTTAAAGCATCACCAGAAAACTAAGTCTGAATGAGGAATGAGGCTGTCTGGGTCAAAGAGCACATAAGACTTTACTTCTGACCAGAGCAGAGGTCAGGTCAGATTTCATCTTAGTGGAATTTACTAAGTTAATTGAACTTTTTCTGCAGATCTCTTATATAAAGTTAGTGGTCTGGACAGCAAAGGTTCTTTGTTTTTTTTTGTGTGTGTTTTTTTTTTCTGTCCATTTAAATAATATCAATGAACATCAAATTGTTCATATTTATTTCCAGTGGATTTTACATTTACAATAAAATGTATATATGCAAACCAGAAATATACATTAAAAAATATAGAAAAGTATGAACAATTACTTAACGCTTTGCAGTACAAATATTACATAACATTTATTTTTGGCTATTGCCATCAGCAGAAAGGAAAGTAATACATTTTAAATAAAGTTTACAGAGACTGTTTTCTTTTTTTTTATTAATAATAGGACTGTCAATTCAAAGGTAGTGGTAGCAAAATATTGGATATTAATATTTTGTAAATGAAGTAGTAAATTATGTTTTTTTTTTGGCGCAAACAAGGCACTCGTGTCGCTTCATAAAATTGAGGTTAAACTACTGGAGTCACATGAGTTACTTTTATAATGTCTTTACTGTCTTTCTGGGGCTTGAAAGTGGTAGTTGCGTAGCTGTCAATGGAGGGACAGAAAGCTCTCAAATTTCATTAAAAAATATTTTATTTGTGTTCCGAAGATGAATGCAAGTCTTATGGGATTGCAACGACATGATGGCGAGTAATTAATGACAATTATCTGGTGAAGTATTTTTGGGTGATTTAACCCCTTAACAACAAAACAAATAAATTAACAAATAATTTAAAATCAACCAAATTATCAACATATATTTGATTTGTTTTAGATTTTGAATAATACAATAGGTATTATTAAGTATATTTATGATAATTAAGAAGAAACAGTAATGTCAGTAACTTCAAGGTCAATTAAAGTTAATCATCTAGTTAATGCCTACTAGTCTGCTGAGAGCACTCACAGGATATGATTATTGAGGTCGCACTAGCATTCAACTACAGCATTCATTCAGGTCAAAGGAAGGCAAGTTGCTTCTGTCCTGTTACCAGAGTAGCCAATGTCTCAACACCCTGTCCTCTAACCAAATTCCACTATTGCTATGTACAGTAGGACCTCTATTTCTGAATATGTGTGTGTGTGTGTGTGTGTGTGTGTGTGTGTGTGTGTGTGTGTGTGTGTGTGTGTGTGTGTGTGTGTGTGTGTGTGTGTGTGTGTGTGTGTGTGTGTGTGTGTGTGTGTGTGTGTGTGTGTGTGTGTGTGGCAGGTATAAAATGACCTTGGAGCTCGTACACACAGAACCTTGAAGCTTATCCACTCCCTCTCACACAGAAACACACCCACTAGATTTGTGAACTAGGTGGCAATAAGCTTAAGTGTAAGATATAAAGACAATATTACTTTTTTTAGACCAAACATACACACTGAGGGGCAGACAGTGTAAGAAAAGCTAAATAAGATGGGTTATGTGTGTGTGAGAATAAGTGAAACGTGGGGGTTGACAGGCAGATCTGAGATGCCTCAAGGCTGAAGTCTTCAAAGCAGCAAACTTGACGCCAGGCAGCAGAAAGACATCAAAACTGTGAACTGCTTTCACCTCTTCCTCCCACAGATAAACAAACACTCACACCCATACACAATCATCTATCACCCTGGCTCTCAAAAACACATGTAACCTTCTCATTCTCGTAACCCAACACAAAAAACATGTCTGACTTTCTCTGACGCACACTGATTGCCCTTTCTCTCTGTTTAATCATCTCCTCCATTCACTCCATGGCTCAATTAAAATCTTTGTTAAGTAAGAAAAGGGACTTCGTCCCTGTCACTAGCCAAAGCTAAGTTTAGTTTTTTGGACAATGAGTTGTTAAATATACTTTAATTAAAATTATAAATCCTTGTATGTATTTAGCGTTTGCAGTTTGAACCAAATATGCTTTTGTTCAGTGTCAATAGTACTGTTTAAGCTACAGATCTGTAGTCAATATATTATATTATATTATACCTAAAATACCGGTATACAAAAGTCTGTCATTAAACTAGATGGCGCTGACTGACAGGTCCGATTCGCAAACACGCACGAAAACAAGAGGCGGGATTTATCGCACAAACCAATCATATCCAATCATAGCCGATGGAGGCATTGTCTCTTCTCACATGACTTTCCCTCGTTCATTCTCAATTATCCCCGACATCATTCTCTACAGGGCACAGCTGCATCAGTAGCCAATAATCTTGCTGCTCAATCTACAAATACTTGGTCAGCATTTGCTGTAGCATTCTGCCACCTTCCCCAGCTCCACATGTATAGATCTGCTATGCGTACTTCGTGTATGCTTAATTGTACCGCATCAGCATGTCTTACATGCTCACAGTAGGCTTGCTGCGATAGTCAGTGTTACCAGTGTTACACAGTGTTAGGCCACACACCGTTTACATCACTTGCCCACTGCAGCATACTGCAGGGCTAATGCTATAGTGATAAAAATCATTTAGTTCAGTTAGAGAACAGACACTACAATTAAAAACTGATCGCGTCTGCTCAATTCAGCGTAAGCCGAACACAGATCAGCAGCAGGAGTCAGATTTCATTCATCAGCATGGTGTATGCCTTGCTTATTCGTTTTGTTAATAAACCCATCTTATTCATTGTCATAACCATTACCATGCCAAACACTCAGAGAGTTTCTTCATATAGACTCATATAAGTATGTTTATATAATAACTTAATATTTATTTGGTATTATTACAAAATGAGACATAAAAAGTGTATAAATCACTCGTTTTCTAAAGTAACAGTGTCCAACAGCGAGACGCACAGGTAAAGTTACAGCGGGCGTCTCTCTTGCCTCCCCATGAGCCTACTGAGTAAACAACTCATACACTTAGATATCACCGCTTTATATCACGTCAATATCAAACGTGAAATGGCTGAAAACATGATGACTGTGGGGGAGCAATCAGCTTGGTGAAATTAAAGGTAGGCCTACATCTTGATGTCTGTGTCCACTGTTTACTGAGCCTGAAGACTGATGATCCAAAAATAAGTTGACAGTTGAAAAGAACAGCTGAACAGTTCACAAGTAAAATACATTGTTTAAATGGTTACTGCCTTTTTATATATACATAGATAGATAGATAGATAGATAGATAGATAGATAGATAGATAGATAGATAGATAGATAGATAGTAGATAGATAGATAGATAGATAGATAGATAGATAGATAGATAGATAGATAGATAGATAGATAGATAGATAGATAGATAGATAGATAGATAGATAGATAGATAGATAGATAGATAGCAACTAACTGGAAAAATAAGTTTAAGTTGCATATTCAAAATGCTAAAACTATTAAATAAAATAAAAATAAATGAAAGATATTTACAAATATTAAAGAAAATATAAATAAAAAAGGACAAAGGCAAAGGCACAATAAATAAACATTTAAAAGTGAATTCAAAGTATTAATAAATACTATATCAGTACATAAATAATCCTAAAATAACACTGACTGCAGATTTCAAGTCATGTCAT
This sequence comes from Meda fulgida, assembly GCA_030578275.1. Classification (NCBI taxonomy): domain Eukaryota; kingdom Metazoa; phylum Chordata; class Actinopteri; order Cypriniformes; family Leuciscidae; genus Meda; species Meda fulgida. The sequence continues at coordinate 27,019,410 of CM060618.1, forward strand.
CATATTACTATTATATATTTGATCAAACCTCTAAGTTATGAACATGCTACGGACATGAATGTTGACTCAAATAGTGGCTTGTTGGGCAAAAGGTAGTAATATTAGCCTCACTTATGTACTTTTATTAAGTAAAAACCTATAACACCCTAATAAACAAATAAAGCATTATAAACCATTAGCAACCTTTCACAACAACATCCACATGTTTTATTAAGAAAATCTACACATTTAGAGAAGCTTTGATTTACATGTAGCACAAGTGCTAAATACTTGTTTTACATAAAGTTCCCCTCTTCATTGTTCCTTAACAACACTTCCTCTTTCTGTGTAAAATTGGTTGATTTTGCCATTGATAGACACAACAAGCCATAATGACATATACTCTCCCTTACTCTCTCTTGCAAAGGCTTACAAAGCTTTAAATGCCTCTTAGGTAACAGATGGTTCCCTGGAGAAGCACTTCTGTGCTAGAACACACTAGACAAACTCACAACCAATCATATCCAGTTAAAACACATTCAGCCTATTCTGTCCAATTAAAGGGCAGATTTACAACCTCTAATCCCAGTGGAAGAGAAGAGAAGAGATGAGAAGAGAAGAGAAGAGAAGAGAAGAGAAGAGAAGAGAAGAGAAGAGAAGAGAAGAGAAGAGAAGAGAAGAGATATAAAAAAGTCAATAACTTAACTCCTTGGAGGTTTAGATGAAGCGTATGGTTAATTTACAGAACAGGCAGCATTAATTAATTATATTGACTGTATTAGAGAGCTTCTTTATCCCTCAGACGGCCAGATTAGCATTACAGCACGTTGCCTGGATTAGAGCACACTCTGAAACAAAGGCCTTATTCCACAATCTTCCCCGCCTCGCTTAATCAGACCTTAGAGGACCCAATAACATAATTTATAATAAAAAAAATGAATACAAATATATAGGCTATTATTTTACTTTATTTCATAGCCTATTTTATTCTGCGACTGTTGCATGTACTATTGCAACAAACAAATGAACAAGGAAAAACCAAGGAGTGTCCTAAAGACCCTGTTTTGTATAGAGCTACTTTATTATTTCTATATGATCTGAAATTGCTAGATTGGAAGATTTGTCTAAGACTCCTTACTCATTTGAAAACATCACCTTAGAACTAACAACAACACTGCAAAATTCTGACATTGCTTTTATACAGTTCAATAAACAAGAAGTTAATATTGAATAACTTACATTTTAGACACAATATTGCTTTTCATGAAAAAAAAAGTCCCAAACAAAGCCACATCAGAACTTTTTGTATGGTGTTTTCTTTGGTAATGATTGATTCAGCGTTTTTTAACGAATCAACTTAGCAAATGATTCTATGACTCATTCAGTCACTTATTTAGTTCCCTAATGAATCAGCTTTTTTGAACCAAATGATTAAATGTGTAAATTATTCAAGCGGCAGTAATTTATGCAATAAATTATGTTATCAAATTCTGTAAATAATATATATTGGGCCATAACATCCTCAGCAGAACCTCAGTAAACCTCCATCAGTAATATGATACGCATGATGGTTATGGGTTACTGAAGATATAAGGAAGATAAATATAAATACTGTCTCTCTCACACACATGCGTTTGTCATTTTCCTCACATTTGACATCTTGCCATCTATCTGCCATCCTGACATTCTCTCTTTAACTTGCTCTCTGTTTTGACAGGTCCCCTGTTAAGACACAGCTGGACTTGGTGCCAGACAGAAAGGCAGGACATACCCACAGGCTATTCCTCTACTACAGAACTACACACACACACACACACACACTAGGACTTCCTTTATTACAAACACAAACAAGCCCTATAAGACAAACATGCAATGCCGTATATATACACCGATTATTGTGTTTAACTAGGCCTTGACATAATGGTAATTTCGTAACTTGAAATTTGAGTGGAATTTATTAAATAAACGTATCAGTCTGTGATCAGTGAGTCTCGAATTAAGGCTGCAATAGTCATCACAATCAGAGCAGCAACACAAAAGCACATATCCTGAATGGAACATGTTATTTGATAGCCTATTTTTGTGGAAGATACTAAAATAAAGGATGTGATGAAAAAAATCCCCAGGAGTGCTCACTTACAACGAAGTGTGTGTGCGTGAATGAACACTGGAGAGTCTCAAAGTCATGTCTGACTGTAACATAGTGACTCACCACAGACTAACTCTCACACCACACAAAATGCCAAAATTAAACAGACACGTAAAAACACTGTACACTTGAAAATAAAATAAACTCAATATTTTTGGTAATATTGTGTTTTATGATAGAATTACAAATAAACTTTTTATCTATTATTTTTAAAGACAGTGTTGAATGTCTTTCATACTTTTCATGGACAAAAAATCCTGTAGGTTTCCTTAATTTTTACATTTACTATTTTACTATTAGGCAATAATGGATATTGAATAAAAAGGAATAATCAAATAATAAATTATTGCAATTGCTTGTTTCATTAAATGTAACCTACAATTTTATAATGTGAATCATTCAGTTAGGCTACTTATTCAAAATGAGTCTCTGTTTCCCACTGACCACAAATGTGACCAATGACTTATTTGCATGAGATCATGTTTTATGAGAAAGAGCTAAAATATTACTAATAATAGACCCTTTCGATACTATATTTAATCTATATTTAAAACAGTTGTGTTAGCCTATGCCTATTGCATGTTTTACGAAGCTTTATCAGAGGAACAACGTGGTCATTTGACTTTAAATTAGCCATAAAAACGTTCACATGAAATCAAGACCCTGCACTTTAATATATAGTTGACAACTCTGTAAAATGCTTAAGCGCCAGCTAGTTTTCAGTCTTAAAAGTACATTCTGGACGCAAATGGTGCATGTAGGTTAAAGTGAGTTAGCTAAGGACAACGCTGATGTATCATGCCTATAAATGCTGTCTAGGTTGTTAGATCACTAAGTTTTGAATCTCGACACTATTATTCTTATTCACTATAGGCTTCGAAAACTATTTTGTGCCCGTCTTCCAGGGAATCGTTCAAATGTGCCTCACGTTTTCGACAGGCAAAAGTTTTGTATTTTACCAACAGAGACCAACATTAGAAGCCTAATACAAAACTAAATGGACATTTCATTTTCGCGTTTGTCCAGCACTCGAGACTGTCCAAGGTCCTTAAAACAAAAAAAAACATATCCACGGCCCAAGTCAAATTAACACCAGTGGGTCAGTCAAAATAAAATTGCTATCACCTGTAGAGATAGCTATCTTTTCAAATATAGACTACTTGTAGCTATATCTAAAATAAACCCTTCAGCACACAAAAACACGCGGGCTTACCTGAGGTCGAGATTAATATTAATAGGAAGAGTTGATGCGTCCGTGACATGGTTCTCTACTTAAGTGACGTTCATACAAATAAAATAACATAAAAATAAATAATAATGGGCTTATTTGAAAAAATAATAAAATCAAATTCCCCAGAAGAAGAATTCCTCCGTGCAAGGGCGTTATGTCCGTTAACTCTGTGTCTTTCGGAGGTGTATTTCCGTTGGAGGACAGATCCGCTACAGGTGGCTTCAGAGAGCCCAGCCAGTTAAATACGCCTGCAGGGGGAGGATACTTAGGCTACAACCTAGATTGCGAAACTGGACTCTTAAAATCAGTGTGGCATAGGCTATTCTTCACCCCAGATAGAGCACGGTTTAACGTCATGGGTCTGTTTAGAAAATGACGTTTTACTGGGCTCCTTTGATAAAAATCAATGATTAACTTCCTGTTTTTAAATGTTTAGATCTGCAATAGGCCTAGATATTGGTGTTGCTTTATTTGCATTCGTTAGGAAGGTTTGCATCAATGCGCAGTTTATTTGAAATAACATGAGTGATGGAAGTGAGGTCAGAAAATACATTAGGACTCATGAAAACCTCTCAAAATTTAGATTTCTATTTTCAAAGAGAATCAAGTGGGAAATTAATCTTAAATATGTCTGGTTTAGTGTCAGTTGTGGAAGGTTGCTGGTGGCCTGTGCCTGGAAACAACATCACGTTGGTACTATTTTCACAAGTAAGGTGTCCATTTTCAAAACACTTAGTACAAAAATCCAACTGGTCACATGCACTTGTAACACAGCTAGACATTCTTTTAAAACCTGATCTCATTCTTTCATTACAGTTATATACATTTTTAGTCTTCATAATCATCGTTTCAAAACAAGATTATTGTAATAGTGGTAACACTTTAGTTTAGGGTCAAATTAATTTAGATCATCAATTCAATTTATAGTTCGAAGCAGGAGGTGTTATAACCTTTCAGCCTATACCGTCATAATATACTGACGCACATAGGAGTTGATTTGTTAGACCACACCTTATTGTGAAACATTTTATAAATTCTTTTTCATAAAATTAACACAAGCCTTGTATGATGTATTTTATGAGGCTAAAAAAATATCTGAGAATGTCAACATTAAAAATATGTTTGATGTTTGCAGATGCCATGATGAAGCACAAGTAAACCCTATACAAATATGAACACGTAAAACCTCGGAGAGGAAATTAATAGAAAAAAAAAGTCTGACATCAAAGTTTTATTCCTCTGATTCATTCCTAAACTCATTACTGTAAGTGCTTCACAATAAGGGTGGGAAGCACTCATATCTGCAATGCAAACGGACTGTTCAATACTGTTTTAAAGAAGAATATCTTGACATTTAGTGCCCAAATTCCTTTACTTTGTATCAAGTAGCTACAGACACTCCCTTCCTTCTTATCACTTTGGAAAATGTGTGGATTGCCAAGGACAGGATGGCAACATAAGCCTTTTGTTTAACCAGGAGTGATAAAAAGAAACACTGTGAACAATCCAATTCCCAACAGATAAAACTTAGCCATGCCAAGACTCGGTGTCAACTAGCATGCAAAATGTATCAAAACAAAACAGCTTGACTACACTGTAAAATGTAATAAATTGATGTTATACTTGGAAATTTTAAGGCAATCGGTTTCCTCACTTTTTCTAAGTAAAGTAGTGTATACATTTCTAGTTGACACAACTTAATAACATTTGTAAAGAAAACTTGTTAATCAAGTATCCTCAAGTACTGTTGAATCAATTGAATAAATTGAATCAATTATAAGTTGTGTTAACTTCTCATTATAGTTCACAAATATCAGAAAACCGATTGGCTTAAAAAAAGCAAGTAAAGTGAAATAGGAATAGTATGTGGTACTGACAAATGCTTAGTTAGCATAGTTAACTTAGAGTTCTAGTAACTAAAAAATAACTGTAGAGAGTACTTGATAATGTTACCATTGTTGTGTTTTGCATGCTGAATGTTGAAGTCTGTGTGACTCAAGCATGATCAATTACAAGAAATATGGAAGGATTATATTAACCCAATTAAAAGTTTCACAAGGAGTTTAGGACATATGCAAACAGAGATAAATAACTGCAGAAGTGGAGGAAATTAGTGAAAAGTCCAATAAGAATTTCCCCGTCTCAAAAACCAAACTCAAACCAATCAATTAATGTGGGTTTTCTGAGTAAACAAAGCATAGTATATGATGAGTACAGATTATTAGATTTTTACAATTAAGTTAAGATATTAAGTAAAGTTAACTAAAAAGTTTTAGTTAGAATCACTGTTGGATTTTACAGTGTAGAATTTGTTCTAGTCACATTTATGCATTTCTAATTAGTATTAACCTTTTTATTTTCTCCTCAAGCACCTGCAAATAAAAATAATATAGTTTCACAAGAGGGATATTGTATCTCCAATAGAGGATTCATGATCAGAACATCATGAAATGAGAATATTGGGTCCTCCATCTCTAATCTTCTGAATGTTCTACACACATCATTCAAACATTATCAAAAGCATCCACTTATGTGTCATTTACTGTGTTGATAAAGACTGAACTGTGCTGGCATTCAGTCTATATAAGAGGGCAAAAGTTCTAGAGCTGTATAGCCTACCGTATTGTTAACATTTCGAAATGGTCATAAAGACAAATGGGGTCTGTGTAATGAAGAGGGCTTGAACTCTATAATCTGTAGGAATGCAAAGTCATTCAGTGTAGTCAGTGGCAATGGCACAGCAGGGATATACCACACATTTCTCCTTGTTGTTTTTACTGACAGAGCACCTAAGGCATAGTATTTTTAAACATTTTATTATAAACTTTCTTCTACTTTTAAATGTTTGCCATTGTCTAATAAGGATGTTATTACTAGTAAACGAAATTTTTAGATTGAAGTTTGATCAAAACTAAGGATACGTTTACACAACGATCATGTGCTAAAAATATAAAAGTTTTTCCTTTGTGTTATTCGCCTACAGATGAAAATGTCACAATGACGCCCGTTTGCACGGATCCGCGAAAACGACTAAAAACGCTGTATTATGCTGCCAGGCCAGTAGTTGGCAATGTAACGAAACACTACACACCTATAGACTGAACACGTAATTTGCATTCACATGACCTCACAGTTTTCACAAATTCACACTTTCATGGTTTACATGGAGACGATAACAGTATAATTTTCAAAAACTTCGTTGAAACTCGTTTTCAAAAGTTTGCGTTTACAGGCCCCCAAAATGCTTCTGTTGTAAATAAAAGGCCAAAACACGTGTTAATGATAAAAAATGGTTGTTGGAAATGCTGTTCAGAAGCTATTAGAAAAAAGTAAACTATAGCCTATATTCCCAATTAGTGATGAGAATTGGAACAACATTTTATAGTAATTCAGACAAGCTTTTAAAGCAAACTTAAAATTAAGATTCGGCATTACTTTTGTTGGACTCACAGGTTAGGTTAATTCAATTTTGGTTGAGGAATTGAGGAAGCAGATTAAATTCAGGCTTTATTGACCTGGCTTACAATGCTAGAATTTTGGGTTAGGGATGATGATTATACACAAGTAGTATACAGAAGCCCATAGCCTGTATGTTTCGAGAGAACTCCATTATGTACTCATGAAAATGTGAGGGAATGATTTCAAACAAGTATTATGATAGGCAGGCAAATCATCATGAGAGGAAGGCAGATAGCTGGCCACCATCGTTCCAAGAATGGTTACGGAACATGGGAAGTTCGCAGCATATGAAAATATTTTATTGTCTAGTTAAAAGAATAGATGTTTACATGCGGAAAGAGTAGATTTTATAGTAAGTACTGAAACATGACCTTTCGGTGAGACTCAATTATAAGAGCATTCCTTATTGGAGGACATTTTCAAATGACCCGTTTATTTGAGCAAAACGTGTGTTAATTTGGCACATGTGTGAGTTTTATCATATAAAAAATAATATAATATAAAATAATTTTAACTTTTTAAAAGAATACTGTATTTAATGAATATGTTGTACAGATTCTCTTTGTCATCCATAATTTGAGAGTAATGGCATAGTACCAGTGACTGTAGTAAGAAGTTGAAAACTTCCAAAAATGAAAGCTTTACTAATTAAGTACAAAGGACTTCCTACCCACCCTGCATGTATTTACGAACCACGTGGGAGTCCATTGTTACTGGTTTTTGACATATAACAGGAAGTAAAATGTGAAAATAGGAACTAAAATATGAAATGCGTATAAAGCAGTAAATGGAAGTTCTCTGAAATATGTCACATACCAGCACTGTCATTATTCTTTTATGGTGCTTATTGTCTCATATCTCTCAAATGCTCTCCATAATAGCAGTGTGATCAACATCTGAGCCATTGTTTTGATGTATTTTCTTTAAGGTGTTCTAAACCATCAGTAAACGTGTGAGTGGTAGTTCTGCAAGATTACCATGTTTCAATATGCTGCTTGTTCCTAAGAGACACGGGACAGAAGTTTTATGTGTGGCCATTAATTCATCAAAAGGACAGGACAACTGCAGTAAATCTCTGGACCTTTAATTAAAGCAGAAAAAACTGTTCTTAAGGTTATGGTAACCTTGACATGCTTACAGCTGCAATATTGATTAAAATTTGGACACCCTACAAGAACCAAGAATCAGGGACGATTTTAGTACAATAAGTTATTTTCTCTTTTCTACACTGTATAGTCCCACAAACCAGATCAAATAGTATGGTTTCATGTTCTAAATGGAATATGTTATTAGTATGGTAATTACTGAGTAATAGGGTTTGTAGTATACGTAGTAAATAAGTAAGTAAATAAATAAATAAAATGTGATATGATAAACGTAAATACAAATTTAAGCTTAATTTATTTTTAAGCTTTTGGGGTGAAGCTGAAGGTTGTTTTAATTTTTGAATATAAAGTAATAAAAGAAAAAAAAACTTCCCTTTGTCTGTGAACAATATTCATTCTGAGTTCAGATCCACTGGGAATTCGGTTTCAGGACAGGGAAACCAGGAAGAGGAATTACTGTATTTTCACAGTAAAAATATCACTTCTTCCGTACTGTTATGTTTTGAATAGAAGCATGGAATCAGAATAACAAACAAATAACAAATGAGCAGCCTTATCAACACTTTTCTTTTAATATGACGTCAATTTAGAAACATTGTTTTAAAGCATCCTCATACAGTTGATAGAGACTGTACCCGTCTCTGTGATGCCAAACTAAAGGTGCAATATCTTAAACACCACATTGAGTTAAAAGTGTTGACTTAATTTCTGTTGAGATATTCTATTATTAAAAAGACTGAAATGAAAAAAAAAAGCACAAGGAAGTTGAGTATATGAGAAGCCCTGTCATGTGACTCAGTACTGTCAAACAAAAGCCTCAAAGTAGACCAGGGATTTGCTCCAAATTACATCAAAACTATCACAAAATTGGAAAATGTGCATAGTAAAGAACGAATAGATCAAATGAATTTGAACTCTGACATCACACCACAACCTAGACTTGGAGGCTCATACATGCTTGGCTGAAATTCATGACGGTTCCCTCCGACCAGAACAACCCTGTTTGATCAGGTGTGCTCAGGACAGAATACACCTTTATGGTTATATGACATGCATGATGACAAAGACCAATTGGTCCTTCACTGGAAATCTTTATTAGAAAGCTGCTCCTTGGGCCTCCTTGCTTATTGGGACTGCTGTGAATTTAGAAACCTACAACTTGCCTGATAAGATGAGAGTGCTTAAGTAATTTTTAAGAGTTAATTTACATTTAGTTACGGAGTTACAGTGGCCTATCTAACGTGTGACGTGAATGACTACAAGCAAACAGTGCTTGGACTTTAAACCTTTTGAGTGATTGCAAAATGTGTCTAATGTGTTATTACTAGGGCTGTCAAGCGATTGTATTTTTTAAATCTAATTAATTACACTATGTGCCGATTAATTGATAGATATAATCACAAATTAATCACATAAAATTTGGCTGACAAGAAGTCATGGCCCATGATTTTTTTTTCTAATCTACATCTGAATTGGTATTTAGATATATATTTACAGACCAAAACATTTTGGTTACCAACATTCTTCAAAATATCTTCTTTTATATTCCGCTAAAGAAAGAACGTCATACAGGTTTGAAACGACATGAGGGTGAGAAAATGTAAATAAACTGAATTTTCATGTTTGGGCAAACCATCCCCAAAATTTTATTTAAAAAAATATGAAGTGGTACGTTAAATAAGAAACTAAAACTGTCAGTATAGGTGGTGGTAAATGTCTAAATGGATAAGTAATCGAGTCGTTCATCAATTCGATTCGTTCAAATGTCTGCTTCATTCAGGAATTAAGTAAATGTCTCTCTTCATGAAAGGGCCATTGAATCATTGGTTTACCTGATTGATGGATTCGCTCAAAACAGAAACTTAGTTCTTCATTTCTGTACTGGCTTTACAGGAAATGTTGTTGGCAAAACAGAGACAATAACAAAACAGACCGTATTGTGTCTAAAATATAACAATATTATCTTATTTTTTGAACAGTGAAATAATCACATTCGCACTCCTGCTAATGGGATACAGATATAAATATGAGACAAAAACTAATTCAGAGGCATTTTTGCTCTGATATCTTGAATTTTAGGTAATTTTGACTGGATTATATATACTGCATCACGTAGAGCGCTGTCCTGATTCATGTTCGTCACCAATCAATTAAATGAAATAAGATGAACTTCATAGGTCTGGGGCGTTAAATCGGCAGTTATAATAACACTAAATGGGACAATATCAGTTCTCAAATCATTAGGCCTACAGACTCATAGACATTAAGACTTATTTGAAAAATAGTATTATTATGCCTGACGAAATGTAAAACAAAATAAAAGCTAGGGGGGACACGCCTATCCCCGCCTAACATATTTTTCATAAATTCAAACATGGGAAGTCAAGCATATTTTTCATACATTCAAATGTCTTCACTCCTCAAACAAAATGAACAAAGCATCTGTTGATTATGAAGCTGAATTTATTACCCTGAAACAAACAGGGCCATAAATATCTCTGTTGACTCTAATTGTATTAAAAGTTCCTTGATGAGTAAATGTAAAAGTAAAAGTGCTTCAACTTGAAAATTACTTGACTTTGACCAGCATTTAGCTCCCCACAAAAAAGGCCAAAATCAACAAAAATGTGAAACGATACTGATCTAAATGTTTCATCAACTCTTTTAAAATCATGTAATGCTATAGGACACAATTTATAAAGGTGAGACAATATCTTGTATTCCCATTAAAATGGAAACTATAATTTCTTATCAAGCAAATAGTAATATAAAAAATCTCATCTGCAAAACAATATTAGACAAATTCATACTAATACTAATTCAAACTTTGATGTAACAAGACTAAAGCTCTAATGAATGTACAGAACATTAAACTTGAAAGATGGCATTTTATTGTGTAGTTCTAGATGTGTTTTTATCAAAAAAAAAAGGTTTTATCTGGTTACATCAAAGTTTGAATTACTACCATATTGAAACGTTTGGGGTCGGTGTAGGATTTTTATTGTGGGATGTTTTTGAAAGAAGTCTCTCATTAAAGCTGCATTTAGATGATTAAAAACATAGTAATAACAATATTGTGAAATAACTCTTCAGAAATTCCTATGATGTCAAATTGTATTTTCAGCATCATTACTCCAGTCTTAAGTATCACATGATCCTTCAGAAATCATTCTGATATGATGATTTGCTGCTTAAGAAACATTTTTTATTATCAATGTTGAAAACAGTTGCGCTGCTAAATATTTTTGTGGAAACTTTTTAGATCTTTTGTAACTGTCTTTTCTGTCATTTTTGGTCAATTTAATGCATCCTTGCTGAATAAAAGTATTAAATACGGGGTAGTGTATATTTAACCTAACAATAACTTGATTTGTCCATTCAATTTCAAGGACAGGTCGCTATCTGGAAATAGTTAACCTCAATGCACGTCATATATAGAAAGCAGCATCATACAGGGCTGGGCAAAGAGCTATAAAAAGACCTGAAACAGTCCACACTCCACCCTGATACAGACATTACCTCATAATAGTGCAAGCGATGAGATACCAAGGGTAAAAAAAGATAATTTTAGCATTTATTGCTTGATTACAGAAATTAAAGTAAATACTTTAAGTTATTAGAGGTTACTTGCTACGATTGTCACTCTGGTAAGTACCTTGCTTTATGGTCAACATGTTGAAAGAGCAAGACTCAAGATTAGATTCAAATTCACCTCTAACTTTTGCCTCAGCAAATATATGACATGTCACAATGGAAATAAATCCATACGTCCAAACACACTGATATCAGCATTTTTATTGTTTTTCCTAATCAATAATAAAGTCAAAATGGACAGGTATAGCCCTGTGTATCAGATCACAAGAATCTGTAATAAAATAAGACAGGAGAGAAAAAGATAATTAGCTACAAATTTGGCATGGTGACAAATAGGTGGCGAAAAGAAAAAAGTAAAAAAAAAAAATGTACATGCAAAAAAACAAAAAAACATCAAGGGAGAGGAAAATAATGTAGTGTTATTAACGGTGTAAACAAAATAAATATTTTCAGGAATATACAGCAAGGACCCCCCCCCCCCAAAAAAAGTCAAGAGAACATTATGGTGGCAACCACTGACAGATTTATGGCTGGCATTATTCAAGCCACATAGGAACTCAATCGAGACTTAACAGTGTCGGAGGGGGCTTTACCCATTGAATCCGAAATCGTCAAATTTCAGCTGCGCTCCACAGCAAATCATAAAAACAAAACAATGAACATAACTGCAGGGCATGGGATGAGTTGAAAACACAAGTAGGCTGATAGGCTGTGCACAATCTGCATGTGATGCATAAACATTGAATTCATAGCATCTTTGGATATCCTGTCCTAACAGTTATTGAAACAATACAAAGTGAGAAACTTCAAGAACCTTTTGTGTTCAGAATACACTGTGCGCACGGTCCATACATCAGTGTCTTTGCCATTAGGCAATTTGCCGTTTGTTTTCAGAAAATTGTCTCAGAGTAAAAAAGCAATTCCGTAATGAAAACAAACAAATGATGGTGCGGGGACTATTTGAGGCGTTTCTTAGCGGTAGCCACATCAGTCATGCTACATAAAGTAAATCTTTGATATCCCTGCTTCGGTCACCAGTGATACGAGGTATAAAATCATCAGCTTTAATGATTTCATTTTAGTCAAGTCATCACACTCCTCAATGTTATTATTACTACCATTATTGTGAACGGAGTACCTCAACATTTCTAAATAAGTCCTAGTGGTCTGTTTGTGTTCCCCAAGAGACGGCCGCCTGTCAAACAATCTTGCATGTGGTTCTGTCCTTTTAGGTATTGGTAGGTACAAAAGGAGTTAAAACACATGAAAGGAAGAACAACATTAGATGACAGTAATTCAAGGACAGTGTAACAGCAGCCAGCAGCGCTGATGGAAGACAGTTATTGATTGTTAAAAAAATAATACAATAATACTTGTACAGTACAAAATCAAATGTATAAAAATGTAGTTCAAGGTAATACTTTGCCCTGCATGCACACTGCAATAAGTTGGCTGAATTCCTTTTGGACTAAGTCCGTATATTTAGGACCTATACTATATAAATTACTAAGAGTGGGACATTTTACAAGTTGCCTCTGGTAAAAGGCCTGAAAAAAACATGGTAATCAGTACAACAGGGGCCATTTCAACACATAGCACATTTTCCAAACCAATACTTTTGGGGGGGAAAAAAAAATAAAAAAAAATCCCCCTCTATAACCTGCCCTACATCCATGAGAATCTGGGAATAAAAGATAAAAAAAGACACCCTACGCTCCCACCCCGAGGAAAGCCCACCCTTAATTCCAGCAAACACGCCCCGTTGAAACTAAAGTTTTCCCTCAGAAAGACCTTATCACTGGTCTTTTTGACATAACCTACACTTACTAAAATAACAGCCGCTCCTTTTCTGTCTACTGCCCCCTTTTAAAAAACAGCATGTCAGTTGCACAGCTCACATACTGTGTGATCATCAGCCTGGGTAGTTTCATTCACCATGTAAAATAAACAGGTTAAAAAAAAAGTGCTAGATGGGATTCTTTCTGACAAAGAAGGTAAAGCAAGAGGGGACGGAGGGAAAAAGGGATAGCAAGCCAGACAGACAGAAAAATCCCATGATCTGGCCTGTGCCAAGAGGCACTTACACGCTCGCATGCAGCGCCCTCTAGTGTATAGCCCTAGGCTTCGCAATACAAGGGAAAATAAGAGGGATAGAATGAAGGGGCTGTTATGTGCTGTCAGTCACAGGCCTCCCTTCACAAACTCAATCCCTCTTTATCTCCCTCCAAGTCACCTGCCAGTCTCAAGAAAGAGTATATGTTATTTTACATACAGATATTCTTATAAATATATATTCATATATATATGGCCCTTACTGAAAGAGAATGTGAGCATTTCACATTGAGATAAAAGTACCATAATCTCTATACAGCTAAGTGGAAAGTGGTGTCAGTGTAATTTAGCAGGCAGCGCTTCTGTCTTCTACTTGTCGCACTCATTCAGAAGAATAAAAAAAAAAAATCTCCTGAAAAAGTTCTTTGTATTTGCAAAACGTCTGCCTCTTCGATGAATGCTTGCTACCCCCTCTTATAGATTTGCCTTCCACACATTTTCCTGAGTAATACTTGAATCATTGTAACAGACGATTTCAGTTCTGGGTGACTCCCTGCCATTGCAATTTCGTAGTTATTTTTTACATGCTTGTGAAGTCAATTACTAAAATGTGAGTGACTTGGAAAAAGTAAACAACTATTTTCACTTGGTTTTTTTTCATCTATTGATTAACAGACTAGACCTAAAAGTATGCTGAGAATAAAAAAAATGCATTTCCTTATTTTCCAAAGGAAATTGGGGGGAGGGGGTGAGACAATGGTGAAAAATGCATCGCAGGCCAAAGGAGAGAGAAATTTCATATGAACAATGGCAGTAAGAAAAACATTACTTAAAAGCATTACAATTTCATTAAAGGAGAACTAAATAACAATAATAACAATATTAATAATAATAACAACAACAATAATAATACAAAATAAAGACAGCATGACAAAATAAAAATAGGGAACCTCCATCTGAGCATCTAGGCACAGGAGCCCATTCACCTGTAACTTTGGCTTGTTGGGGTTTTGGAGCCACTGCTGACTGGGTCGCTGGCATCAGCCAAGAGACTGCTATACCCTGAGAATTCGGAGACTGATGTCTGTAAGCGGTGATTTACCTCTCCCCCCGAGTCACTGCTAAAGGTCAGGGGCACTCGGCCCCCTTTAAACTGTGCCCCGAAAGCCTGGGCAAAGTTTTCAATCTGATAAGAAGCCTTGGCTGGGTCCAGGGTGGCCAGGTCCTGGGAAGAAGCCAGGGCGAATCCTCCAGTGGTGGCTGCGGCTCCATTTTTCGGCCCTTGCGGTTCTTTTGGACCGCCCAGGTCGGGAGGCTGAGGTGCGATCTGGTAGGCGTTGGTGTTGGGGGTGTGTGGAGGAGGCGGAGGGGGGGTGTGCTGCTTGTCCAGCTGTTCGGTGAGCTCCTGGGAAGGTGTGAGCTGCTGGGTGTGCGCAGACTGCTCCAGGCTGCTCATGTGGAAGCCCGTTGGAGGAGATGACCCTTCTAGGAGACCAAAGTGAGACTTTGGCACAGACGAAAGGGAGGGCGAAGATGAGACTGGTTGTGAGAACGAGTACTCGAGAGGTGAGGAAGTATACACATGCTTGTCTGACAAAAGTGGGCTAGGCCCAGGAAATGGCCCTGTGGTAGTCACGGCAGAACCATGACTGGGACCCGATGGGAAGTTTAAGTTGTGACTGGTTCGCTCTAATGCCTGAAGAAGAAAACGCGAGTACTCATGCATGATTACGGCTTTGTCGCCACTGTTGGGACTTGATGGGGAACCCTCGGGTCCCAATGGGTCTGCGGCATCCGTGCCGGCTGGCTGGAGCTCCACGTGATGGGGATCAGTGATGTCAAAAGTCACATCATGCTTGTGAGCATAGTGGTCCAACAAGCTCTGGAGAACCTCATCTGGGATTCCAGACTTGTCCTGCTTTATATATCCCAGAGGGGACGAGTCCAGAAGGCCTAGCGCGGCGTCACCATCTAGAATCCCAGAAACGACACCCTGAATGACCGTCGGTTGCGACTGCAGATGACTGATTCCTACGTCGTAGTCTGAAGCTCCAGAACCCACACTGCCATTGTTTGTCACATTGAGGTATCGCCTCTTCTTCAAAAACTGCATGGCATCATCATAGTTACTGCTGCTGTGACCAACTTTGGCCCCTTGACCTGGAAGAAGTCCAAGGCCTTCCAAGCCTCCTCCGGCAGGCAACTCCATGCCTCCCGGTTTGGATTGATCCATGTGGTGAGTATTCTTCTCCAGGGACTTCCTGTTCCCCTTCTTGAAGGCCATCTTGGGAGCCCGGCCATGTTCGCCATGCATGCTGGGGCCCGGCTGGACTGAAGATGACGTTGTTGAGACTCCGTGGTCCGCAGCTGAGCTGAAGTCATGAACCCCGTAACCATCCGCCCCCTGACTATGCGTCACCCCCAAAGGCCCGGATGACTTCTTACGTTTGCGTTCACTCCCCTCACCAGCGTTTTTTGACTTGCCCCGTTTGCGGCCAGTTGTGGCTGCATTTCCCTGAGAGATTCCATAGCTGCCGTGTTCTCCGTCACCTGCTGCGCCCAACTCGTGCTCCGCTCCATCCATACCCTTTTTTATGGCATCTCCACATGTCCGCTTGTGCTTCAGCAACCGGTCCGTTCTGGAAAAATACTAAAGCAGGAACAAAAGTATAAGAAGACAATACAGACAAAGAGAATTGGCTGAAACTGCATGAAACTCACCTGTTGGCAGGTGTCACACTTGTATGGCTTTTCTCCACTATGAGTTCTCTTGTGTCTTTCCATGTGATACTTCTGAATAAAACGCATGTTGCACTGGTCACAGCTGAATGGCTTCTCTCCTGAAAACCATAAAAGCAAGAATAAAAAAAAAACAAGTTGCAGACCAAACAGGCTTTGAATAATTTACAACAAAAACAGAACCTGCTATGAGGCATGATAAACATGTTGCAAACAATAACAGAAATAGGGAAATGAAAGCTGAAGTTTGTGCAAACTTGAGGAACTTACCACTGTGGATCTTCTCGTGTCTCTGTAAGAGGTATTTCTGAATGAAGCTCATGTTACACTGAGTGCAGCGGAAAGGCCTCTCACCTGTAAAGGAAAAAGAGTCAATCATTGAACTTGTTTGCAGTGACTAGAGACAGCAATACAACATGATGGTTTTTAATGTGACCAGTAGCACCCCAAAGTATTCTGTACTGTATACTTGAGGTCTGCTACCCTATATAATTTTTCTTAGTTACAAACCCGAACCCGAGGCTATTCATTAAACATTAACGGGTTAACGTTTAATGAATAGCCTCGGGTTCGGGTTTGTAACTAAGAAAAATTATATAGGCTATACATATAGTTTACGTGCCGTGTTGTGCAAATATGAGCACACAACAGAGAAAATACATGCGCAGTTTCAGCACCCCCATCCTCCTCTGATTGCTGTGACCAAAATAGTGCGCGCGGGAGCACATGCGCAAAACAGTTTTGTAAAATGATATAGGAATCTTTTTTATTTGATCAAATATCCTCCATGTACTGAGAAGGATATATTTATGTAAATAGTTGAGCAAACTTTGTTTTGAAGTTTAATGTTTGAGTTCCAGAGGAATTTGTGACTGTTTCACCTGTGCAACCACATCAAAGTTCCGTAATTAGTAAGTAAGTCTTTTTTTCTTGTGCTGACTGCTGAGGGGGGCCGCTGTGCCTTGGTGAAACGGTGTTTGTACATGTATATGCATTTAATTATTGTTGCAAGCAATCATAAAATACAGCTTATTGCAAAAAAAATTAAAAGGTATTTCTGTGAGAAATGGACCTCGGGTTGGGGTTTAAATTATAACTGTAATAGTCGGGTTAAACGATTTCGTGTATGAGCTGGGTTCGGGCTTCAGTTTAAAGCCCGTGCATACCTCTACTCTGTACTGGCATCAGTGTGCATATGAGTAAAAATAATTACAGCAGGTACAAACTGAATCAATTACTTCAGAAAGCCATTTGATGAGCAAACCAAAAATAGCATTTTCAATGAAATATTTGGAGCAATAAGCTTGTTGAAAACTGAAGCACCCTATTTGTGTGCTATAGAAGCAGTAGTTCTCGACCTTTTGACTCTTCCAAAGTTCCCCTTTGTTAGACTCTAGGGGTCTATCTAGGCAGGTTCTTCTGTTGTAATAAAAATAATCTCCAAAATATGATGAAGAATATAAAACATTTAATGTCTCACACATTTTGTTAGAAGCTATTCCAGCAGTTATCGAAGTCACTGACAGAATAATTCGGCTTAAATGTACTGCAAACATTAAACTTTTATTTTATACCTTAACAAATTAAAAATATTATAAATACTTGAACATCTTTTCTAAACAAATGTAAAATAATTTAATATTTTTGCTATTCTGCAAACATTTTACCTTAAATAATTTATCAAAAATATTTAATAATTAAGCCAAACAGTTCACCTGAGTAAGTACTGTCTTCTTTGTGTAATAAATGTTTTTTGTGAACTTGACAAACCAACTATTTTAGAATGCAAGTACACTTTTAATCTCTACTTAATACTGGCTGTTAATCCTTGTACCAAATTGATAGGTGATGACACTGTGTGCATGGCCCAATGTCTACTGTGTAGAAAACACACTAACTTAACCACGCTCTTGTGTGTAAGAGTAAACGCATGCTGACCTGTGTGTATAAGCACATGTCTGCGTAAATGATAGGAGCTCCGGAACGCTGCATTGCAGTGCTCACATATGTGCGGTTTGGAGTTTGGAGACAAGCTCCCTCCATCTGGATCCAGCATCATTGACTGCAGACAATAAGACAATGATCAGCATTAGACAACACTAATATTATTGTATGAAGGGAAATCTTGACATTTTAACAAGAAGCACAGCTGTGAATAATAACCAAGTTGTATGTAAAAGCTTTGCATGTTTGCACCTTCGACTCTCCTCGTTTCCTCCGTGTCTTGCCCTCCTGTCCCTCTCCGTTTGACCTTCGACCTTTCCTCCCTGAGGATTCCTTTACCAGCCGTCCTGACAGCTGGAAGGATAACAAAGATAGAATGGGATTGGGAGAGGACTAAATAAAAGACAACAAACCCCCATTCATTCACACAACATTTGTGAAACGCAAATCTGTTTTTTGTTTTGTATGCATAGGAGGTTGAGACTTGCGTTTTGTGAATGAGAGACACTGCATGCGTGACTCTAATATGCACAGAATAGAAGAAAGTCTAGTTTGAATATTAAGTATAAGTATTCCCTAATGTGCACGTGGCAGAAGGCATGGTGGTAAATCTCTTATTTACGAGCCTCTATATCTATCCCTGGAGAATAAATGCCACTTTTCTCATTTTCGCAACCATCGATGGAAAAATCACCATGTGGATTATTGACCAGCTGCACATCTGAATATTGTCTCACACTTAGGCAGTATAAAACAAGAGATCGCCAAGAAACGCACACAAAAACCCATCCTGAATGGGGATTAAAATATTAATTCCTTATTGAATATCCTTATTGTCCTTCTAAAGGCTATGGCATATTTGACAAAATAACAATGGAGAAAACTAGAGCGAGGAAGTAAAGAAAAAAAACCTTACTCTTTGCTCTATTCTGACAACTTTAAAATGACCTCTCTTTCAACACAAAGAGCATGAGGAAGAGCTACTGGGATAGATTAAAACCAAGCGACCAAAAAACAAAAGACAGAACAAAGACGTTATGCGTGGCATTTCTTGGCATGCTGCTAGAAATAGTTGTGAATTAGCATGAGTCATAATTTTATTAATGTAATCATAGCTGCCTTTGGCTACTGCAGAAAGACAGAGCCAGATGCAGTGTCTCAATGCTTCAGCCCAATTTCCTTTCAGCCCAATTTCCTTTCAGCCATCGGTGCGGATGAGATGATCAATAAGCCCTTATAATGATTAAATGGGATCATTGCCCTTACAACCCTGGAAAGGGCTTAATCACCACAGTATGAGAAGCAAAGGTGCCGTTTTGCATTTACACACACACACACACACACACACACACACACACACACACACACGCACGCACACACACACACGCACGCACATCTGCATGACTCTTGTTACATTTGACCTAGTCAAACCCCTCACTCATCCACAGAAACGAGATGACATCACTGACAGGAAGGACTATTTGTGCCCTACAGTATTGTTATGGAATCTGCTTTAAGCTCGGCTTGAGATAGAGCTGTATGACTTCAATGGAATCTAGACCTTTATAAATCTGTCTTAACTCAAGAGTCTGGGGATTTTTTTTTTTTAATTATACTATAGCCTAAACCACATGGCAAAAAGCACGGTACATATGCAACCCTAAGTATATGTATACATAACATACATACATATATATATATATATATATATATATGGCCATTCGATCACTGGTTGCAAGATGTGACTGGATGTGAAACTCTGCTAGCAAATATGTGAAAATTAAAAAAAAAAAAAAAAAAAAAAAAAAAATTCATAGGACCCACTTTAAATTTATAAACAGTGCTATTATTTATTTTTATTTTTTATTTATTATTATTTATTTTATAAGGAAAAACATTCTGGAAAATTCTTAGTTAAATATTTTATACTCTAACAATCTCTGAAGTTGCCCTTTTATTTATTTATTTGCTTATTTAATGCCATGTTGACACCAAAGGATGTGTGCATGTCACAAACAGAATAACTTAAAATATTTTATAATACATTTTAAATGTAAAAAAAATAAAAAAATTACCTATTTTAGTTTTAAAATTCTAAACCCTTTTTCCTGTTGAAATGTTTTGTGTGGTTTTTTTTGTTGTTTTTTTTTAAACATCCCCTAAAAACTTTCTGGTTTAACCCATCTAGTGATATTAAAAGTAGGGAAGTCCATTAAAACATTCTTAATGGAATCTTGGAAATTACACATTGGTGGTTCTTTACCTTTTAATAAAAGCACACAAAAAAAAGAAAAGAAAAAAATTCTTTAAGTAACTACCATCTTGTCCAAAATGTAACTTCAACGGAAATTCTACAGACAGACACCGCCACACTTACGTTTCCCAGACTGAGGTCGTGCACCAGCAGGTTCTGATGGTTGCCCAGCGAGACCTCCAGCAACTCTCCTCCACTTCGTACTCCGGCTCCACCTCCACCCCCCGGGTAGAGAGGAAGTCTGTAATCGTGTTCAGAAACCTTCTCCTGTTTAATGCCCATGGCATGAACATAATCGCCCACACTTCCCATCATCCCTCCCATGCCACCTCCGCCACACAAGCCTCCAGCACTCAGCCCTCCTCCTCCACAGTCAGGCGAGTCCCTCTCCTTCTTCAAGATCATCTCGTGGGGCTGTAGGTCAGCCATAACCGTTTGACTGGCCAGACGGGTGAAACTAGTAACAGGGGGCAGGTGGCTGAACATGAGCATGCCTGGACCGAAGCCTGGCTCCATGCCACCATTGGAGCGGAGGAACTCATTGCCAAGTTTGTCCTGGATCAGGCTCATGTTGAAGGGGCAAGGCTCAGTGTTATCACACCGACACTGATGCTGGAATGGGCGCGATGGGGTCTGCTTCAATGCAAGGCCACCTCACTCATCCTAAAGACACCAAAAGAGACAAAATAATGATTTGACATTTTTCACATGCATTACTACGGTCTGATGCCAACAACTGTGTCCAACTAGCCAAGTAGAAGGACTTACAGGGTTCATACAGATGCTGTCAAATGAAATTCCAGGACTTCTGAAGCACTACATTTTTCGTGTTCAAGGACTACAATCAGAGATCTCTTATCAAACAATATCTTTATCTTTCATCCCTATTGTGTAATACATTGTGTGCAATATAAGTGATTTTACTCACTTTTTTGCAATATACAAAATAATATATATTAATAATCACTACCGTACCGTTCAAATGTTTGTTTGGTAATGGTAAGATTTTTTTTATGTTCTTGCAATAAGTATTTTATGCTCACAGTCACCAGGCTGTAGGCTATTTATTTGATAAAAAATACAGCAAAAACAGGAATACTATTATATTATTACAATTTTACTTTTCTATTCTCATGTCTTTTTAAAATGCAATTTATTCCTGCAATGGCAAAGTTGAATTTTCAGCATCATTACTCAAGTCTTTGCTCTTCAGTTTCAAACTGATCCTTCAAAAATCATTCAGATATTCTGACTTGGTCCAAGACATTTCTTAATATTATCATTAATGTTAAAAACACTTATCAAAAGAAGAGCATTTATTCTAAATATATATTTTTTTAACGCTGTAAAATGTAATCTTTGATGAAAAAAATATTTCAGTAAAAATATTTCAGTATTATTTTATTTCCAAAAATCTGACCCCAAACTTTTGAAGAGTAGTGGATTTTTATAAACCATTCTGCATTCTAAATATCAGTGACAGCAATTAAAAACAACCCCATAAAAGCAGTTGTTATTGCAGTTTATTTTTGAATGTTAGTTAAGTTCCTAATATTTTAAAGCTACACTGCTAAGAGGATCAAATAATAAATAAAAACATCAAAAGCTTCAAGAGTGTAAATATGGCATGGAGAACCAAGTAAGCCATGTTAGTGTTAAGACCTGAACACTCTGGTTAGTAAATCGTAAAGTTTTCAGGATCCTCCAAACCGGGACACTGTGACAAATGTTTGCAAGAAAACAATAATTATTTGAGGTTCGCCAATTTGATGGAAGTCTTAAAGCACTGATGTGATGTGATCTTTGAGGGCAATCTTAGGAACAGTTACGCCGTATGCTCTTTTGATCCAACTAGCGCTTAGCCTAACTGGATTAAACAGAAAGGTTTGTGGGTCAGACACAAAAGACATTATAAACTGCTCAACAGTGAACTATGGTTGCCATTTCCTTCTTTTAACACACAAACAACAACCTACAGGAAACAATTTGCTTATGACTTTTGAAGAGAGGAGTAACGTTAAGTACTTATAGAGAGTCATTAAGATAACACAAACAGGGCTTCATCACAGACTGACTTTCATTTAAAACTCTGTAAATGTGCTGCTGAGATAAAAAAAAAATCAATGTTTGATTTAATGGATATTTTATTATTCATTCTTTACTCTGTATTATAGAGTCGTTACCTGCCTAGTTTCATGACGCATTAAAACCTATCCATATTTTTAATTGTAAATAGATATAGGTCAAAAGCACACATAGGCTACAAGACATCTCGCTCCAGCCCAGAGATGACCATCAATTAACGTTTAAAGGTAATTTACTGGCGAAGATCTCGTTCAAATAGCTGAACATTTTTATTTTAAAAAAATATTTTCACATACTCTACAGCAAAACTAGAATTATTTTTTGTATGTACATTAAACCAAGAAGACAAAATTTCTATTTTCAAGCTGAAGAAACCAGTATTTACACATCCACAGACATTCCTTTTAAGATGCCATATGCAAAACAAAATGGCTAGTGTTTGCTCACATACTCTATTTTGAACGTTAAGGATTAAGAGCATGTTTTAAATATAAACACAGATGTTGTGCCCCGTGAACCTGTCTAACATTACGGATGTTGGTGGATGATGGCCTGTGGGATATTCCACCTAAACTTTTACATCTTGTGCAAATAAAACGTGTGAGAGAGAAATATGTCTTATGAGACCTACATTAATCTATTTTAGTGGCTATTTTATGTGTAAGCAGAGCACTCTCATGAGTTTGAAGACTGGGCATCCTACACCAACTTACAGTCAACTTACAGACTGGGCATCCTACATTCAAGAACCAATGAAGTCCATTCTCATGTGTTACGCATCACGTTTGAGCTAGCCTACCTCAAGAACCAATGAGGTTCATTCTCATGTCATGCAGCACGTTTGAGCTTCACCAAGAACCAATGAGGTTCATTCCTGTGTGTTACGCAGCATGTTTGAGCTTCAGCAGGAACCAATGAGATTTGTTTTCGCACATCAAGAAGGTTCGGTTGAGCTTCTGTTTATGTTCACCGACCAATGTTTATGAAATGTGAATGAGAGCCTAAATTCAATCTGTTTGTCATATAAAGCGATCATGCCTTCAGAGAATTTGGACTAAACTGCTCAATTCATATGGATTAGTTTTAAAATCTCTTTATGAATTTTCAAAAGTGGTAGTTGCCTATCTGTCAATGGAGCGACAGAAATCTCTCCGATTTCATCACAAAGACCTTCAGTTGTGTTCCAAAGATGAAAGAAAGTCTTAGGGGTTTGGAACGATGACAGTAATTAAAGACATAATTTTCATTTTTGGGTGAACCAATCGTTTAAGGACACGAACACTGAAAGTAATGACAATGAGTCAGAATGATGTTTCAGTAACCACTCTAACAGATCTAGTTAATTTACTGAAAGATCATATATAAACCAATAAAATGTGAGTCTTGCTTTATTTTGTGGTAAATAATAAATCTTATTATAAGTCTGACCCATACCTTTGGTAAAACATGAACAGTAAAAGATAGGCTATGCAGAATAAAGAAGATATTCTGAACAATGCTGGAAAACCAAACCCTTTACATTATTACTGACTTCTAGCTATTGTATGGACAAGAAAAACGTCTCAAAACATCTCATTTTATGGTACACACAGAAGAAAGACAGTAATACATATTTGGAACAACATGGGGGTGAGTAAATTATTTAAATTTTCAGTTGAACCATCTCTTTAACTGTGACATTGTATTATTTGCTTATCAGTAAAGGAAATCTCATTAATTTAAAGTGGTTTTACAATGGTAAAAGAAAGAGTTGCTACTGCACTTTGCAGAAATGTAGCAGGTAAATTTTGACGGGCACTGCAGATATCCATGTCTGTCTCAATGCATGTGCGCACATGTTTGCCGAGGGTACATGATGTTTCCGGGAAGTCAATGGCCAATTGCTTTTTGGATTAATGCGACATCTGATGATTCATACTATTCATTTCCCCTTAAAGGGCTGTTGGATTGGATCTGTACCAGATGCCTGTATTAGTCAGAACCACTCCATCCGTGTCACTTCGCAGTCAAGGCAAAGATGAAGTAACTACAAGGATCAATAGGAGCCCGTTCAAGATATGAATCCAACATTTATGATAATTATTAGTTCAAAACATGTCCAGCTATCTTATAAAAATATGTGGTCCCACTTTATATTAGGTCTTTGTAAAGGTGTTTAATGTAGATATATAGTAACTATATATAACTATCACGTTTTATAACATATATATATATATATGTTATAAAACGTGTACACAATGAGCGCATTGTATCAAACAGCTTCAAATGTTAGTAGGCTATATAGTAGTTAAAGACACTTAATATAAAGTGGGTCCAATTTCCAAACATCTTGTGGAGTAATAAAGGAACACTTTGTCCCAATAGAGGCGTCTCGTATCTCACGCACCTCGCGTCTCTTTGTGTTGTGAGTGCGCGCAGACAGCACGCGACGCAGATGGTATGTAAATAGCTCGTGCATAAGTTAGCCAACTGAGCTAGCTCATCAATCAGAGACACAAATCATTTATTTCACACACTCAAATCAAATCGATCCTCAACTCGGGACGCAGTGGCCATATTGGAGAGAAAAGCAACATGACTCCGTGGCGCGGGACCCTGAAGTCAATACTGTGAACGCAGGGGTTTAAAGTTTTTGTTAGTAAGACATGACCGTTATGGTGGGATCCATATTAATAACTTCATGCCGACTCACAAAGGGCCTCGCGGCTAACGCGCTAGCTATCCGGCTAAGCGATGCGTAATAAATAAATTACATTGGCGAAGTGTAGGGCATGCATTGTGGAATCATAACAAATATAATTAAAAAAAATAGTTGCAATAATTAACTACAAAAGCACTTTACAAAGTAAAATGTGATTTTGTTTAACATCACATGCTCAAAAGAAAGAAAGAAATGAAGCCATATAGAGTAGGCACAATGGTGTGGCTGTGCGAGCGACAGCGCTTACCCATAATAAACAGCACCATGCAACTCCAACGAACAATTGATGCTCCGCGTCAAGCTACGCGGCTAATATGCTACACTACGAATCGCTGCGCTTTGTTGTCTGTCCCGCTTGCGCGCACCTCTCCGGCGCACCAAACTTCACACAAAGCTGATCTCAGGATTTCGCTTACCAGTGCATGTCCACCGTTGCCTCTCTCAGTGTGTATTTTCCCCCTCGCTCGTTTCTTTTAATGTTCAGAGTCCAAACATTGTTCTCCCGCAGCTGCTGCGTTCCTCCATCTTGTCTGAGCGCGGGGAACTGTGGGTAGAGCGGACGGGTCCTGCGAGGAGACAGACGCTCTGATCCAGGGCATTGGAGCAGCGTCCGATAGATAGAGCACTGTCGCACAGAGGAACAGACCTAGTGGGTGCCATTGGGAAGATTTACATGTCAGCAGCAAGACACTGATATGGAAGCCCATTTCCGCCACATAAGAACAAAAAGCGTGCTTTTGTAAATCATGACAAAAAAGGTCGAAATTAGGCTATTACATACTTTGTACAATGCATAGCTATTTTATGAGATTAAACAAGTTATAATTATGACACAGAAAGTAGTCATTTCTACTTTATCTATGACTTAGAATGGCATAATTCTGTTTTTTTATCTCATAAGTTTGACTTAGTACAACAAATTTGTATTACATTAAAAAGTCCAAATTAGCATATGATATGATATGATATACACTATACACAATTTTCAACTTTTTGTATAAGGCTACAAGATTCAACTAATTTTTGTAAATTTTTTAAATTACTAAAAGTATTGTTATGTCATAATTCAACATTTATAATAATTTAGTTACTAGTATAGCCTATACTAATTTCAACTCAATATTTGTCATATTTTCATAATGTGTGTTCATTATTTTGTGTCATAATAATGACTTACTAAGTTGATAGGCCTATAGTTTGATTCTCACTTTTTAAATCATAATTTCGACCTTTTTCGACATAATTATGATTTACAAAAGCGTTTTTTCTTATATGGCGGAAATAGGTTTCCATATGGTTTCCACAAACTGTGGGTAATTCTCACAAATATAAGTTCATGTTTTTTTTTCTTGTTGTTTTTTGTTAACTTTATCACATGTACATTCACAGATGAAAACATCTGCATTAACTGCTTTCACATTATTTTCCGTGACAATCTGTTGAAGTTTCTATTGCCCATCTGATTCTCTCAGCTGTGTTTGTCTCTCAGAAATATGGTGGTATCCCATTGGGTCCTCCAAAATTAGGACACAGCACATCCTACCATTGTAATACAGCTCTCAAATGAATAGGATGGCTGTGACACAATTCATTAAAGAAAAAAAAATCCTCAAATAGCCCCTAATTAACTACTTTATCCTAATTGTGAGCAAAAATAGTGATCCTTATAAGATCCAAAGAGAAATGAAGAAAGATAGAGACAATGAAACAAAATAAAACAATAATAAACTAAATTTAAGCTAAAATGATGTGCTTACCTGAAAGAGTGTTAGAGAACAGAGCCATTTAGTTGGTCAAAAATATTCCTTAAAAAAAGTTGGCCATGCCAGAAGAACCTGTCATGAAGGTCCATCCCTAAACCTAACCATGTGGGGCGTAAGCACATCAGACAAAAACATACAAATTAGTTTAATTTGCCAAAACACAAAATAGCTACAAATTGCCATGGCAGCTGATGCGGCCAGCATCTGAAGATGCTGTTGCTGTAACACTCTCTTATTCATAACAATTTTATGTTTTGTCAAATTGGTGGATGATTTGTATGAATTCGTACGATCTGCATTTGCCCCATTGACAGGTTTATGGGGTTAGAGGTGGACATACGGATTCTTACGAAATCAGCACCTAACAAGTTATGTTTCCTCATGAGATCAGATTGGCTGCATCTCCTATTTGTCTATTTTAAGACCCAATTAATCCAGATGAGAAATAATGGACATAAATGGACGTAAATTTAACGATGGAAAAGACATTTGACACATAAGATATTGTGGTTGCACTTTATGATAAAGTCCCATCAGTTAACATTATGCACTATCTATTAACAATAAGTAATACATTTGTAACAGTATTTAATAATTGTTAAAATTAGTTAATAAAAATACAATTGTTAGTTAAGTAATTACTATTGGAAAGTGTTACCGACCTGTCTATTCTCCTTCTTTTTTCCCACTTTCCACAAAATGGCAAACAATTGCAGTAGTTTTTCTCTATATTATAATTGCTAGTGTGTCTTCACATGCTTTTTAAATGGCTTAAAAATCTGGCATGACTGAAATATTGCTGTTTTAATATATAGAGAGATAATAAATTCTTGCAAACTGAGAGTGTGGGATTTTTTTGTTCTCTTTCCGTGAATGTGTCTAATGCACATGCAACTGGTCAGGTGGGCAAGGAGGGGTATTTATTTATTTTTCAATATGAAATCCCTCCAATCTCTGGACTGGTTAAATATGCATTGAACATTCTCCTCAAATGCCATAGTCAAACAATGTTCTTGTATATGTGTTCATGTGTGTTTGGTAATCCACTGTATAATTCATTTAAAACATTATTATGATTAAGATCAGACAATAGTACAATAGTGCTGCCCATAACCAACCACAACAAACTAATGTGTGTATTCAAATGATAGAAAGACCTACACAACAGTATCATAGGCGTCTTTTCCTCTTAATACATAGAAAATGCAATTATTTATTGAGGCAGGGTTGCAGTTACTGTGCAATCAAGGACACATTTTTTATACATTTATTATTAATCAAATTCACTATACTATTTTATTGTTAAAATGAATTACATATAGAAGATATAGAAGCAATGACATAAAATTATGTTTGCCAAATTTGTCCAGTATTGTAGCTGTTTGGTCTGTTCTCAATTTTGAACAAACAGCTCATGACTGTTACTAAAGGTAGCTTGCCAGGTCGTGATTTCATATAGATGTCATCAATACAGCTCATTCATTATTCAAGAGCATGTATTTACGCTCACTGTCTGCCATGCTCTGCCTTTCTCTTTCTGCTCCTTTCCTTCTTCTCATCATTTTTTTCATTTCCAAATCTGAAGGGCTTTGTAACAGCATCTGGTGTTCAGACATGTAATCATAGAAACAATCCCATAATCCATACTCTCTATAATATTGTCTTAGTAGTTTGCATTGAAAATAAAACAAAGTATCCTTTCGTCATGTTTACGGATATACACACAGTCCTAATGAAAATACCAGACCCCGCTCAATATTTCATTAAGCTATTAAGTCATTCCCCTGATAAATGCATTAAATACTGCTTTAATACACAGTGCCTCCATCAACAAGAGAAGTGCTTTTTCATCTGTTCGTTATTTCTCAGAGCCAGAAGAGTTGTCATTATGGGGACTGTAATCATTTTTTATATAACAGATATACTGGCCTGGCCTGATGGCTGCCCGTATTTTTGAGATTCCCCAAGGAAAAGCAAACCAAGGGAGGAAGAGAATACGGTTTCAAATTTTTCTACCCACTGTATAACTGCACAACAACCAAAAATAAGCATGCCATGGTGGGAAAATTAAGTGTTTAATTTAAGAGTATTTAGAAAAAAGACAGACAGTGCCTTTCTGTTAGTATTAACATCAGCAGTGTAACAGACCTCATTACAATGAGGAGATATAATATTGTTTTTTAAATATTATTATTATTTCACTCTATTGCTAAAACTCTGTAAGACAGTTACTTTATAAATTAAAATAAAATCTAAAATATAGTTGCGTATCTCGATCATTTTTATTTTTAAATAAATCAGTATGTATTGGTCATAGGTCTGTCTGTGGGTTTTGCAAATATTTAACCAATGAAAAGTATTAAAAAGAGCTTGTGACTAAACTTCGAAACTTCAGTGCTCCTCAAACCTCATAACTCCACCTGCCTCTATCGTGAATGAAGTGACGCACACATTTGGACCATCTCTGCTTGTTTGCCATGCAAAGGTAAAGAACTGGTTGATTAAGTACAGTGTTTCCTTTATTCAAGAAACACTAAGCTAATGTTTTAAGAGTGTCTTAGTCTAGCATTTGTCGGCGAGTCATAGCAAATACGGTCTTAAATAGCCTAGCACTTCTAACATGAGATTGACAGAATCTCAAATGACAGAAAAAAAAACTGAGCGCCCACATTGCTACAGCCATGATAAACCGCATAACCCAACCTAATGCGATGCACTTACTGCCCCTCTCTCTCTAGCCTGTATATATGTATGTATGTATGTATGTATATATGTATATATGTATATATATATATATATATATATATATATATATATATATATATATATATATATATATATATATATATATGTGTGTGTGTGTGTGTGTACGTGTGTGTGTGTGTGTAAATATACAGTATATATACATCATATATGTGTGTGTGTGTGTGTGTCTGTGTGTGTGTGTGTGTGTGTGTGTGTGTGTGTGTGTGTGTGTGTGTGTGTGTGTGAATATACAGTATATATACAGCATATATGTATGTGTGTATGTGTAAATATACAGTATATATATATATATATATGTGTGTGTGTGTGTGTGTGT
Organism: Meda fulgida; assembly: GCA_030578275.1. Lineage (NCBI taxonomy): Eukaryota > Metazoa > Chordata > Actinopteri > Cypriniformes > Leuciscidae > Meda > Meda fulgida. The sequence continues at coordinate 27,049,548 of CM060618.1, forward strand.
GTGTGTGTGTGTGTGTGTGTGTGTGTGTGTGTGTGTGTGTGTGTGTGTGTGTGTGTGTGTGTGTGTGTGTGTGTGTGTGTGTGTGTGTGTGTGTGTGTGTGTTATTGTTAATATTAGGTCTTTTATTATTGTCCAAGTACTTGTGTCTTTCTAATAAGAATAAAAAAAACTTAGGCCTAAGAAAATCAACAAAACCCATATCCTCTGTTTTTAATTACTTTAAGGTGACTTATTAAAGGGATACGTCATTTGTCCGCACAGATTGATGCCCACAGATAAATACTACATATTTTAAACTGCAAAAAAAAAAAAAAAAAAAATGCTTGAACTGCTATCGTTTTTCAGCGAAGTGTGTACTCACGCATTTAAGTCAGCAGATGGCGCTGTGAGTTTTTAATTAATTGACCGCGGAGGAGAGTTCAATTTTGAAGGACAATTGAGTATGATTTTCTTTTTGCCTTCCTTCAGCGACAAGATCATTTGAATTTTTTGACTCAAATACTAACATGAAAAAACAAGATATTGTGTCAGTTTACCAGGACACCAGGCCAACCGAGCATATTGATTTCATTGGCCTGGAAATCCAATCTTCTTCCCAATGCTGGGGAGAACACACACACACACACACACACACACGCACACGCACACGCACACACACACGCACACACACACGCACACACGCACACACACACACACACACACACACACACACACACACACACACACACACACACACACACACACACATGTTGGGTTTTCATGTTTTTATGGGGACTTTCCATACATGTTCTATAGCCTACTGTACATCCTAACCCTAAACAGACAATCACAGACAACTTCCATAATTGTTACATTTTCAAATAAAACATCACTTGATTTAATAGCTATAGGCTACTGCCATTTTTGCGGGGGCCATTCTGTCCTCATAACGTTCATCATTACCACACACGAGCATCTTTTCCAGAAAATAGTATTTCGCTCACACATTAAGCCCCCTCCTCCCACCCGTCCGTCTCTCACACCCACTCTCTCTTCTCTTTCTTCTTCTGCTGTTCATGCCATATAATGTGGAGAAGAGCTGGAAGTGCACAGAGAACACAAGCCCGTGCATTTCACACGGACATCCAGAAAAACTCGACCAGAAGAGAGACTATAGTGCAATGATGCCACAGTAAACTGTCATATAGCAGGGGTGCACCTTCAGCTTTCCTGACTACATTTTACAGTCCAGATTAAGGCTAGATTAAGGAGGGGGGAAAACTTGGCATCGCTTGACGACCTTGTCAGCTACTTTTGAAAGTGAAAAAGGCACCAAAGCCATGCTACAGAGAAAGTAAGTTTCCTTTTTTTGTGTTTTTTAAACTTATGAACCCCTTCCCACCGGTTTAATGAAACAAACGTGCTGAAGTTATGTCAGCGCTAAGGCGTAAATTCGGAGAGGACTACCAGGTGGTGAACACGAACAGAGCCGCGACTTTCCCCATCGCGCCGGTGAAGAAGAAGCGCCAGCGCTTCGTGGAGAAGAACGGACGCTGCAACGTCCAGCACGGGAACCTCGGCGGAGAGACCAGTCGCTATTTATCCGACCTGTTCACCACGCTGGTGGACTTGAAGTGGCGCTGGAACCTTCTCATTTTCATCCTCACCTACACCATCGCCTGGCTGGTCATGGCCTCGATGTGGTGGATCATCGCCTATATCAGAGGGGACATAAATCATGGCCGTGACGCTTCGTACACTCCGTGCGTCGCCAATGTTTACAACTTCCCGTCAGCGTTCCTGTTTTTCATTGAGACCGAGGCGACCATTGGCTACGGTTACCGCTATATAACTGAGAAGTGCCCGGAGGGCATCATCCTGTTCCTGTTCCAGTCTCTGCTGGGTTCGATAGTAGACGCGTTTCTCATCGGATGTATGTTCATTAAGATGTCTCAGCCCAAGAAGCGCGCGGAGACGCTCATGTTCAGTCAGGATTCGGTGATCTCACAGCGAGACGGAAAACTCTGCTTAATGTTCCGCGTGGGAAATCTGAGGAACAGCCATATGGTGTCCGCGCAAATCAGGTGTAAACTCATAAAGGTGAAAACACACACTGCACTCTTACAGCGCAACTCGGGCATCTATTGGCCTTTAGAATCCGTTTACAGTTATTACACAATACAGTAAAGCATCAAGGGCAAAATAAACTTTTTTTTATGAAATGCAGAATTTGAAACTTGTGTCATCATCTCTCCTTTTTATTAGACTCTTATTTTATTTAACCTCAGCCATATTAGTATAAAATAGTACATTTATAAACAGCTGCATGACAACTTTTTCATAAAAGGTAGCAATTAGGTTATTGTAGGCTGTATTAAAATTATACTATAAACTAAATGGCATAAAATGAAACATAAAACACTCCAACAAACAAATGGAGACTTCTGTGAATTAAATTATATGGTGATTTCTATTTTTTTCTTAAAACCTTTTAAACAATATTTTACAGTAAAATCGTGTGTATGCCTTACAGTTATAGTTAACCAATTAACCGTTTATTTTAATAATTTATTGTAATTTTTACGCTGTGTGATTAAAAAATCGCACGGGTGTTGCTAATTTTATCTTTAAATCAGCAAGCTGTTTGAAAACAATTATTTTACAGTTCCATTCATTAATTCGCAGGTTATTTATGTGCAAGTCTGCAATAATGGAACAACTCGTTAATCTTACACACAAATCGTTGCCGATTTAAGGTTGTGTTGGAGTCAGTGTATGCATAAATAGATTATGGGACAGTTAGTTTACTCTTTAGCTATTTAGCAGTGTTGTATCATATTAACTTTTTGTTTAAGTTTGGTTTCCACTGATGTCAGCCCACTTAGGTGTTTTGGTATATTGGGAATAGGATTGTGCAAAAGCAAATTGTTGTGTAGCCTAATATAGATGGAATTATTTTTGACTGTTAGAAATGTATGAGCATTATTTGTGCTTCACTATAGCACTATTTGTCATTGAGAAATAGCTAAGTGGTGTGACAGCGTTGAACTGTAGAAAGAAAATGGTTTACTAGTGGAAATGTATTCATTTATTCATCCAAAACTGGGGTTTACGAGCCCCTAGGGGTTAGTAGGAGAACTGGAGGGGGTTTGAGAGTTGATGAAAAGCTAATAATTACTTAAATAATAAAAATGTAAATAAATAATTTTAAAATGAAATCAAACAAAGAGATGATGTATGTTTACTTGCCAACATGTTAAATTAATAAAATATTAACTAAAATGAGTATTTTTTTATGCCACAGGTTAGACTGACGAAAAGTTTATGAATCCCTGGCCTGCTGTATAAGGCATAGTTCATTGAGTTAGTTCATAATTCACTGTCCTCTATCAGAGAAAGCATGGCGAGCAAAGCTTGTTGAGAATAAGTGACAATCAAGGGAACTGTGAAATGCGATTTAACGGGATAGCAGTGTAGCTGGAAATTCGAGGCGCACAGGTACCCCCTTCACAACTGATTACCAGTGATACATGAAAAGGCATGACATTTTAGTATTGTAATCTCGACACGGACAGCCATCGTTCCAGTTAAGTGAGATTTGACTCCGGTGACAAAAGGCTCAGATAAAAAAGTTTTACAGACGACTAACTGTGCCCAACAACTGTAACTCTATAAACGGTGACATTTAAACCAACTTGCTCTGTAATTGGAAGGCTGTTCCACGACAGCGCACGGTTCTGTCGGTTTTAGAAGGTTTGTTTCCAAATGCAAAAAGTACAGAAAATTTCTCTGGATTCTGAGCTCATAAGCCTCTCTAAGACTCCTGCGAGAGCTGAGGTCACAGCCAGAGAGATGCCGGAAAATCTGCATTTGCACACTTGTGAAGGAGGATTTTCTTTTTTTTGTTGCTTGTGGCCTCAAGCGCCAACTTCCAGAGCCTTAGAAAATGCAGCAGAATAATTACAGATGTGCATGAGTGCGCAATGCTGGAGTTGTACATAATATTTTCTGAGGGGGAGAGGAATTGTTCTTGTCAATGGAAACTTTCCTGGAAGAACAAGCTTACATAACTGCTCTAGTAGAAACATGCGCTCTACACTACGTTTTGAATACTGTGTCTGTCTGTCTGCTGTTCCACATCAGCACGGTCAATAGAACAGGATTAAAATTAAATGAAAAAGGCATGGAAAGTTGACACATGCACAACACCATCACATAATAGGATTTCTTCCCAGTAATTGATGATTGTCGGTCAAAGGCCGCTGATAAGGTGAACATAGAGGTCAGTGTAACAGAACGGAACTTTTATGGCTCATATGCCTTGAAATTGTGAGATAATCTGAATCTATCCAGTATAATAATGTAAGGATAACTGATCTCAGCTCTCAGAACAATTACAGAGTTAAAGCAGGTGAATATTCTTCAAAGGTATGGATGGATTTCTCAGGCCCTCTCCAAAAATCTTTCACAGAGCTCACATTAATTATCTAGTGCCAAGCAAATGCTGTGAATGATTAAGAGTCGTTGGTCAATAGCGTGTGAATAAATGAGGCAGACTGTCAGTTTAAGCTATGTTGAAGTTTTTCTCCTGATGAGAGAAGAAGAGGAGGAAGAACAGATGATAAACAAAGAAGGGAAAGTGGGAGATAGTGAAAGGTTTGCCAGAATAGTGTAAGGTTGAGAGAAGGCATCAGGGAACACAAACAAAATAGAGAGGGGAAGATAATTGGGTTTATTGGAAGTATAAGAAGGCAAAATGAAGAGCCAGAAAACTGACTCAATAAAGAGAAAGAGAGTGATGAAATGTGAACATAAATTGGAAAGAAGAAATTTCTCTTCGCCCCTCTCTCTCATAACCTTAACTCTGTTCTCATCAGTATTTTATGTTAAGCAATATGTGGCTTATTTAAAAGAAACCTTATACAACATAAACACAGCGAATTATTAAAATATACAGTATGTTCATACCAATATAAAATAAAATAAAATACATTTTTAGAGGCAAACGGTATGTCCAAAGATTTCTGCCGTGACTACAGCACCGAACATCACAACAAATTGACTTTTTATTGTGCGACTGAGGAGTTCAGCACCGCGACTCTACATGGCATTTATTTGGAGAGCCATATTAACGGCATCCGTTTTAAAAGCCACTTCACACATAGGTTCACCTATGCTGTTACAAAAGCAAACCATGCAGATAGGTTGATGTCTGGACACACAAATCTTATTTGATCACTTGCAATTAATAGTGTGGACAGTCTGCCTGAAAAGATCTGATTTGCCCAAAAAATCAGATTTGCCTGCAGTCGAAACATAGCCTTCGACACTTGAATACCTAGGTGGTATTGCTCTGTGCTTTTTAATCACATAATATTTAATACCTCTCCCTGTCACCTTTTGTCAGATCATGCCTCCTCTTGCCGTGTGTGCTTTGATTATATTGATCATTTGTAATTTCATCTGTGAGATGCACACTCACATTTTATGATTAAACACAAACATTTACATTGGATTCAAGACATATTTTGTTGTGTTCTGTCAGTGTATATTATACACACATTCACCATCGGAACCTCTCACAGTTTATCTTATATTTTCTCTTAAAGTGATAATTCACTTAAAAATGTTAATTCAGTCATTACTTACCCTCATGTCATTGCAAACCCATGTGCTGTTTTTTAAAAATGATTAAACTAATGAGAAATCTTTCCGTCACTATGATACTTCCCCCATCTGCTGATTGTATCTTCAGTTCCAAACAAATGAAATATATCTATCAACCTTCCTCTCACCCTGAGTCACTGTCTCTATTGTTTGTGAATTAATAAACAGAGTACAGAGAGAAGAGGAAAAAATAACAGATGAAAAGAGCAGAGATGAAAGGGAAAAAAATCGCTTAAAAAAAAAAGAAGAAAAAAACAAGGAAAAGAGGGGACAGAGAAATTGAGTTTAGCCTTGACTTTAACCTGCATTGTTTATCCTTTTGATATTTTTTTTAATGCAAAAAAACTAACCTTTTATTGAAGTAAAGAACTGAAAGTCACATTATGAAATAAATGTTTTTCTCCAAAACACGTTGGGATCAATTATTTGCCCCCTTTTATTAAATACTTTTTGCAATCTCCTTTTCCAAGACGACAGCTCTGAGTCTTCTCCTATAATGCCTGATGAGTTTGGAGAACACCTGAAAGAGATCAGAGACCATTCCTCCATACAGAATCTCTCCAGATCCTTCAGATTCACAGATCCATGTTGGCGCTTCTTCTCTTCAGTTCAGCCCACTCATTTTCTATAGGGTTCAGGTCTGGGACTGGGATGGCCATTGCAGATGCTTGGTTTTGTGCTCAGTGACCCATTTTTGTTTTGATTTTGATGTTTGTTTTTGGATCACTGTCCTGTTGGAAGATACAAACATGGCCCATTATAAGATTTCTAGCACAGGCTGTCAGGTTTTATTTTTTATCTGTTGATATTTGATCAAATCCTTGATGCCATGTTTCTGAACAAGATGTCCAGGACCTCTGGCAGAAAATTGCCAAAAAAGCTAATTTGTTTTGTTTCGTCTAACCATAGAACCCGTCCCATTTGAAGTTGCAGCAGTGTCAGTTACTTTTAAATATTCTATGGACAGATTAAAAAAAAGTAGCTTTTTGGCAGCAAACAAAGTGTGTTTTCAAGTGTGGAAAATCCTGCAATTTGTCTATCTATTTTCAGTAGTTTTACACATTCTTTTTTAAGGTATTGCCTCCTTTTCCACCTCCGTGGATATTGGCACTAGGGAGGCACCGATATGAACATTTTGGCCAATACTGAGAACCGATAATTCTTTATATTTGAAAGGCGACAAACGGAATATTGGCAGATACATCTAAATCCAAATCCACATTTTTGGATATGGTGGCTGATATACCGTGCATCACTAATTAGAATGACATTTATAAGGTGATGTGATTACCTAGAGAAAACCTGTTTACATTTTACAGCTAAACATTCTTGTCAGACCACACACACACACACAATAGAGTTTAGACATGATAACAAACTACTAATTGTACAAGTAACCTCATAAAAGCTGAAGAGAAACACGCTCCCACTGCAATTCAGCTGGATTTGTTTGAACTCATTTAGCGTCTTACAGCAGAAACAAACCGATAGTTGCTGTTGTGCAGACAGTCACATGTGCACTGTGATGAATGAGTTAATTGCAGATAATTCGATTACAGAAGACAGGCTTTGACTCTGGAGTCAGCTTGAAGGTTGACTGCGTGGCTGTGTATTGTGTAAAGGTCTTTGTTCGGTTAAATGTTGATATATTTGTAAAGGTCTATTTTAGAGTGCATATAGGTACACATGAATGAAATGGTTTTGAATGACTTATAAGGTTCATGTACATAACCTAAAACCACATGAGTATATGTTCATAATGGGGCACAGGCATGCTGGGAATTATTTATACCTATGTATGAATATGTATTCTTCGGTGTGTTGAGCATGCATGTGTGTTACAGGGCTGGCAGTGATGCATAAAATGTGAGGTGGACAACATCTCATTTGTCTTGTCACTGACAGGCATTGGGGACAAATGACCTAGCAGTGATACAGATGGATGAGTTTGTTATACACACTTTATATGTGTATGGCCTTCAGCAGTATAGGATCAGGGGTCCACATTACACTGTCTATATAATGTGCATTTAACTGTGTAATTCCACAAAGGAGAGAGAGAGAGAGAGAGAATGAATGCAAAATGTTATATTATATGCAGTATGTGTTATGTTATATGTAATGTTATATTCTACTCTAGGCCTAGTTCTACCAGAAAGACTCGGGAGAATTAAACTGTAACAATTAACCATTTATTAACAGCTCGGCAAGCAATATTATGATAAACTTCTTTGGCGTAGGCCCCGTCCGTAGCTCGCAATCTGGGGGTCCGGACTCTGCATTTCCTGCCTGAAGACGAAGGCAGGGGCGCAGCCAACCCCCTGTGAGGTATATGGGAAGGGACCATCCTGGTGGTGGTGGGGAGGGTGGAGGTGAATGGAAGCGTCAGCATCTGCGAACTCAGACATGTGTAAGTACCCATCTTTTATACCACAAGTATTAGAACGCGATTGGATAGTTGAGAAGGTAATGAGTGACGTAACAATTGAGTCTTCCCGGCAGAACTTATGCTAAAGCTTTCATTTCTATAGAATATTCAGAAATTTGTTATATTCTACTCTAGGCCTAGTTCTATAGAATATTCAGAAATATGATAGATAGATCATTGTTCGGTTCTTTCAGAATCTCCCCACCGAACGGGGCATCAGGAGAGGACACGTTGATATAACTCGTTGTGGTTTTTTATTTACTTTGATTAATTTTTCACATACAGTTGATTAATCCACACATAACAGGTTATAAACCTGTAGACATAAAAAGACAATGGTGTAAATGACAAGATTGATAACCACATACGTAATATACCATAAATTCTGAATAATACATAAATAAATATAAATTCCAATATTATAAACATTATGGAACAATATACTATGGAATTTAATCAACATTCAATACTATAAATATTACAATATACTTTGTGTGAAACTGTTGCATTTCGGTGTTTAAAAATGTACATGCTTTGTTTAGTTATTCAGTTTAAACACTCACCAACCATACAACAATGTCAATGTTATACATTAAACCAGTCGCCCAAAACCACAAAAGATGTTCTCAGTGTTGGCCCAAAGTAAAACCAGTGAGTAGTTTTAAGTAGTAATGCTGGGCATAGTAATCCATTGTCAATGTAAAGCGATTAACTACATTACCCATCCGGCACCGCAAACAGGAAGTAACTCGTGTGACAGTGAAACGCTCCAAATCCAAAACATTCACTTCAAATATAACCACGGATACTATAAAGCCGACAACGATAAACATCAGGTCGCAAACAAGGTTTTATCAGCGTGACCAAACTAACGGTTATCAGGCATACAAGTCGCGCACATATACAGCGGCAGTACAGCGGTAGCGCAAACAGACAAACTTAAACCCGCAGCTCAATAGATAGAAACAGCAGCTTACCGGTGGCACATCTCTCCTGACGAGACAACATGCTAAAACTACCACTCGCTCCTTCTTCTTGCCCATACTCATTCATTACAACGTTTTGGGATTTTTTACTGGTCCACGTTTCAACTCCGGACTGGCCCGTCCTTCAATCAGGAAAGTGAATCAATCATTCAATTATTACAGCTAAACACCCGTGACGTAGTGAACGCGACACCTCCCACTTGACCGACTAATCATGTGATTCAAGGCGGTCACAGACAAAACGTTTCATTACACAACATAATTATATATATATATTTATATATATATATATATATTTTTTTTTTGGAAGAATAGAATGCCATTGTCACTGTTCAGACACCTACACTGACAGATGCGTGGTATTTTGTCAGGTTTGGTCATATGAGGCATGTTCTCTTCATCGTTCGTGAATGGTGCAAGAGGTAGCGCAGTATAGAGGTTTAGGAGTCACTGGTCTTCCACAGGGATGAGGACTACCAGTCTCCTCACGTCTCTCCGTAGGATGACTGACGTCAGCTGCTGAGGGTTCCTCTTAAGCTGCCCAACTATTAGGGAGGCAGGGGGGCCTGCACACGTCTTAACGTCTGCATCTCTCACAAGTCCTTTCTTGTAAGGGTACACGGCCTGGATCCGCCCAAGCCGCAATTGCCCTCGCAGTGCGTTTTGGTCAGCAATCCAAACAATGTCACAGATTGCTACATTGATCTGGCTAAGTAGTATGCGTCGGGTAAGAGGATTTGGTGTTCCTTCCCTGACATCCTCCATGCTCAGATTAAATCTTGTCCTCATTTTCCCTCTTTTCTTGGAGAAGTTGATAGAAGCCAGCAACCGAAGCTTGTCAGTCTCAGGTTCATAGCCGACCCAAAGTGCTTTGTTCTCCCCATCATGCATTTGGTTGGGTAGCACTAGAGTCCTAGGTACAGTTGCTTCAGCAGAGGCTCCACTCCTCCCACTTCGGCGTGATAGAACCCACGGCTTGAGGAAGAAGCCTCCCGCTTCCAAAATCTCCTCCACCCCTTTGGTGATCCTTTCCAGCGTCTTAAGGTCATCGTGTGAGGTCAGGATATCATCCACATAGCTGTCCTCATTCAGAGCTCGCCGTTCTTCAATCATATCAGCAAACTGAGTAAGGTTGGCCGTCTCTTTCATTGCAACTTGGGCGATACATCCTGCGGGTTTATCACCGATATTAACTCTGACGACCACAAACACCTCAACGTTGTCTTCAGGGTTGTCTCTCCACAGAAAGCGGTGGAGGTGGACTTCATCATCTTTCAGCCATACTGAGTTGTACATCTTTTTTACATCACCCAGTGCGGCATGGAGTCCACTCCTGAACCTCAAAAGGACACCTCTGATGGGATTGAGTACATCGGGACCCTTGTGAAGGAGATCATTTAGACTTATGCCTCGGAACTCTTGGCTACTATTCCACACAATTCTCACTGGGGTTGAAGAGGAATGAGGGTTCGGTGCAACCAGATGGCTGATGTACCATTTAGGTCCTTCCCAGGTATTAATTTCCTCCCTTGTGAGTTTTGCAGCAGCCCCTCTTGCAACTATTTCATGTATTTGTTCTTTGTGTGCAGCCTTCCACACAGGTTCCTTCTCCAGACGCTTCTCAGTGTTTCTGAAGGTTGCCTCCACGGCCTGCCGATTATCTGGCAGTGTTGTGAGGTCTGTCTTCCAGGGATAAGCTACGTCCCAGTGGGGAGAGTTGCTGTGTTTGTCCGCCAGTACGAATGTTAGGCATTCTTTTATCTTTTCCAGGTCCCGCTCTTCCTTGAGGGTCATTTCTTTTCCTCCAGGGGGGCACCTACCACACTTGCAGCCGCCACATTGAGGACTGCACGCAGCTCCGATGCTGTCCCACCTGAACCACTCGAAGACCTCTTTGTTAGCGGTTGCGGTGCTTCGGACAAGCGTGTTTCCTTCCTCTTTTTAAGGAATGGTTTCTTTATACGCCATCGTGGCTGCTCTCATGGTCCTTGCAAAGGGGAGTTTCAGAGTGGTATACTGCCAGATCGACTGTCTCAATAAGATCGGGATGGGTTCCCCCAACAGTCTTCCCCAGCGGGCCGACGAGGTCTCCCACAATTTTGATTGGCTGGGGAACAAGACGACCTTCCCGATGACTGATAAGGAGGTCAATCTTTGTGGGACGAACCAGTTCGTCTCTGGGTACATTGAGGAAGAACTTTTGCAGTTGCTTGGCAGTGACTGGCTGAGTCACCTCCGCGATGTCTTCCAGGCCATAGCAGAGAATCCTATGCTCTGCCACTTCTTCCTTGGGTGTCTTCACTTTCAACCGTAGGGAATATCTTTTGGTAAGGACAGTCTTCTTCATCCCCCCCGACTCCATGGACTATAAGCCTGACATTCTCACCGCACAGTCCAAGGCGATCGGCTGTTTCATTGGTGATATAATTGGTGTCAGATGCGAGGTCGATTAGTGAGCCAATAAGGCAACCCGAGTTTGTCGTTACTTCCATCAGCATCATCACCACTGGATGTTCTTGCAGTCCATCTCCGGCCTTGGCACATACGGTTGATGTTATTTTGTTTGAGAACACATTCTTGTATCTCACTCTTTGTTCTGGAGTAAGCTCTGCCAGAAACTCTTCTTGCTTTTTGGTTAGGCCAAGTTTCTTTCCTCCAATTTTTATAGTGCTCTGCTCTTCACTGCTGCTGTCCTTCTTTCGAGTCGGTGGCTTAGGACACAGAAGGTAATTGTGGTCCGACACCCCTCCTTTCCGACAGTCTACTTCTGGGCAGAGGGATCTAGGTGTGCATCCTTTCCCATCCTTAGGGTGGGACCGCAAACACTTGGAGCACAACCCTAGTTTCTTCACATAGGCCCTTTTTCTTATAAGATCTTCCTCCCTGAAGACCTTGCACGCAAATAGCTTGCCAGCATGAGAGTCATCTTCACATATAGTACAGCTGGGATAGTTGTCCTTCTGACCTGCTGTGGATCTTGTGAAAGCCTTCCTCCCTCTCTTATCTGGATAGTCTGCAGCACCCTTTTCAACAGGGCCTTTATCTGCAGGACTTGGCTCCAACTGGTCCAACTCCTCAAGAATCTCCTCCTGCTTCTTCAAGAATCCTAGGAGGCAATCAAAATGATTCAGTGGAGAGAACCTGTTTGTCGGATCGGTTTGTACATAATCCACTCCTTCTTGAGTGAACTGGGAAGCTTGCTTTCAAGAGATTGAGCAACAACACGGTTCTTCACGGCGTCCTCTTCACCAAGAATCAGGAGGTTGCATATTGCCCTTTCCACAGCCTGGATCAATTCAATGGTTCTTCTTGGATTGTTTCCTTTGACAGGGGGAAGAGACTGGACCTCGTTGGTGATCATTAGGACTATTCTCGCTCTGTTCCCGCTCTGTTCCCGTTATGCTGTCCAGCAGCCTGAACATATCGTCAGCAGATCCACAGCTAGACAGGACGAGATCCTTCTTGACCTTTTCGTGGAGACTATTTAACAAGTGGAACTTTTTTATACATTCCACCCCTTGTGGGTTACCCAATTCTTGTAGGTCCTCCCACTCAGTCTTCCAATTGTAATAGTCCCTCATGTCACCAGTGAAAGTGGGTAGCCTTGCTTTTTCAAGGCTGATTTGAGGCTTGAGATTAGAGTTTCCTTTGGTCCTTTCCAGGCTGCTTTGCTGTAAGAGGGGCTGGGTGTTCATGTTCAATGCCCCCGTGTACCTTTTGGGATTTGGCTTGCGATCGGAAGACATGTCAGGGAGAGAGAGGAAAGAAGCATCTTGCATCGGATCCCCCGCCGTGCTGCTATCATCTCCCAGGTTTCTTTCTCTACCCTTTACTTGGTCTGCTTCGTCCTCCTCCAGTTTGTCAGACAACGCCAGGACCCTCTTCTTTAGTGTCTTGTGGCGTGTCCTGAGATCTAATGCCTTCGGACCAGGAACCAATTCCTTCCACTCTACTAACATTTCTCCGAGTTCAACAACCTCTCTTTCAAGAGCTCTATTCCTTAACCTGCGGTCCTTGACTGACTTCCGAGGGTTAACTTCCTCCTCCTCTGCCCGAGTGATGCCCGTCTCAGCTGTATTAACCTGTTTGAAAAACACCTCTGCGTAACTGGTCCAAAAGGGTTCCTGAGTGGCCACCTTTACTTCAAGGAACCTGTTTTCACACTCCGCTGTCTTCACATCAATTTGATCTGCCGATGCTTGCACCTCTTCATCCGTTGACTCTCTCAGGGCTTCAGCATACTTATGTCCCGAATCTATGACTTTAGAAAAATCCGTCCTGAAAATCTTCCATTCCTTGAGAACTTCAGTGGGTTCCAACAGCCCCGGTTTGGTGAGAATATGAGCCCTTTTTGTGAATGAAGCTTGCGCTCTTGATCGCACACTTTTAAGCTTCTCCAAGTCTGCCATTGTTACTCCCTTTGTGTTGACTAGAGAGCGGTCACACCCCATGTGTATTCATGCTCCTTTCTCCTTAATTAACGGGAAGTTTAATTAATGATAAACCTGGGGTTGATCACCAAATTGAGAATCCAGCTGATCCTGAGTTGAGTGAACTTCGTTAATGAAGCAGTCCAAGGCTGTTTTTTACTGCACTTACTCCAGTGCAGTGGGCCTCGGTTTATAACTGTTCGGTTCTTTCAGAATCTCCCCACCGAACGGGGCATCAGGAGAGGACACGTTGATATAACTCGTTGTAGTTTTTTATTTACTTTGATTAATTTTTCACATACAGTTGATTAATCCACACATAACAGGTTATAAACCTGTAGACATAAAAAGACAATGGTGTAAATGACAATATTGATAACCACATACGTAATATACCATAAATTCTGAATAATACATAAATTCCAATATTATAAACATTATGGAACAATATACTATGGAATTTAATCAACATTCAATACTATAAATATTACAATATACTTTGTGTGAAACTGTTGCATTTCGGTGTTTAAAAATGTACATGCTTTGTTTAGTTATTCAGTTTAAACACTCACCAACCATACAACAATGTCAATGTTATACATTAAACCAGTCGCCCAAAACCACAAAAGATGTTCTCAGTGTTGGCCCAAAGTAAAACCAGTGAGTAGTTTTAAGTAGTAATGCTGGGCATAGTAATCCATTATCAATGTAAAGCGATTAACTACATTACCCATCCGGCACCGCAAACAGGAAGTAACTCGTGTGACAGTGAAACGCTCCAAATCCAAAACATTCACTTCAAATATAACCACGGATACTATAAAGTCAACAACGTTAAACATCAGGTCGCAAACAAGGTTTTATCAGCGCGACCAAACTAACGGTTATCAGGCATACAAGTCGCGCACATATACAGCGGCAGTGCAAACAGACAAACTTAAACCCGCAGCTCAATAGATAGAAACAGCAGCTTACCGGTGGCACATCTCTCCTGACGAGACAACATGCTAAAACTACCACTCGCTCCTTCTTCTTGCCCGTACTCATTCATTACAACGTTTTGGGATTTTTTTACTGGTTCACGTTTCAACTCCGGACTGGCCCGTCCTTCAATCAGGAAAGTGAATCAATCATTCATTCATTTATTACTGCTAAACACCCGTGACGTAGTGAACGCGACAATCATTCTGATCATGTTTTATTCTGATTACACTGGTCATAGCTCAATAAGTTTATACCAGTTTAAATTAAATTTGGGTTACAGTGGCTCCTTATTAACAGTGTGAAAGCCATCTATTTACATGTGAGTATTCACATATTATATGCACAGCCCCACCGCTCTGCTGTCAAAGCCACTGTGAGTCAGAGGAAGGCAAAGCAGCAGTGAAATCCCAGCTTTTATTCACCCATGCACATTACTGAGTCAAGCGGATGACTGCTGGTACCTTCCTGCTGCAGTGGAAAGAGGATTCGATCCACGTTTTCTCCTTTAAGAGACTCCTTTCTCTTTCTCCTCTTCTTCCCTGTGGGATATGAAGAAGAAGGACATGTTTGATCTGGCAGCTCTTTAGTCTACAAGGCACACATAAACAGATGAACGTGCACACAGACACATTTTTTTCACTTTAATCATGGAGGTGCTGTTTTTAAGATTGCTTTGGCTGTCTAGCTCTGTGCCTTAAAAGTCAATGGATACTGAATTAAGATGAGAACAGCCTTTTGACATCAATCAGCATTAATATAAGCATTACAATTTATCAGACCCATGCAAACATCTCATCACTTCACATCTTATTCAAATTAAGTAACTTTCTCATATTACGCAGTTTAAGATTATCACCACTGCCCACTGTGATTTTGTGTGAATGACTGTATTTAGCTGCGTTTTCCTGAAATGTGCAAGAAAGGTTATGTATGTGTAGCTCTGCTCATCTCCTTGAACTCAGTAATCTGTCTTTTCAAGTTTACCTTAAAGAGACAGGAGTAAAAAGGAAAAAAAAGACCATTGACTAGAGTGAATTAAAATAGCAGAAGATAGCAACAGAATGTTTGTGCTGAAATGACCAGATGGAAAACAGTGTAATACTCAATACCACAAACCTCCCAATGAACCCCACATGTGTAGGACAATGATGGCTTGTGTCCCATGGGTTGTGTATTTTAGTTACATGCCAAAAAAAAGGGGAAACCAAAAATCAGAGCAACAATCAAAGGTATTGTGTCAGGTTTGAAATGGAGGTGATGTGACTCTTTCTAAACACATCTCAATATTACAATTCTTATTTGTGTTTCTCATTGTCATGAAAATCCCTCTACAAAATACATTGTGAGGTGAGCTTAATATCTATCGTTTAGTGGCCAAAATAGCAAAGATGCCACTACGTATGATGGCAGAAGTACCCCTGTTTAGGCATTGTTGAAAACGTACAGTATAGCTAATAAAACATAATAACACCACATAGTATCAAAAGGTATTATTTGCGAAAATAGGCCTAGTTAACTGACAGAGGCCTACCGTTAAAGACATTTATGTTAGAGATATATTTTTTTTAAATAAAAAGCTATCATTGTTTACAAAAAAAAATTCTATAATCAGCAATTCTTATCTAACGCAAAACAAACTTAAAGGTGACAAAATAAATACTAAATTAAACATTTATTAAAGGGTTCAACCAAAAAAAAATGTTCATTACTTACCCAAGTTGTTCCAAACCTGTGAGTTTCTTCTGTTGAACACCAAAGAAGATATTTTGAAGAATGTTGGTAATCAAACTGTTGATGATAGCCATTGACTTCCATTGTATTTTTGTCCTATGTAAGTCAATGGCTACCGTCATTCTCTATATATTCTTTTCAGCAGAAGAAAGAAACCCATACAGGTTTTGAAAAACATGAGGATGAGTAAATGATGACATTTTTGGGTGAACTATCCCTTTTATAATTGAACATTCAGATTACTACTGACTTAACAATTGTAAAAACCAACATTTACAAAAAAAAAAGTTGACATACACTACCATTCAAAAGTATGGGGTCAGTAAGATGTCAGTAAATCAGTTTTAATGTTTTTGACATTGATTTGATTTATTTGATTAACAATACTGTAAGAATAGTAATATAGTGATTGTAATTGTGATATTGTGAAATTTTCTGCATCATTACTCCTGTCGTCAGTGTCACATGATCCTTCAAAAATCATTCTAATATGATGATTTGCTGCTCAAGAAAGATTTCTTAGTATCATCAATGTTTGAAAGCTGCTTAATATTTTTTGTGGAAACTGATTTTTTTTTTAAGCAATCATAAATACATTGTAGGGATTTCTTTGAAGGGACTCAAATGATTTCTTTAGCTATATAGTTTTTTTCTGATGGCTTAAGCACATGTTTTTTAACTATTGGCTATTTTTGCAAAACTCTACACACAAATAAGAAAACCCTTCAACAAATCAGCAAAACATTGTAGTTCTCTTGCAAAAGCTAATAAACCTTGCTTAACTCTTCAAACCTTCGTAAAAATGCTATTTTCGTATCAAACAGTTAACACAAGCCATAATATTAATAAGCACATAATGCGCCAACTACACACTGATGTTATGAATAAAAAAACACATCTGGCTTTTGCTTTTTCTGTGCACAAGGTGCTATGTCAGTTTGAGGTCATACTTTTGTCATAGGTCTGTAAACAGGGATCCAAACTTCAAGTACTAGTGTTTATTTACACACATCAAAACAAACACAAGTGTTTTTTCCAAGTCAAAACACAAAATAATAATTTCACACACAAAAACAAAAAAAATCTAAAAAAAAAATCAGTCTACATCGTGTCGTCTCTCTGGGTCCGGCCACAAGATTTCGTCTACATCACATGCAATGTCCTCTATAAAATATCTTCTGGAATGCCGTATCCAGGCCTGACATGATGCCTGGTCAATATCCCCACATGCCTCCTCCATTGCCTGTAAAAGGGCTATGTGTTGATGGGGATGACGGTCATAGACCTTCCAGCGCCAGGCAGAGAAGAACTCTTCAATTGGATTCAAGAATGGAGAGTATGGGGGGAGGTTGAGTACAGTGAAGAGTGGGTGATCTGTAAACCAGTTGCGGACCAGAGCAGCCCTGTAAAAAATAAAAAGTTGAGTAAACTTAAAAAAATCAAGCAACCAGCTGCAAAGCATTTTTGAGTTTACTCAACTTCAGTGGTCGAAGTTCATCCAACTACCAGTCCAACTCAAATAAACGAGTAAGCTCAACTACAGAGGTCCTGAAGTTCAGTAAACTCAAAAAAGCTTTGCAGCTGGTTGCTTGATTTTTTTAAGTTAACTCAACTTTGAATTTTTTTAAGTTAACTCAACTTTGAATTTTTTTAAGTTAACTCAACTTTATTCAATTTTCTTCTAACCTTATTTTACGTACTATTTTCTCACCCAAATTATTATATGGCCCTGACATTAAAATAATCCAAATGCTGGGATTACTGTAAATACAATGCAAAGACTTTCAACATTACAAAACATCTTTATTAAAACTTTTGCAAAATGGCACATTTTCTGTCAGCATGAGGTACAGAATTAGTGCTGGCATTATACAACACAAATTATTTTAAAGTGCTGGAGTAACAATATTTGTCTTAAAGTGCTCGAGTATCAAGCATAAAATGCTGCAGCAATAAACGAGATAAAACAAACATTTTTTGTCTTGCATTTAGCTCATCCATGCAACAAACTTGCTTAAGCAATCAAGTAGCAAAAAAAATTGACCTTACATTAAAACTCAAAGCTTTTTTTTTGTTGATGTCGTACTGTTAAGGAACAACGGGATGCACTGGAAGAATGAATTAGTGCTTGCCTTGCTTATTGACTGCAACTACATAGACAATACTTTGTTTTTGAATGACTGGACCCTTGGTGAGCACTGGGGGGTCAAGGCCAATAAACACTTTTTGAATAGTTTCAAAAGTGTATTTAAGTTCTTTGGGATAATTCATGTTCAGGCAGTAAATCAAGCCAAAGAGAAGAACAACAGCAGTGGGAAGGTCTTGGACATTATCCAGCACAACTAGCTCCTCAAGAACAACAGACAGACACCTTACATTTGGGGTGGAATGGACGGTGGCAACATTGTCTTGGACGATGCTTAAGATCCCCATCTTCATCCCCTTTGTGTATTCGTCTTCTGGCTCTGTGTCCTGGAGTAAAAAGCAGCATAAAAACAGGGTGAGTAAATTTAAATTCTCTTGGTTTATATCTGCTGTATCCATATTTTTGTACACTCTTTTATATTATATAAATTTTATTTATTCTTTACTATTGCTACACTTTTTTAATCTCATGAATGTGTGCTGTATTGTTTTCACAGGTTGAAGATCAGAGGGAATGTCTCAATATCAAGTTTTTCAATGTCTCAATATTGCGAAATAGTATAATTCCATTGTGTCTGCTTTGGCATAACACTTCATGAATTTGTGCTACCAGGTGAAATCAGACTGATCACTGAGAAAATTTCAAATAAGACTATTTGGTAACATTAGTTAACTACATTAGTTAACATGAACTAATAATGAACTGCACTTCTACAGCATTTATTCATACATTTTGTAATACATAATTAAAACCAAAAGTTGTATTTGTTAACATTAGTTAATGCACTGTGAGCTAACATGAACGAACAATGAACAGTTGTATTTTAATTAACTAACTTTAAAAAGATTAACAAATACAGTAACAAATGTATGGTTTATGGTTAGTTGGTTTATACATTAATGTTTGCAAATTAGACCTTTTTGTTAACCGTTACCAATTATTAAATAAACTATTTTTTAACATCACTTTGTCTCTTACTTTCTACTCTTTCCCCTGCCTCTTGTCTGATAGAACAGTTAGTTGATGTATTTTGGATAACAGATAAAACTTATCTCCTGACAGGATCTGGGGAAGTATCTCAGAGTATATGTGCTGATATGCGTCTTCTTACCAGGCAAGTCCTCAGAAAGTTTCCTGACTTTTCCCTCATAAACACCGGGAGCCCTTTGAGAGCTGTAGCCTTTCTATGAGCAAGGACATCAGAGGTCTGAAAGACAGAAAAACAAATTCAGAACAAGTTATATCCAACCAGAAGCAGAAATAACGCTACAAATGAAGTGTCACAGGCAGCCGTTTTCTTTTCAAGAGATCATCTAACTTAGATGTGGACTTTGTAACTTTGCAGATCGATTGCATGCACAAATACCAACATTTTATACAAAAAAAAAATGGGTAAAATCGAAAAAAATATCATTGTAGGTCACTTTAACCAGAGATATTTGATCTTTGAGAGAGATTTGGTAAATACTTGATTATCAAGTTGGTCCAGGAGGGTTTTCATTTCCTCTCCATATGCTCCACCACGGGCTCTGTACAGCTTGATCATCGGGAGCATATTCATCCAAAGATGAGAAAAAGGTGCTCTTCAGGTTGGTTTGAGTAATCCGGTAAAACTCAGCAGATACCTTTAAAAAACATAGTTAAAAGTAAGAATAAAGTCTACACAATGTAAAAAAATAAAAAACACACGTTAATTAATCTTTCAAAACTCACCTGATCTTCCAGAAACAATGCTGGCCATTCATTTAGGACATCAGCCACAAGAGGTTCTTTGTCGACTATTTCCTTTCTTCTCAGTGGGAATGTCAGTTCCATTTTCGAGTCAACAAATGCCATGTTGAGATGTTTCTTCTTCAACTCCTCCTGTAGTGCATCTCTTTCCTTTTGTAGTGAATACTCGGTCTGCCCCATTGGAATGTCTGGGAGGAAGTTTATCTCACATCTCTTTGCTTTCTTCAAGCGTCTAGAATCCTCATTCGCTCTTCTTTGGTTCACAGCGACTTCAGAGCAACCTACTGATCGTAGTTTCTGGCGGTAGTTGCCAACTTTATATTTGATGCTCATAGTCCAGCTGTGATAACCTGTTCCTGAGCCACGATCTTTAAGACATGGATGCTTTTCAACCAATGCAGCAGACACGGATTCCAACTCTTGATTATTTGGGTAAGCTTTGAATGAAAAAATTGCTTGAGCTAAGACATCCAAGATATCCATTTTCATTTCTCTTGGTATTGTGAGCAGTGTTCCATCTTCTTTAAAATTCTCATTTCCTTTGGCAAGGCGTAACTCGACATCATACGTGAATTTGGGAATTGGGAAAGTAGAGGGCCACTGAGAACTTTCACGCTCTCTCATTGTCAAGGACGGGGAACTCTGGTTTGAACTGGTGGATGGGGATGACACACTGGCAGTGTCTAAAGAGGAAATTGAGATCTCTGATTCAGATTCTTCGGGTACATTCAAGAGTATCTTCAGCACTGCTCTATCTGGTGGAAGCTCTGTTATATTGGTCAAGTTACAGAGTTCATTCCCGAACTCTGGATCCTCAAATTGAATAAAAAAGTCAACCTTGATTTCAAGCTTGTCTTGAAGAATTCTTTTTAAGTGTTCAACTGAAGTGAGATTTTCCAAAATATCCAACCTCCTGATATTATCAGGGGCCAACACAACCCGCAGCCGCATATTCTGTAAGAAATAATTAAAAGATTATACTACATCAAGTAGTGGGCAAAACTTATATGTGGCAAAATATAAAATAACATAAAATAATGTTTATATGATTTAAAGGGGTAGTTCAAAGATGAAAACTTTCATAATTTGTTTAGCATCATATACTTACATATACAAGAAACATTAGGTACTTCTTAGATGTTTTTTTTTCTTTAAAATAAGATATTTTATTCGTTAAAACACATGCTTTTGTCTTCTACCTTAAAAAGTCATACAGGTTTATAATGTCATGAGGGAGAGCAACTTTTGACAATTTACATTTGGTGGAACTATCCCTTTAACCCATAACAAATACTCCCATTACGTAAAAGTTCAAATAAAAATATAATGGCCCGATTTTAATGGAGGCAGTGTGGCTATGTGAAGAACAATTAATGGAGAAGGAACTTCTTTAGTGCAACCATGTTCTTGCCCTGAACTGTATATGAGGTGAGAGGTTGATAATCATTAAGGTCCTCTGGCTCAAGTATTTCAATTGTGCTCGTTTCAGAAACCTCATAGCACCTATAGTGTTCAATGTACCATGACGAAAGCCTTTTGCAAAGGAAGGACACTTTGTTAGCATTCACTAGTACACTGAGAATTCTGAAAAATTCAGGCAAGCCACTGCATTGACCTGAAGACAAAATCATGCTTTCACTGAAGTGAATTCCATGCAGATGTACATCAGACGCGAAAGACAAAACTTCTTTGTGTGGGTATTTTCTCTGAAGTGCAGTCTTCTGTAGCACTTCTAATGTACATGTTCTTACCGTTTTCACATTCTGCACAGACAAAGGTAAAGCAAAGAAACTTGGACCATTGAGGAAATGGGCCATCATAAGCTGATGCTTAGTTGCCAAAGTGAGTGGAATGTTTTTGAAATTGTGGACGTCACTGACTACACCTTTGAAATAGCTATGCTTGGCCTCAAATCTGATCGTCCACAGCTCGACTAATGGCCCAAATCAGCGAATCAAGTGCGGATAGTGCTCCACATAGTGGTGTTTTGGTCGCAATTTCAGGTTAGGGAATGTTTCTTTGAGTAGTTGTCGGTGTTCTAAAGTTTTTCGTTCTAAAAAGCATAGGGTTGCTCCTGAGAACTGGCCTGACATTACCAACTCCACTATCGCTCTCAAGTCCATCAAAATTTCCCAAGCAGCCTCAGAATTGGTTACAAGGTGACCAATCATTAAAGGTAACAAGCGTAGCAATGCCCAATTCTCATGCCCATTCCCACCTATGGTTTTCTTAGAAAAGCTGGACTGGGAAATTACTTGGGGTCTGTTCACTCTGTCTGAGTCCTTGTAAGGAAAGGATTTAATACAGTTGTTCAGAGTAAGAAGAGTAAAATGTCCCTTTGAGATGAGTTCTTTCAAGCAAATTGATAACTCAAAAGGGACAATTCCCTCCAATGTGTCATGAAGGACATCTGGTGGGAATCCAGTTATTGGGTGAAAGAAAGAAAGGTGCTTACTGAGGACACATTCTTTTTTTACACCAAGTTTGCTCGGAAGGTCATGGTGGTCTCTCAGTTCATCTGTAATGGAGTTGTGCTGTTCAACGGTTCGAAGCTGAAAAAAACTTGCATCTTGTTTCTGTATGTCATCTTTGCTGACTTGGCAAAATCTACACAGGTTCTCAGCTTGAAAGCTTTCTTGAAAGCCAGCAAGACCGTGAGCCCCAAGATTGTCAGCACATACACAAAACACTGTTCCTCTAAGATGTGCATTCAGGGCTTCAACAAACACACCTTGCTGCTCCAGGTCTTTCATGTCTTTTAAGAGTGGATCGAAAAGTTTGTCATAGCCACATTTTTTTACATCACTGCTCTTTCCAAGTAGAGCCAGTTGTATTGAAGGAAGTGTAGAACGCAATCTTGCAGGCAAATTTAGAAGCACCCAATAAACAGCTGTGATCTTGTGAATCTTTTTCGAAGTGCCCAGAGGATTGCAAACCTCAAAATCATCAATGTAGATACCGACTGAAAGGCAATCACTTTGAACACCTAAAAGTTGGTTTTCTTTGTAGCACTGACCACTACGAGTAGATGTGTACTGTCCTGGTAACTCATCCTCTACAAAAACAGCTCTCTCCAAGACATCTGCTCTGTTGAGTAACACATGAAGAACTCTCAACACTGAGACATACACAAAGGTATTTTGATGTAGCCTATCATAACGGTACTCCACCGGATCAATTACTTGAAAATGTTCTTTAAAGTAAGCATTCCTTCGATAATCTGTTGAGAGTGTACCCTTCTTTGCAGTGGCTATAAAAACAGGATTTGTTTTAAGCACTTCTGCTGATATCAAATCAGTAAGCTCCTCTGCCACTGAATCATCAATGTGGCTTTCATATTTTCTTAAAATTTCCCTAATAGATTGTTTTGCTGCATAACTAGATAATGAAACAATATCACTCATCCAACTTAATATCTCCTGAGTTGCACTTTTTGAAACATGCAAAATTGTCTGCATATAAAGGATCAATGATGCAAGCTTGCTCTCTAACCTTGTATAATCTACAGGCTCTGAATACGAGCTTGTTTCAGGTCCAGAAAGAGTTAAAGGAACTGTGCTATCTGTAACATTTGACTGTTGATTTGGTATATGATCTCCAGTCTCTTCCGACCATGATTCTACATTGCTTTCCAAATCATCCGTTTGAAATGTAACAGAAGAGCTGAAATCTTTAAAACCTTCAGACTTATGTCTACGAGTTATGTGGCTACTAAAAGTTGAAAGGACATTGGTTGTCAGCTCACAATCTTTGAAAGGGCATTTGACTGTGTCATGTTTCTTCAAATGATTTCTGATATGGTTTAAAAACTGAGATGGCTGACAAACATCTTTAAAATCACATAACTCACACGAAAAATTTAAGTGCTCTGTAACTGCAATAGTCTGTTTGTGTGCTCTTGTCAAATGTGATTTTAACGCACCTACAGTTTTGAAAGTGCAGATGCAGTCAGTATACAAGCAAGGCTGCTGCCAGGATCGTCCTTGATAATGATGAAATCTGTAGTGTTTCAAAAGGACCTCTCTGCTACTGTGGGCAAATTTGCAAAACTTACACTGCATTCCAAACCTGTAAAAAGAAGAAAGAAAAAAAAAAAGTTAAGAGATGTTTGTGCAATGTAACAATTCTACAAAATTAACATTAAAGGTAATTAACTAAGAATGAACAATACTTGTACAGCATTTATTAATCTTAGTGTTAATTTCAAGGTTTACATTATTACAGTTTATTCCATTTGTAAAAATAAAAAAAGAACTAAAACGAATAAAAAATGAACAACTGTTTATTAACTATTATTAAAGATAAATAAATACTGTAAAAAATTAATTGCTCATTGTTAATTCACACATTTACTAAAGTTAACGAATGCTTGTTAACAAGTGTTACCATATAACACACACATGATACATTAATAAAAATGAAATAATATCCACAGTAAAAAAAAACCAGCTGCTTCATTAACATTACTGACAGACAAGAAAACATATATTAGATGTCAAGTTACATGATTTGACTCATTTAGACATTAAAGCTAATGTCTGCAACTTTTGGCGTTCTAGCAGTTAATAAGCAGCACTGCATGCGTCTTGTGGAAGAACGTTGTAGCTGGAATTAGCCTACTTCTCTCCATTTATGTCTATGACGAGTGACGCCCGTTTCTCACACACACACACACACACACACACACACACACACACACACACACACACACACACAAAGCGGTTTGGAAAATAAATAAATGTAGTACGCTTTTGAAAAAAAAATGTAACACAAAAAAGTTAACGTCACATAGTGTAGCGCTAGGCCTTAGCTTTAAGGAGAGCTGAAAAGCGCGCCACTTTAAAACAAAGGAACAGCCTGTGGAACAATAACGTTTTATGGAGATGATCTTATTTTTTATGTTATTCATTTGAAGACTAAATGAAATCAAACTTATATTACGGTTCAATCGCACGTCCTTAACACTTGGTCGTGTATAACTAACAGCACAAATAGGCCTACAGAAAACAGAACGAACATTAATGAACAAAATTAACACTATCTACAACGCAAAATCCACTTCTACATGTTATGGTTTTAATTGACAAAACCCTAACCGTCTAGTTTTTATGATCGACCTCAAAATGTTAGCAGCTGAACTAGAAGATTGCTATCGCTGTCTGAGTTTGTTTGAATATATAACGTGCTATAAAATGTTTTTTTTAGGAATATAAGATTGCACTTTATAGTTTATGAGTAGTTTATTTATCTTGATTTCAACAATAAAAGAAAACTTACCTCTTAACAGACGCAATCCACTCCCGAGTCCCTTCCTCAGCGTGATTGAAGAGGGAAACCACGTGCAAGTTGCCGCGACGACAGACCGCGCATGCGCAACAGCAGGAAGTTAAACGGTCAAAATGATCAATCAAAATATTGTTTTCTCAACTTAAATGTTTGTGTTCAATGGACAAAATAGTTGTTGAGTTGCAGTTAAAACGTTTTTATAAGTAAATTCAACATTGAAGTAAAAAAATTTCCCACTCAACTTAAAGTTTTAAACTGAGTTAACAATATGCAAGTTGGATTTTTAACATTGTCCCATATGATGACGTATCTGGTCTGCTCTGGTCTCTGAACATTAGTGAGCATGTCATGAAAGGTGTCCAGGAATGTAATAATGTGTGCAGTGTTATATGGGCCTAGGGTTGCATGATGGTGAACAACACCATTTTGACTTATAGCTGCACACATAGTTATGTTACCACCGGGTTGTCCTGGGACATTGATTATGGCACGGTGTCCAATAATGTTCCTGCCACGTCTCCTTGTTTTAGTGAGGTTAAAACCTGCCTCATCCACAAAAAGCTGCTCATGACCCATGGCATCTGCCACTATCTCCATCACTCTCTGGACAAGACGAAACAAATACAGTACAGCAGGCCCATCCACAGCACTACAGTATGCACTTCCAGATTCAGTACCAATGATACTATAGCTTACCTGCACATAGTGATATCGCAGTTGTTTTACACGTTCTCTGTTTCTTTCATAAGGGACTCTTTCATAGATTTGTTTCATTCGGATTATGTCCCGGGAAAGTACACAAGATAATACAGAAATGCTCACATTGTGTATGTTTTGGAAGGTGGTGACATCCTCAATTATGCGCTGCTGTATTTCTCGTAGCCTTATGGAATTATTAGCAATCATCATATTGACTATATGGGTCTCTTGTTCTGCAGTGAACATTCTTCCTCTGCCCCCAGCATCTGGAAGTCTAGCAATTCTGTAAAGTAACAATTTCAGTATTTTTACATTGTTGTGTTTCTTATTAGAGTATGGCAGTGCTACAAAACTTAGTGCAAAGGAACTGTACTAACCGATTCTCATTTCGAAATGTCCTTATGATGCTTGCTCAGTGTAGCGGCTCAAGTTAGGCTGAACCCGTTGGCCAGCTTCCCTCAGGGTCATTCCATGGTTGATTACATGGTCCACTATTGTAGCTCTGATGTCATCAGTAATTCTATTTCTTACTCTTCTTACCCTTCCCCTTCCCCCTCCTCTTCCTCCTCTTGCTCCTCCTTGTCCTCTAACTTCACCTCCTTGTCATTGTCGTCCTCTCCCTCTCGCTTCTTCACCTCCGCGTCCACTTCCTCCTCCTCTTTCTCCTGCTTCTGCACCTCCGCGTCCTCTTCCTCCTCCTCTTCCTCCTGCTTCTTCACCTCCGCGTCCTCTTCCTCCTGCTTCTTCACCTCCGCGTCCTCTTCCTCCTCCTCTTCCTCCTACTTCTTCACCTCCACGTCCTCTTCCTCCTCCTCTTCCTCCTGCTTCTTCACCTCCGCGTCCTCTTCCTCCTCCTCTTCCTCCTGCTTCTTCACCTCCGCGTCCTCTTCCTCCTCCTCTTCCTCCTACTTCTTCACCTCCATGTCCTCTTCCTCTGCCTCCTCTAATTCTCACTCTTCCGGCTCCCTGCATTGTACTCCACACGGACAGCTTACCTGTGTCTTATTTATAGTGCTTAGGCTGATTGCAAAGTGAACTAATTATCTAAAACAGTTTTCACATGTGACAGTGTGCCAGACAGTGTTGGCAAAATAGTGGAAATAATAGCCATACATGTGTATAGTTTTGCTAGGAGTGTGTTGATCATTTGGAAATTGAATGTAAAGCAGTGAGTTGTGTTTACAGTTCAACAAAAAGAGTGCTGTGCAGTGGATTGTACCTAGAGTTTTGCAAAGTGTGTGTTACAAAAGTGCAAACTGAGTGCAAAGCAGTGTTTGTGCTTTTAGTTTTGCAAACTCGGTGAGTGGTTTTGCTATAAGTATTAATAGTTTTAGAAATTGTGCTATAAGAATCGCGGTTAGGGTGTTAGCATTCAGAAAAAACTGTAATTAGAATAATCTGTCCAAATGTACAAAAAATGAACAGCAAAAAAAAAAAAAGTCAGACTTCCCAATACTAATTTCAGTTAACAATCTTTGTCATTCTGCACCGTGACTCATTGGCAAAAGTAGCTTGCTACTTGAAATGCTACAGTATTTTTAAATCATCTGAACCACTGACACAGACAGACACACTAGCCTACTAAAAGTGTTAGCATTGCACATTTTTCAGGGGGAGCTGTTTACTCCCCAAAACCAGTCCAGGCAACTGGATGAAAGACAACCATTATTTAGAAGGCACATCGATATTTGGCAGGGGTGTTTGTTTGTGTGAGTGTGTGTGTGTGTGGGTTGGTTTATGTGATTTATGAGGACACAAATTTGTATAATGACATGTGTATTACACTGGTATTACAACTTATAGGTGGTTTATGAGGACATTTCAAAAGTCCACTTAATTCAAATAGCTTAAAAAACAATGTTTTATTAAAAATGCAGAATGTCTCCTGTGATGGGTAGGTTTAGGGATAGGGGCAGTGTAAGGGGATAGAATATACACTTTGAACAGTATAAAAATCATTACGCCTATGGAGAATCCTCATAATGCTGTTGCACCAACATGTGTGTGTGTGTGTGTGTGAGAGAGAGAGAGAGCTGGGATACACTGGAAATAGGTAGTTGGTGTGATGAGACTTCACTGTGGAAGTGCTCCTTGTGGGTTGATAAAGAGTTGCACCAGAACCTCTGTGTGGGTGAAGGTTGTGTATCCGTGTGTGTGTGGGGGGGGGGATGGTGTTTTTTCAAAAGTATGTTTATTTTCTCCTCTGTTCCTGAGGCGGAAATGTGTGCACAAGAGTATTTGTATATGTAGAAATTATTGTGTGTAAGAGGTTAAAGTTTTACATCATCATCAAAATTCTATGTGGTCAAACAAATAATGGTCTGGTCACCCTTGAATAATTAAATAACAGTTAACACTCAATATGCAGTTTTGCTAATTGTTGATGTGTTAATTGTTCAGGCTGTAATCAATACACCCAGTCAATGGTTCACCCAGCCATACTGGTTACTGGATCAATCCAACATTAAAGATTTAATCAAGTCAACTGACAATCCAATAAAATCTGATCAAAGGCTGGTGGTTTTTCATTTTCATTATGCCATCACTGTGACAAAAACACCTGCTATGATGCCATGAAAAACAGACATATTTTCAGAGTTTGATCTATG
The DNA here is from genome assembly GCA_030578275.1 of Meda fulgida. Taxonomy (NCBI): domain Eukaryota; kingdom Metazoa; phylum Chordata; class Actinopteri; order Cypriniformes; family Leuciscidae; genus Meda; species Meda fulgida. The sequence continues at coordinate 27,078,224 of CM060618.1, forward strand.
TGTGTCGTCTTATGGTGAAATTTGCCTCACTGTCTCTGATTCTTTAGCCTGGCCAAGAATGTGGTTGCAAGAGAAAGTACAAGACAAAGAGAGAAAGAGCAATAAGAGTGAGATGGAGAGAATAATGGGGTAAGAGAGAGATAGAGAAATGTCATACTCTGTCTGTATGAGCACTATTAAATTTTTCTGCTTGGGTGCACTGGATGTAGGAGTGATAGGCCCTGTCCAGCCAGTCTTCCCTTCAACAAGAGTTCAAACTCACCTAGCAACTCAATAGATTCATCACATGCTTTATAAATAAATATTCACCTTTCTTCACCTATCTGTTCAGCTGCATACAAATTTGTACACAAAGATGATTTGTATGTGTAATTGTGTAATGTAAGATTTTTACATCTGGCGTGCTTCATTAATTTTCAGAAAATTTCATCAAAAAATCATACCAGCCTCGATGCAGAAATGAAAGCACACCAGGTGTGGGTCCTCAGGGGAATTTTCCAGAGTTTGTTGATTGTGTGCTGGTGAACTACGTCTTCCCATGCACCATCTGCTCTGCTGAGGAGCCCAGAGCCCAGCCGTCCACACTGCCCAGGACGGACTTAATGCCTGAGCCCTCCACAGTTTGAGGGCATGGTGGGAAGCCCAGCCCACATCCACACCAGTGTGGATGAGCTGTACCTGGCCTCTGGAAATTATTTGGAGGAATTGGAGGTGATTCCCTGATTCTCCCTTCCCTGCTGGTTCCACCCAGCTCGAACCATGTCTCCAGAGTCACTGCCCAGCCTCGCTCTCCCGCCTCGTCATCCAAAAACAGTCAGTTCCCCAGCCCTGCCTTTGTTGTTTTTTTACATGATGGTATTTACATGCATTGCATAGACAACAATAAATCTGCATAGACATACATTGCATGTACTACAATGAAAGAGATGTGACATAGTCAACTCTATTGTATTAAGTCCTACTCTATTCAGTAATCTAGAAGTATATGCCAAGTATATATAAGGAAGGAAGGAGAAAATGATGATGACAAAGTTATTATCCAATCACCTCTGCAGGTCTAGTGCACTTTGGCTGTATTTAGAGATGGGAAATGCCTAGTTTTGTGTGGTTTACATGTGGAATATGATTCCATGTGGAAGCTTTTTAATGCCCCACTGAGCTGCAGTGTTTTAAGGAATGGACCTATTTATAGAGGGTTGTTGGTTTACATCCCACGAGGCTGTTCCACTGCTGTAGGGCCCTTTAGAGACAATCTTTGCCTTTAATGAGAGAGGATGATATGGAGACAGTGAGAGGACATCTGCCAACTAACTGAATGTAAGAGTGATTTCTTCCACTTTGTATTTACAGCAACATTATTCATAAGAGAGTTTGTGTGTGTGGCTCCATCCACTGCATTTCCACACAAACCCCTCACTAGCCTGTGTAGAAAAACATATCCTTCTCATTGGAGTTTCCTTCTCTTTTTTAGTTTGACATCGCCCTGTAAATCAGTAGGTTTTAAACTTCACTCGCTCTCTGAAAAGACTCTCTTTATCTTCTTAAATCATGGCTGAAATGACACGATGCTTTGTAGGCATTTTCTTATCTCATCCCAACCTCCTCCTTTGCTCCGTCTGCGTTTTTTTCCCACTGTTCTGAGCAGTCATGCTTATCAAAATCCCCCATTCACTCTTCACTCTCTCTCCACTTGCCTAGAGAGGAATATTTTCTTTACACTCTAAACAGCATGAATTTGTCCCTCAATTTCAATATATATATAATCTGTTATTTTGGGTTTGATTACGATTCTGTTTATACGGCATAAAAATTGTAAATACACATGCTAACATTCCTCTTTCAATTTCCTTTTTCCATTTCCACCTCCATTTCTTACCATCCTTGATTTTTTGTTTTTAGATTGACTGTTCCTGGTGTAATTTGTCTCAAAAGATATTGAAGGGCATAATCTTAAATTGAAGTTTTCAATGTAAATGAAATGATAATAATGATGATGATGTCTCTCACCAGTCTCGTCAGACCCCGGAGGGCGAGTTCCTGCCGTTGGATCAGTGTGAACTGGATGTGGGCTTTGGAACAGGTGCTGACCAACTCTTCCTGGTCTCTCCCCTCACCATTTGCCACGAGATCAATCCCAAGAGCCCTTTCTTCGACCTGTCCCAGCGCTCGCTCATGAACGAGCAGTTTGAAATTGTCGTCATCTTGGAAGGCATTGTAGAGACAACGGGTTAGTTGCATTCTTCACTCCACTCTCCATTCCTTTAGGAACATCATTTGGCTTATGAATGTGATGTCACAAAAAGTTAATTTACAAGTTTGCTTGCATCCCCTCGGCCATTTCGCAAAGTAATATTTTTCTCATTTTCATATAAAAATCCCTAAACATTACTAAGTATTTCCTTAAGCAACTAAATTAATTAAATCTATTTTCTTGGATTATGCATACATTTTAATTTTTTGATAAGAACAAAACAATCTACAGTTCAAAAGTTTTGGGTCACTAAGATTTTTATGCTCACCAAAGCTGGCTGCATTTATTTGGTCAAAAATGCAGAAAAAAAAACAGTAATATTGTGAAATATTTTTTTAAAATTTAAAATAATTGTTTTCTATTTGAAAATATTTCAATCATGACAACTCAGAATAGTTTTAGCATGTTATTGACAATGTTCATGGTTTGGTTTTCTCGATCTGCTACACTGCTGCTGTTGCTTATTGCTGCAGATGTAGGCTGGTGGAGCTGGGGAGGTGGGGAGGTGGAGCATTTCAGAGGAACTGTGATTGCACGCTGCAAGACTAGCATGCAGCAAAAAATTAACCAGACTATTTAAATGTTGAGCAGGCAATCTCATTGGCTGCACGATCAACACTGGCCAATCAGTTTGTTCCATGTGGTAATGATGTGATTCCTTGCAGATTGTATAAAGGACCAGCCTTTGCCCTCTAGAGTTTCAAGACTGAACTAGACATTGCAAATGTAATTTATTCCTGTAATGGCAAAGCTGAATTTTCAGCATTACTTCAGTCGTCAGTGTCACATGATCCTTCAAAAAAGCATATACTTATGCTGATTTACTGTTCAATAATCATTTCTTATCATGGTGAAAACAATTGTGCTGCATTTTTTTTTTGGAAACCATGATATATTTTTTTCAGGATTCTTTGATGGAGAACAACATTTTATTTGACATATAAATGTTTTGTAACATTATAAATATATTTACTGCCACTTTTGATCACTTTAATGTTATTTCTGAACAAAAGCAAACTTTTATGCCAATGCAAATTTCATTTCCTCAATATGATTTCTCTGAAAACAAGTATTGTCTCATGCAAATTCTCTCCTCAATTAAATTTATTTTGTTTTAATTATGTTTTGATGTATATTGGAAACCGTGACACAATTACTCATTATGAAAAGGATTTTTTAACAGTGTTCATTTATCATCATTCATCTTCATTTGTCAAATTGAAGTGAACATATCACTTTTTCCGCACTTACCTTCTAAACTTGATTACCTCTCTCTATTCTTCCTCACATCCCTCAGTCCTGGTTTTCCATCTGAATGGACATAAAATACAGTCAGGTCAGTTGGGGTGTCGAGTGGGTTGTAATAAGGTGTCTTTCTGATTGCATTCATTCAGGTCTGTGCTTTAGCAGAGCTGTTAACTGTGCCTTGTGCATAATAGGTTTTTTTCAGTCACATGGTTGTCAGTTTGAGGTATGAGCTTCAGACCTTGCTCGAGTTCAATCGGTTCCTGGTGTCTGCAGGCAGAGTGTGAGGAAGTTAAGTAACTGAGAAAGGCAGAATGGGATTTTCTTTTGAGAATGTAAGAGGAGTAGGAAGACGACAGCATTTATTTTTCTCATTTCATTTTAGTGGTGTTTTCTAAACATCACTATTATTTTTACTCATATTTAGGGTTAGTGATTTGACCTGTTGAATTATATTTTTAATATTTTTCTTTTCATATTTTCACAAGTTTTAGTCATTTTATTATGTGATTTTTTTTTTTTTAGCTTTAATTTATATTTCAGATTTCTTTTTAGGATTTTTAGCTCTTCAAATTACACTTATTTTATTTCAGTTAGTTTCCAAGGACACATTTCTAATTTTCAATAAGGTTTTTTGAAGTGTCTGAGTTTTTCATCTAATATTTAGCAACTTTAGTTAACAACAACAACACTGGTAAATTTCAAGGGAACTGGAGCTGCGTCAAACGCTGTGGGAACGCCCTGCATGGGTGCGTCATGAAGCACGTATGGAATCAGTTCAATGGTGAGACGGAACGTCATAGGCGGGTGACGTCATCGACCAGGAAACTATAAAGCACCCCAAAATCACAACTGCGTCAGCTTCTGTGCCTTCAGCAAGCGCTCTGTGTGTGAAATATTGTCCAAGTGTTTTTTGTCTGTCATTTATTGTCTAGTTTTCACTATAAAAAAAAAAATAAAATATATATATATATATATATATATATATATATATATATATAAATGGGGAGCGAACAGCTTTATAGAAAGTTTGATCCCCCCTACTCGTTATCTCACGGGTGGGGATGCACACGATCTATGTATTGTTTGTTTGGGAGTGCAGCATGACCAGTCAGCTCTCGAGGGGGCTGATTGTGAGCATTGCGAGCGTTCACTAAGAACGCTCCACTCCCGCCGATCACTCTTCGAGGAGAGTGGTGCGGCTTAGTTTACTCTGCCCAGTTAGAGCCCTAGATGCTTATGTCCACAGAGCTGCCCTGTGGAGGAAATCTGAACAACTGTACGTTTGTTTTGGGCCACCCAGGAAGGGGTGTGCTGCATCTAAACAAAGGATGAGCAAGTGGGTGGTCGAGGCCATCTCACTTGCTTACGAGTCGGCTGGTCAGCCTTCACCCTTGGCTGTACGAGCCCACTCTACTAGGAGTATAGCTGCTTCCAAAACTCTATTGTCAGGAATTTTGCTTCATGATGTTTGCAATGCGGCAGGGTGGTCCTCACCGCACACATTCGTCAGGTTCTATGACCTGGACTTCAGCTCCACTCCTGGGGCGCTAGTGCTTTCGTCTGAATGTGCGCCTTGACTTCACACGGACGGACACTTGCTCTTATGGCGACGTGGGTATTAGCGTTCCCACACCGTTTGACGCTGCTCGAGTTCCCTTGAAATGGAACGTCTCGGGTCCGTATGTAACCCTAGTTCCCTGAATAGGGAACGAGACACTTCGTCGTTCTGCCATACTCCCGGCATGCCCATGAACGACTTGCTTCGGCCTATCAGAAGCTGACACGGTTGTGATTCTGGGGTGCTTTATATGGGGTGCTGGGGTGCCCCCATGCAGGGGGTCTTTCAATTTGAACTCTCGCTCTATCAGAGAGATGATATGAGATGGAGACAAAGCGAGGGAGGATATTACATTACAATGTGTCAGCAATGCTCATTATGCAGCTGTTACAGCAGTGATAGACACATAACTAATGAAGTATATCAGTGCACACCAGAGAAAGACTCCTGTTACACCATCTATTAATTCAATTACTCTTTTAATTCAGTAATTAATTTCTTGTCAGGTCAGTAACGGGGCAAACAGTCATGTGGTGATTTAACCACCCTGCTGTTGGGGAGGTGAGGTCTATCATGTACTCATAAGTGCTTATTGATCCACTGTCAAGTTAATAATTTTACATACTCAATGCTACAAGACAAAGCTATGGCTGTGTATTCCTTTTACTGCATATAAAGGGCTTTGCATGAACTTTTGCACCTCACAGAACCAAAATGACTCACTTTAATTTGCATCTTCTCTTTGCATACCCTAATAAGAAATAGCAAAGAACGAAATATATGTGCATTGTGCAATTTGGTTAAATAGACTTAATACAAGTGTGAAATTGGCTTTCTTTAATCAATGCCATAGATCAGACTAAAGACGAAAGACAGACCCTAATTATGTATGCCGACAGACTATTCCGCAATCAAGAGTCTTACTGTGAAGACTGTGACATTTTTTTTTTTGCTTTAAATAAGAGCTTAAAAGCTGCTTTCAGCACAGTGATACATTGATACATTCTCAAACCCTCTTCCAGCATTGATCCATCATTTAAGCCTTTAGCTGAAGCCAGGCCACCCCACTGCTCCTACTCAGACCACTCCGGCAGCCAAATATAGAATTTTCAGTGTGATTAATGTCACATAAACTGGTTTATTACATGGGATGATGTTTTGCCAACAACTCGCAAAGAAAGCGAGTTGTTGGGATTTTCATCCTTCATGTTTGAGGCTTGTTCATGTTTTATATTATGTGCTGCTAATTAGTAGGCTATCTTTCATGATAATTATTTCATCATGAGCAGACCCTCACAGAAGCTCTGCAGACTTGGAACACCTATCACTGATGAAGTTACATACAATTCCCCTGCCCATGCATATTTGTTTATTACATATTTGACTAATTTGTTGCTTTCAGTAATACTCTCAAGCGCAGTTTAATGGAAATAGTTTCAATGAAGCCACAGCAGAATTAGCCATTATGCTGCAACACGCAAGACTGGCATTTAATTCAAGAATGATTCAACGTTTTTGCACGAAATGTTTGAGTGAAGATGATAGGTTCGACTGATAGGTGTATGACATCAAAGTACCACAAAGCCGTCTGCTCTCTCATCGCTCTCACGGTACTTTGATGTCATACACCGCTCTGCGCAGCGTCGCTTTAAGTCCAACAAACCTAATGATTCAATGCGATCTGCAGCGAGTTCACATTGCCTGCTGATCTGTGCAGTGATCTGCCAGTGAGTGTGTTTCTTCCTGCTCGCTTCAACATCGCAGAGTTTTTTTCTCCTCTCACAAAAGAGCTCTCACGCGGCACGTCTTTTTAAAGACGGCTCGCCCGTGCATTTGTGGTTGCGGCAGATTGGTATCGGACTCTGATGGGCACGAGCGCTGTCTAGTGTGTTTGGGCTTTGATCATGCTTGAACAGCACTCATGGGTGATTCATGTTCTCTCTGTGGGAACATGATCATCGCGTCATTTAGGTCAAGACTCAGTGAACTCGCAAGAGTGAGAGTCCCCTCATCCACCCCCCGATTTTTGGCTGGTGGCCAGGGTGACCTGAGGGTGATGGTCTGGAACAAGGCGCCGACTCTGTGTCCGTGACCCCAGCCCCCCTCTTCAATGACGGTGCCCGCTAGCGATCAGGTGATTCCACGAGTCTACCTTCGGGTGGCCCGTGTGTTTTCATTTCAAAGCTACAGAGGATGGTGCTATGTCTGTAGCAGCATCACTAGGTGGGCTTTATTCTTCTGGAAGTGACGACTCGTCACAGCTGCCACCTTCTGGTGTGCTATGGCTGTGCCTGAGTCTGATCCGGAGATGACGGCCATACTTTCCTGGGACGATTGGTTTTTGGGTAAGGCCGCCGACCCGCGTCCACGGCAAACCCCAATATCTTTCTTCCCGGACGTGCATGATGAGATCTCGACGTCCTGAAAGACCCCCGTGTCTTCTCAGGACCGCTCGTTGGTCTCATCCGCCTTTCCCTCTCCTCAACGGGGCCGCTGCCCATGGGTACACTGGGGTCCCCCCGGTTGAACCCTCTGTTGTGATGCTACTGTGTCCTCAGAGTGCTTCCCGGCGCAATCCTAAGCACCCGTCCGAAGCCTGTAGTTATTTTCGTCTACACTAATCTGTGGCGAAATCCTATAGTCCCACAGGACAGGCAGCCGCCTCACTGCATCCCATGACCGTTCTGTGGTCTACCTTACCCAGATGCTCATGGTTATGCATGAGGGCGGGACTGACTCGAGGCTCTTTAATGAGCTACCAAAAAGCGCGCCGCCACTGACCTTGCTCTCCGAGCGACTAAGGTGGCCGTGCGCTCTCCGAGTCAGGTGATGTTTACCACTCTTATGTGCAGGATGTCGGCGGACTCGTCTGCTCGACACCCCCATATCCCAGGTCGGCCTCTTCGGCGGTGCAGTTGAGTACTTCTGCCCAACAGTTCTCAACCGCCCGGGAGCAGATTGAGGTTATTCTGCCGACGGCCCCGCCGTCCGCTCAGGTCCCTCAGTCTGCCAACCGCCGAAGGCGCCCTCCCACGGTTCCAATCCCGCCCGTTCACCCGGGCTGGCTTTGGAAGACCGTGGGGGGATGCCTCAGCCCTCTCCAGCCCCGCCCCCCGCTAAACGCCGGGTTAAGCGGCACTTTTAAGATGGGCTGCTCAGAGATGGGACTCAGTTCTTTCCAGGAGTTGGTAGCAGGGCCACTCCTTTCCCCGGTGGAGGGCTGGGGAAGAATCCTTATTCAGAAAGAACTGACTCTCTCGTCTCTGAGCATACAGAGTTTCGGACGACACGGTGCACCGCCTCCGAGCCGTGCACCCCTCGTCCCCCTCTGTCTCAGAGCCGGATGACAGTGTGTGCCTTCCCTGGACCGTACCGCTCTCATCCCCCTCTGTCGCCCCACTCTGGGCCGCTATGCCATCCACCTCTGGGCCGGTCATTCGGCTTCGCTGTACCACCGAGGAGACGTCGGTGGTTCGTTGACTCCGCTGGCACAGTTCTTGGGAGCCTGCCTATAGCTTCCCTGTCTGTTTCGCTGGGTCGCGCAAACCATCGGCTCGGCTATGCGATTCAGTTCGCACGGTCTCCTCCCCACTACAGGGGAGTCCGCTCCACTCTGGTCGGTGGCAATACCCCTATCATGAGAGCAGAGATTGCCACCCTGCTGGCGAAGGGTGCAATCGAGACTGTCCCTCCAGCCGAGATGAGGTCCGGCTTCCACAGCCCTTGCTTCATTGTCCCCAAGAAAACCGGTGGGTTATGACCGATCCTGGACTTGCGCTTGTTGAACCGCTCCCTTCACAGGATGCCGTTCAAGATGCTCACCGCCAAACGCATTTTCGAATGTGTTCGGCCCCAGGATTGGTTTGCAGCGATCGACCTGAAGGACGCCTACTTTCATGTCTCCATTCTTCCTCGACACAAACCGTTCCTCTGGTTTGCTTTCGAGGGGCAGGCATACCAGTACGCGGTTCTCCCTTTCGGGCTAGCCCTGTCTCCTCGCGTCTTCACGAAGGTCGTCGAGGCAGCCCTTGTTCCTCCATGGGAACACGGGGTTCGCATATTGAACTATCTCGGTGACTGACTGTCCTAGCTCACTCTCGAGACCAGGTTTGCAAACACGGACCCAGTGCTCCGGCACTTAGCTCGTCTGGGCCTTCGGGTCAACTGGGAGAAAAGCAAACTTTGCCCCGTGCAGAGGATCTCTTTTCTCGGTATGGACATCGACTCGGTCGCCATATCCGCGCAGCTTACGAGCGAGCACGCACAGTCACTGCTGACTTGTCTGAGACAATTTCAGGGCAAGAGTGCGGTTCCACTGAAATTTTTTCAGAGGCTCCTTGGGCATATGGCATCTGCAGCCGCGGTAACGCCGCTCGGATTGCTTCATATGAGACCGCTTCAGCTTTGGCTTCGCGACCGAGTCCAGAGGTGGGCATGGCAACAAGGCACGCTCCGAGTATCAGTTACTCCGACCTGCCGTCAGACCTTCACCCCGTGGTCGAAACTCAGTTTTTCAGGGCAGGTGTCCCCCTGGAACAAGTTTCCCGGCATGTTGTTGTCTCAACAGATGCCTCCACCACAGGCTGGGGCGCCATGTGCAATGGACATGCTGCCGCGGGCTCCTGGACAGGACCCCAGCGCCTATGGCATGTCAATTGCCTCGAGTTGCTGGCAGTACGCCTTGCCCTGCACCGCTTTCGGGCGTTGCTCAAGGGTCAACACGTACTAGTCCAATCAGACAATACCGCCACTGTAGCGTACATCAACCATCAAGGTGGTCTACGCTCCCGCCGTATGTCGCAACTCGCTCGCCACCTCCTCTTATGGAGTCAGAAGCATCTGAGGTCGCTTCGAGCCATTTATATTCCCGGAGCTCTAAACTGTGCAGCCTACGAGCTCTCACGGCTTCAGCCCCTCCCTGGAGAATGGCGACTCCATCCCCAGTCGGTTCAGCTGATTTGGGACCAGTTCGGGGACGCACAGATATATTTGTTTGCCTCGCACGACTCGACCCATTGCGACCTGTATTTTATCCCTGACCAAGGGCACGCTCGGCACGGATGCACTGGCGCACAGCTGGCCGCGGGGCCGCAAATATGCGTTGCCCCCAGTGAGCCTTCTTGCGCAGGTTTTGCGCAAGGTCAAGGAGGACGAGGAGCAGGTCCTTCTGGTTGCGCCGTACTGGCCCACCCGGACTTGGTTCTCCGAACGGGTGCTCCTCGCAACAGCACCTCCTTGGCCAATTCCTCTGAGGAAGGACCTCCTTTCTCAGGGACGGGGCACCCTGTGGCACCCTCGTCCCGTTCTTGGAACGTCCACGTGTGGCTCCTGGACGGGACGAGGCAGGTTTGAGTACCCTACCACCAGCGGTTGTGGCTACCATCACCTCCACTAGAGCGTCGTCCACGAGACACGCCTATGCGTTGAAGTGGAACCTCTTCGTCAACTGGTGCTCTTCTCGCCGAGAACACCCCCGGAGGTGTTCGGTTGGTGTCGTGCTTTCCTTCCTTCAAGATGGGTTGGAGCGAAGGCTGTCTCCCTCCACCCTCAAAGTTTGTTGCCGCTATTGCCGCACACCATGACTTGGTAGAAGGTAAATCCTTAGGGAAGCACGACCTGATCGTCAGGTTCTTGAGAGGAGCGAGAAGACTGAATCCTCCTCGTTTTCCCCTCGTTCCCTCTTGGGACCTCGCGGTGGTTCTAAATGCCCTGCAGAGTGCTCCCTTTGAGCCTCTGCAATCAGTGGAGCTTAAGTTCCTGTCAATGAAGACAGCGCTCCTGGTTGCATTGGCCTCTGTCAAGAGGGTAGGGGACCTGTAAGCATTCTCCGTTGACGAAGCGTGCCTGGAATTCGGGCCGGCTTACTCTCACGTGATCCTGAGACCCCGGCCTGGATATGTGCCCAAGGTTCCTACCACTCCCTTCCGGGACCAGGTGGTGAACCTGCAAGCGCTGCCCTTGGAGGAGGCAGACCCAGCCTTGGCACTGCTCTGTCCAGTACGCGCTCTCCGCACCTATGTAGACAGGACGCAGTGTTTCAGGACCTCAGACCAGCTCTTTGTCTGTTATGGTGGGAAGCTGAAGGGAAAGGCTCTCTCCAAGCAGAGGTTGTTTCACTGGATAGTGGACATCATTGCTTTGGCATACCAGCAGCAAAGTCGACCGTGCCCCCTTGGTGTGACTGCCCACTCCACCCGGAGTGTGGCATCCTCTTGGGCTCTAGCACATGGCGCCTCGCTAACAGACATCTGCAGAGCTGCAGGCTGGGCGACACCTAACACACATTCGCCAGATTCTACAATCTCCGAGTGGAGCCAGTGTCCTCTCATGTACTCGCTTCAACCAGCTAGTACTGGACCCGCTCAGGTGTCTTCGCTTGCTCGCCATTCCACTCCACGGACTGGATACGTGCGATTTTCTGCTCAGGTGAGCTTCTCCGCAAGCCCTGAGTTCCTCCAGCACCCCTGATGCTAGCGCCAGTGTCTATTGCCTGTGCGTCGGCTAGGTGCCTCCCGTGTGCATGGTCCCTCCCCAGAGCTACCCCCACACGTGTATTTCCACTGTAAGCCTCTCTGAGCATGTGTCTTTCCCTTGGCAAGCCACTTTGCCACCCCTGGGGTTGAAATATTCCACCTGCGGCTGGACACCCCTGTGTTCTCCATATGCTTCCTTCGGGTCATATGTGTATTTCTAAATGCCCCCCCTCTGGGTTGGTGTTAATTGCATATTTCCTCTAAACTATGGGATATGCTTCCCAGTGTACCTTGGTATTCCTGTGTTAAATAGGAGTCCTTCATCCGTGCTAGTCTCACACAAGGGCCTCAGATTTACTCAGGGCACTGGAAGACAGCTGTGAAGGTGGCGTGATTAGACTTTTAACCCCCATTCGTCGTCATTCCGACGTAACTCGGAGTGACCACGAAACGAGTGTCTTGGCTCCTCAGCGAAGAAACATAACTGCATGTTGCCGGCGTCCTCCTTTTATACCCACGAGGCGGGGCGGAGTTACTTCATGCAAATTCCGCAGACCCATGGCATTTCTTTGCCATTGGCTCGTTTTTGTATACTCGAAGTCGATAGGTGTTCTAAGCGAAACCCCATTTCGTCATCATTCCGACGTAACGTCCCTACTCAGGGAACGAGGGTTACATACGTAACCGAGACGTTTTTTTTTTTATTAATGAATCAATATTTTTGAATGAATCAATCAATTAAATGAATGATTCAATTACTCATTCACAATCACTTGTTTCATTCATGCACAAATCTGTGTTTTGAACAAATCACTTGAGTGAATGCCTGAACAATGCATTACACTGTAAAGTTTAAACCCTAATGCCCTAAACCCTAATTTGTTAATTTTAGGGTAAAGTTTAAACCCTAATGCTCAAACCCTAATTATCAAAATAATTAATTGGTTTGAGTAGGGTAAACTTAAATTAAACAAATTAGTTAAATCAAATTAACTTTTATGAGTATTTACAACTTTCTTTTTCTTATGAGTACACAAAACGGATACATTTTAATTAATCTAAATTGTTTCATTGTTTTAGGTTTTATGAACTTGATTCTTTTTAGGCAAACTTAAATTTAACTGAAACTTGGCTGGGATTTATATTTCCCAGCATGCTTTGACATGACACTCGAAATGGAGAGTAAATAAAATGTACTTAAATTTTGAATTTCTTTACTTACAAAATGTCTCATTACCCAAATTTTATTTGAGTTTTGCCATCTTATTTGTGTATGCAGTATACTTAATTGCAATAATTGATTCTGTGTACTTGTTTCAGTGAGCAAATTCAACGACCCACACATAAATATAGTAATTGGTCGCCAACTACTGGCAATGTAACCAGCAAAAAAAGAGACACCTGAAATATCTCCACCACTACACAGACTGACAGTCTCAGCCAATAAAATTTGAGGACTGGAACTATTTAATAATAGAAGCATATACCTGTTTAAACACCATTCTGTTTGAAAAGACACAAATGCTACTTCAGCATAAAATAATACATTTTTCATCTCTCTTTTGATTTATTGAAATAATGACAGAATTACCCTGCAGAAAAACAACAACAATGCATTCTTAAGGAAGACCAATTGTTTAGTGATTGCTGTATTGATTTTATCGAGGAGCAGATTGGGTTTTCAGTCTTCCTGGCCGGGTTTGTAAGCGAAAGAGCACGGCTGTGTATGGCTGGGCTGTGTTTATGACCCACTGAATGGCCCTCTGGCTGAATTATGATTGCAGGAGTCTTAAAACTCTGCCTTCTCATGCACATTATGAGAATCTTTAAATCACATTCTAGGAAGACAAAGAAATAGAACAGTATACATCATTTTCATGGCCAGGCCAATGAAATGAAAGCTACCTTATTTGAAATACGTTTCATCCGTAAACCTTTCTTCTCTATTGTAATGTTTGTTTATTATACGTCGTCTCTCACAGGTATGACATGTCAGGCTCGTACCTCGTACACAGAAGATGAGGTGTTGTGGGGTCACCGCTTCCTGCCCGTCATGTCTCTGGAAGAGGGCTTCTTTCGTGTGGACTACTCCCAGTTTCACAGCACCTTTGAGGTGCCCACGCCACCCTACAGCGTGAAAGAATACGAGGAGAAATCCTCGCTCCCCTCTCCCCTGCTCACGCCGCACCGCGAGAGACTGTTTTCCATGGACTGCCTGGAAACAGGTGAGGAAAGGGTGCATCCCGGAAGCGCTTCTTGCAAGCTCCCCAGTAAACTCCAGAAAATGAGTTCGTCTGGCAGAGAAGATCTGCAGAGGAAGGCGCTACGCTTGAGCTTGCAGCACTCCGAAAAGGCTTCGAGTACCGGGGACCTGCCTCTTAAACTACAACGGCTCAGCTCTAGTCCTGGGCAGGTTGACGGAGAGGCACGATTCCACCTCAAAGCCCTCAAGGTGGGTTTCCAGCCCATGGCCTTGTCCACTGGAGACCTCCACCAGAGGAGTCTGCCTCCCACCCCAGTGGTCGTCCCCACACACCAGCACGCTCCTCCAAACACGCCTGGTGGCCGAATGGAGGACAACCTGCCTGCCAAATTAAGGAGGATGAATGCAGATCGCTGACCTGGAAGTGCTTTTGGAACTTTGTGCTGATCTAAGAGCAGTTTTAAGGGTTTATTAACGATGAGCTACTTCCAGATTAGGGCAAAGTTATTGTTTTGTTCTGAACTGAATACAAACTCTTGTAGAGTAATGGTAATGTGAACTTATTACACAGTGAATGAATTGTTGCATTGGCTTGACCTGCATAAAAAAAATGGATGTATTTTTAATTAGTATTTCTTGACTTCTTTCACGGTAAATTATCTAAAAATCCATAAAACAAAACATGTTTTAAAAGTTAAAATATCTAAAGATCATGGAAACAAAATAAAAAATTAAAATAAAAACTTAAAATGAGATCAATTTACTTGATAAACATGACAAATAAAAAAAATTATACTGTATATAAACTACCATTCAAAAGTTTGGGGTCATTAAGATTGGATTAACTTTTTACAGAGAAATTAAAACTTATTCACCAAGGATAAATTAAATTGATCAAAAGTGACAGTAAAGACATTAATGTTACAAAAGTTTTCCATTTCAAATAAAAGCTTTTTAACTTTCTGAAGAAATGTTTCTGAGCATCAAATCAGAATATTAGAATGATTGATGAACATATGATGATTTCTGAAGGATCATATGACACTGAAGACTGGAGTAATGATGCTGAAAATTCAGCTTTACCATCACAGGAATAAATTACATTTTAAAATACATCTAAATAGAAAACAGTTAATTTAAATTGTGATTTAAATTGTAAAATATTACTATTTTACTGTATTTTTGATCAAATAATTGCAGCCTCTGTAAGATGCTCCTTTTAAAAAACATTTAAAAATCTTACTGACTTCAAACAATACCTTATATTATTATTATTGTTATATTATATATTGAATGTAAGTATATATTGTCTTCACTGGTAGATTATTTTCACTTGTTTTTGTTTGTTTATACTTGAAATAAGTGTAAAGAATGCAAAAGTTCAGTTCCCAGGCTGGTAAGCAAGTGATTTATCAAAATTGATATATAAAACAAACCTGAATCCAATGCAAGTCACTTTAGATAAAAGTGTTTGCCAAATGCATAAAAATACATAAGAAAATATACACCTACATTAAAGCCACATTCTCTGTAAACATCTTAACATCTCATGCATTGCTGATTCCCAAGTAAATTTATGCTTAACTCATATTTAATTATCAATGATTTTTTGACATTTTAACCGGAAAATTAGGCAAAAAATACTTAAGAACAGGATGTTTTACAGTGTGAGAACTAGTTGAAGGTATAGATTACTAGTAGAAAGCATGAGAGATGGCATTGAGGTTTTTTTTTCTGTTTCGTTTGTTTGTTTTCTTTGAGAAAGCACAAAACTCTGGAAGTACTGTGATTTTAATTCTTTGTTTACTGGTGGCTATGTGGTCGCCCAGTGTCTTTCACTTGCACACAGAAATGTCACTATTATATACAATTACAATATGTGCATGCCTACTTCTCATCTCTAGCTGTGTATCATACAACCCTCTGGTTAACTATCCTTAGTTACAATGAATAAATTCTATTTATAAAGCTGCAACATGGTGTCTGTGTAGTAGCCTGTCTGTCTACTACAGAAGAGTAAGAGATATATGAATTCAGTTTAAAGTCTTAAGGGCTATTATACATATCTGGTGCATACATCTGACTTTGAGTTCAGTCTATAAAATGCTCTTATGTGATTTTTAAAAAATGCATAAAAGCCCTTTAAATTGCCATTGAAGAGGACACATTATGTTGAATAAATCATTTCAAGTCCATTTCAAATCTAAACAACTTGTTCATTATTAATATTAAAGAAACTTGTACTTTAATAAAAAATGTATGCATTTATATAATTGTTTAATGACAATTGAATTTACTAGCAGAAGGAGAGCTTATGTAACAAATCATCAAATGGACACAATGCATTCTTGACAATACATGAAAATGATGTAAAATAGCTTCCATCAGAAAATGGAATTCATAAATTCAGTCAATACATTAAACTCTGACGCTGTCGGGATGAAATCATTAGGCTCGTGACATATTTATGTTCAAACAATCTTTCTGTCACCTTGTTTGATGCATGGCATGAAATTTTGATGTTCTAATCATTACCCGTAGAGAAAAAGAAACACATTAAATGACCATTTTGTAAAAAAAACGATCCATTATGACCTTCTACTGTGATGAATAACTGTGGGCTTTACTGGTGATTGAAAGTGTAGTGATTGGTTGACAGAGTAAGCAAATAGAGGAGTCATCTGGTCAGACAACAACAAATGGTAGTTCTATCAGAGCATATAAAGATCTACACACACACGTTATGTTTTTATGGGGACTTTACATAGACAATGTTTTTTATACTGCACAAACTGTTTATCCCCTTACACTAACCCTACCCCTAAACCTTCCCATCCGCATTTTTACATGTTCAAAAAACATAACTTGGTATGATCTAAAACCTGTTTTCCTGATGGGGACCAACATTTTTCAGATATTGGCATCTTTGTGGGGACATTTTGTCCTATAATGTAGGTTTACCGGCACACACACACACACACACACACACACACACACACACACACACACACACACACACACACACACACACACACACACAAGAAAGGAAAGGATTTTTTTTAGAAATGAAAGGTCAATGAAATAAAAATTGTGTTAAAATAGCAATAGTAGTGGGGTCTATGATGTAAATGAGAAATCTTTTAAAAATCTACTTACTTTTTGAAATGTAAATTTTGTATTTACGACTGTTTGATAAATTAATTTGATGAATTTGATACATTTTCAGCATGTGTATTTGTTAAACAACTCTAAATATGTCAAGTGTTGTTACTATTAATCATTAATTACACTTAGTTTGACACATGCTCGTTATTTTTTTCAATAAATAAAACAAATCATAAATAACGAAAGCTTCAAGTCAACTTATTTCAATTGAGACATGATACATCAGACAATCAATCTCTATCTTTCAACTGAATGAATTGAAAGATATTTTTTAAAACATTTGAATAAAAATGAGCATCACATTATTAGCTCAAAGAAAGAAACAAAGAAACAGAAAGATTGTGGTTTCAGCACTATGGATAGGGCTCTGTGATCACTGTTTGAATGAAAAAGCCTTTTAGCACTTCTGCTCTGCAGAAAATAAGCGAGACAGAGAAAAGCTGAGAAGACACTGAGAAGGCTTGAAAGGTAAAGATTGAAAAACAGGAGGGACAGGGAGAGAAAAAGAGTTGTCCACAGACAGGGACACAGAGAGCTAAAAGCTGGGAATGAAAAACAAGACCAACACAAAATGTGCAGTATTAAGAGACTGAGCTTTATATATATATATATATATATATATATATATATATATATATATATATATATATATACACACACACACACACATGATTCTGTGTGTGTGTGTGTGTGTGTACAACCAAACATAGTATGTGTGGGCGGAAAATAAAGACAGATCACGTGTTAAGTTTTCAAAATGGAAGAAATCACCTCTTACTGTAATATAATATATGTAATTGGTGCATAAACATATACCTAAATAACAGAGATTTGTGTCATGTTATTTCAAACCTTTATACCCGTCATATTAAAACGGATAACTACAGAACTTTTCTACTATCCAGTCTACATCATGCTATTCTTTTCATCTTTTCACATCAGAGTTTCAGAAATGACAGGTTTCTAAGGATCATTCCTCACAGTCTCTAAAAGTTGAGTTAGACTAATAACTCTGACAGGCTGCTGGTGTAAAAATAATTCTGACATTAAAGTTTCAGAAGAACTTAGAAGAGTGAAGGAAATGAATAGGACATGAAGAGTCTCTGAAAGGTTTGATGAAGGTGAAGAATTATTCTGGACAATGAGACAACAGACAGAAACTCTCAGGCCTGAATGTCTAACAGGAGCAATTCATAATCATGACCGGTAATTATAAAGACCATTTGTCAAGGGGCGCTCTGGAACACTCGACTCTGATTGGTCAGTCGAGATATTCAGCGATCTGATATTTCCTTATATTCTCCATCGACGATCTTGGCAACACTGTTTATCAGAAGCTCGTCGGAGTAGCTGAAAACGGCGCTACTGTTATGTCTTTTGAATCACACTGCGTACTCGCGCTCTCTTGTTTCATGCAAAGGCAACTGCCATCGTTGCGTCTATAATTAAATAATATAAACTTAAAATAATATTTCATCTCCACTTAATCATTTATGGGTAACACCAATTTATTTTGTGAGTAGGCTTGCAATATGCGGGACAATGAAGGTTACAGTTGGTCATTATCACAAAACAATAATGGCCTCCACTGGGGAAAAACAAACAATTGGTGCAGGATTTACTTTAAAACAATTTTCACTCAGAAATTGCTTGTAAATTTCAGAAATATTTACAAAGAAACGACTACACATTGAGTTAAATTTAGAAAGATTTAGATTTAGAATTTAAAAAAAAAAAAAAGTTTTTCTGAAATAGTTTTTTAAAGTGTAGGCTAATTAAAAATATGTAGAAATAATAAATATTAAAAAGTAGCTATATAAAAAAATGACAATTGCCTCAAGCTAAAACAAGCGAATATCTGGATTGCCATTTAACGTCAGATGTAGCCATTGTGATAATAAAATGAGAATACTGTTTTTTTTAACATGTTCCCCCAAATCCTTTTGGACTATTTATAAACATCATAGCCTCAGTTTAGAGCACAAAAAACCCATTTTGTTCAGATGAACATTTACAAGGGACTATTACGCCCTGTGTCTTGGGAATATAGGAAACTCTAAAGAGGCGTAATAAATAAAGTTGGGTTGTGCTAATGGAATCCCAGCAACGAATCACTCCAGTTGATAATCAAACACATACTCAAAATTAAGCAGAAAAAGTAATAAATGTATTACTTAATAACAAGTGAAATAAAGAGAATCTCTTCAGGGTGTCCCAAAGGCCAAAATAACAAACAAAACAAATATAAAAAGAAAAGAGGAGAGAATTAATAACCTAATCCAATAACAAAAGAAAATACATTTAGCTTACCTAACTCCCTGCCAAAAAACAGAGCTCAAAACAATTCCAAAATAAACAAGGCAGGACAACCCTACTCTCCACACTTTTAGGATGTGTTGTTTAGACATAGGGATAGGGAAACGGTTTCAGATGTTACCACAGGATGCACGTTCAGTTAAACTAATTAACATCACTCATTTGATCATTGGCCGGAGGAGGGATTCCGGAGCTCTCAACCCGAGTACGACCGAACCAACAATGAGCGCCCAGACGAGTGCCAGCAGTGTTCTTATAAAGACCACGCCCCGACTGGACACCCAATGGCTTTCGTACACCCCATCATTGGACAACCTACTAGAAATCAAACAAAACAAGGAAGAGAAGAGGAACACAGAGCAATAGAAAAACAATAGGCTACATAAACAACAGTCGTAACAGAGACCCTGTATTTGTATTTTCTTTCTTTGAGAATTGTCAACTGTCACACCCCTATACCACCCCCACCCCATCCCAAAACAAGTCTGATCACGTTATTTTCCTGGTTGCATGTGTTCACGTTGATTCGATAGAAGAGATTTTATAGTGTACACCTTGTTAGAGTGTGGATGTGCTTGTGTGTCTTTTGGAGAAAGTAATGAGAAATGAGCATGTCCACTCAAAGCAATGGCTTGAATGAGACAACATTAGGCTACACAGGACATGTTCCTGATCCATCATCGTTTGTTTTTCTGGACCAAAACTTCTATCAACCAATCACAGCCTAACCCTAAAAGAAATTTGATGATAGGAATGGTGTATGTTGATTCAGGAACATGTACTTGCAAGCACACTAAGAAAAACCACCACAAACAGCCTTCTTCATTAAAACTGTAAACCATTAAAGATTATTAAAAAACTTGCTGTATTCCTCCCACTACAGTCAGGACAGATTTGCTCATATATTTGGTTAGTCAGCAGATGTCTTTAGCAGATTTATCATCCACTCTCTATATAGAAGACCTACTGAGTTCTTAGAACATTTTTTAAATGGCTGTAAAGGGCACAAATCAGTGGGATTTAAACAACAATCTCCTCATGAGTCTGTTAGAGATCACTGGAACATGCCGTGAGCTCGCTCACTTCTGGCAGTCTTCAAGTTCCACGAGGAACACAGACCTGGAGGTTTGTTCAATAAATATAAACTCTGTAACAGAGAACATCACACAGTGTTCTTGATCTGCTGTATGAAGCTGAATGACAGCCTTTCCACTGACGCGTATTACATGTGTTTATCTCCTTCTGTCCTTTATTGCTTTTCTTTTGTGAATTACTAGTTCCCTTTCGTTGTCACTCCGAGTTACGTCGAATGACGACGAATGGGGTTTCGCTTAGAACACCTATCGACTTCGAGTATACAAAACGAGCCAATGGCAAAGAAATGCCATGGGTCAGCGGAATTTGCATGACGTAACTCCGCCCCACCTCGTGGGTATAAAGAACGCCAGTAACATGCAGTTATGTTTTCGCTTCGGAGCCAAGAGTATTTCTTCACTCCACAGTCATTTCTGACTTCGCTCTACGAGACGAGCCACTCTCTCTCTGGTGTTGGTGTGACGGCGATCTGCAGCGAGTTCACAGTGCCTGCTGATCTGTGCAGTGATCTGCCAGTGTGTGTGTGTGTCTCCCCGCTCGCTTCAACATCGCAGAGTTTTTTCTCCTCTCATAAAAGAGCTCGCACGCGGCACGTCCTTTTAAAGACGGCTCGCCCGTGCATTTCTGGTTGCGGCAGATTGGTATCGGACTCTGATGGGCACGAGCGCTGTCTAGTGTGTTTGGGCATTGATCATGCTTGAACAACGCTCGTGGATGATTAATGTTCTCTCTGTGGGAACATGATCATCGCGTCATTTAGGTCGAGACTCGCTGAACTCGCAAGAGTGAGAGTCCCCTCATCCACCCCCCGATCTTCGGCTGGTGGCCAGGGTGACCTGAGGGTGATGGTCTGGAACAAGTGGAACGTGTGTTTTCATTTGAAGCTACAGAGGATGGTGCTATATCTGTAGCAGCATCACTAGGTGGGCTTGATTCTTCTGGAAGTGACGACTCGTCACAGCTGCCACCTTCCGGTGTGCATATGGCTGTGCCTGAGTCTGATCCGGAGATGACGGCCATGCTTTCCCGGGACGATTGGTTTTTGGGTAAGGCCGCCGACCTGCGTCCACGGCAAACCCCAATATCTTTCTTGCCGGACGTGCATGATGAGATCTCGACGTCCTGGAAGATCCCCTTGACACTGGGGTCCCCCCGGTTGAACGCTCTGTTGCGATGCTACTGTGTCCTCAGAGTGCTTCCCGGCGCAATCCTAAGCACCCGTCCGAAGCCTGTAGTTCTTTTCGTCTACACTAATCTGTGGCGAAATCCTATAGTGCCACAGGACAGGCAGCTGCCTCACTGCATCCCATGACCATTCTGCTGGTCTACCTGACCCAGATGCTCACGGATATGCATGAGGGCGGGACTGACTTGAGGCTCTTCAATGAGCTGCGCGCCGCCACTGACCTTGCTCTCCGAGCGACGAAGGTGGCCATACGCTCTCGGAGTCAGGTGATGTTCACCATTCTAGGGCTGACCGGTCTGATGTGCAGGATGTTGAGCGGACTCGTCTGCTCGACACCCCCATATCCCAGGTCGGCCTCTTCGGCGGTGCGGTTGAGTGCTTCCGCCCAACAGTTCTCAACCGCCCGTGAGCAGATTGAGGTTATTCTGCCCAATGGCCCCGCCGTCCGCTCAGATCCCTCAGTCTGCCAACCGCCGAAGGCACCCTCCCACGGTTCCAACTCCGCCCGTTCACCCGGGCTGGCTTTGGAAGACCGTGGGGGGATGCCTCAGCCCCCTCCAGCCCCGCCCCCCGCTAACGCCGGGTTAAGCAGCACTTTTGAGATGGGCTGCTCAGAGATGGGACTCAGTTCTTTCCAGGAGTTGGTAGCAGGGCCACTCCTTTCCCCCGTGGAGGGCTGGGCAAGAATCCTTATTCAGAAAGAACTGAGTCTCTCGTCTCTGAGCATACAGAGTTCACGGACGACACGGTGCGCTGCCCCCGAGCCGTGCACCCCTCGTCCCCCTCTGTCTCAGAGCCGGATGACCGTGTGTGCCATCCCTGGACCGTACCGCTCTCATCCTCCTCGGTCGTGCGAACCATTGGCTCGGCTATGCGATTCAGTTCGCACGGTCTCCTCCCCGCCTCAGGGGAGTCCGCTCCTCTATGGTCGGTGGATACGCCCCTATCATGAGAGCGGAGGTTGCTACCCTACTGGCGAAGGGTACGATTGAGACTGTCCCTTCAGCCGAAATGAGGTCCGGGTTTTCAGCCACAGACTGCCGTTCAAGATGCTCCTGGCCAAACGCATTCCGGATGTGTGTGGTCACAGGATTGGTTTGCAGCGATCGACCTGAAGGACGCCTACTTTTATGTTTCCGTTCTCCTTCGACTCAGACCATACCTACGGTTTGCTGTCAGGGCGCGCGCATATCAGTACGCTGTTCTCCCATTCGGGCTAGCCCTGTCTCCTCGCGCCTTCTCAAAGGTTGTCGAGGCAGCCCTTGTTCCTCCATGGGAACACGGGGTTCGCATCCTGAACTATCTCGGCGACTGGCTGTCCTAGCTCACTCTCGAGACCAGGTTTGCCAACACGGACCCAGTGCTCCGGCACCTAGCTCGTCCGGGCCTTCGGGACAACTGGGAAAAGAGTAACTTTGCCCTGTGCAGAGGATCTCTTTACTCAGTGTTGACTTGGTCGCCTTCTCCACTCAGCCATTGCTGACTTGCCTGAGACTTTCAAGCGCAAAAGTGCAGTTCCACTGAAGTTTTTCAGAGGCTCCTGGGGCATATGGCATCTGCAGCCGCGGCAACGCCGCTCGGATTGCTTCATATGAGACCGCTTCAGCTTTGGCTTCGCGACCGAGTCCCCGAGGTGGGCATGGCAACATGACACCCTCTGAGTACCAGTTACTCCGACCTGCCGTCAGTACTTCACCGCGTGGTCGAACCTCAGTTTTCTACGGGCCGGAGTGCCCCTGGAACGAGCTTCCCGGCATGTTGTTGTCTCAACAGATGCCTCCACCACGGGCTGGGGCGCCATGTGCAATGGACATGCTGCCGTGGGCTTCTGGGCAGGACCCCAGCGCCTATGGCATGTCAATTGCCTTGAGTTGCTGGCAGTACGCCTTGCCCTGCACCGCTTCGGGCGTTGCTCAGGGGTCAACACGTACTAGTCCGGTCAGACAATACCGCCACTGTAGCGTACATCAACCATCTAGGTGGTCTACGCTCCCGCCGTATGTCACAACTCACCCGCCACCTCCTCTTATGGAGTCAGAAACATCTAAGGTCGCTTCGAGCCGTTTATATTCCCGGAGCCCTGAACTGTGCAGCTGACGAGCGCTCACGGCTTCAGCCCCTCCCTGGAGAATGGCGACTCCCATCACTTACGCTAGAGCGTCATCCAACGAGACGCCTATGCGTTGAAGTGGAACCTCTTCGTCAGCTGGTGCTCTTCTCGCCGAGAAGACCCCCGGAGGTGTTCGGTCGGTGTCGTGCTTTCCTTCCTTCAAGATGGGTTGGAGCGAAGGCTGTTTCTCTCCACCCTCAAAGTTTATGTTGCCGCTATCACCGCACACCATGACTTGGTAGAAGGTAAGTCCTTAGGGAAGCACGACCTGATCGCCAGGTTCCTGAGAGGAGCCAGGAGAATGAATCCTCCTCGCTCTCCTCTCGTTCCCTCTTGGGACCTCGCGGTGGTTCTAACTGCCCTGCAGAGTGCTCCCTTTGAGCCTTTGCAATCAGTGGAGCTTAAGCTCCTGTCAATGAAGACAGCGCTCCTGGTTGCACTGGCCTCTGTCAAGAGGGTAGGGGACCTGCAAGCATTCTTCGTTCACGAAGCGTGCCTGGAATTCGGGCCAGCTTACTCTCACGTGATCCTGAGACCCCGGCCTGAATATGTGCCCAGGGTTCCCACCACTCCCTTCCGGGACCAAGTGGTGAACCTGCAAGCCCTGCCCTCGGAGGAGGTAGACCCAGCCTTGGCACTGCTCTGTCCAGTACGCGCTCTCCGTGCTTATGTAGACAGAACGCAGTGTTTCAGGACCTTAGACAAGCTCTTTGTCTGTTATGGTGGGAAGCTGAAGGGAGAGGCTCTCTCCAAGCAGAGGTTGTCCCACTGGATAGTGGACACCATTACTTTGGCATACCAGCAGCAAGGTCAACCGTGCCCCCTTGGTGTGACTGCCCACTCCACCCGGAGTGTGGCATCCTCTTGGGCTCTAGCGCATGGCGCCTCGCTAACAGACATCTGCAGAGCTGCAGGCTGGGCGACATCTAACACATTCGCCAGATTCTACAATCTCCGAGTGGAGCCAGTGTCCTCTCATGTACTCGCTTCAACCAGCTAGTATTGGACCCGCTCAGGTGTCTTCGCTTGCTCGCCATTCCACTCCACGGACTGGATACGTGCGATATTCTCCTCAGGTGAGCTTTTTCGAAGGCCCTGAGTTCCTCCAGCACTACTGACGCTGGCGCCAGTGTCTATCGCCTGTGCGTCGGCTAGGTGCCTCCCGTGTGCATGGTCCCTCCCAGGAGCTACCCCCACATGTGTATTCCCGCTGTAAGCCTCTCTGACCATGTGTCTTTCCCTTGGCAAGCCACCTTGCCACCCCTGGGGTTGAAATATTCCACCTGCGGCTGGACACCCCAGTGTTCTCCATATGCATCCTTCGGGTCATGTGTGTATTTTCTATGACGTAACGTCTCCGTTCCCTACTCAGGGAACGAGGGTTCGCTTTCGTAGTCACTCCGAGTTACGTCGGATGACGACGAATGGGGTTTCGCTTAGAAAGCCTATCGACTTCGAGTATTAAAAAACGAGCCAATGGCAAAGAAATGCCATGGGTCTGCGGAATTTGCATGACGTAAGGGCGGAGTTACCTCGTGGGTATAAAAGGAGGACACCGGCAACATGTAGTTATGTTTTCACTTCGGAGCCAAGTTTATTCTCTCCACAAGAGTGGGTCCGAGTCTTCTGGAAGTGAGGGCTCAGCACAGCTGCCACCTTCCGGTGTGCATACGGCATGACATGAAGTTTATTCACCCACGGGTGGGCAGCACCCTTAAGTGGTTAAAGAAAGAAACAATCCTCTCTTCCCTGAGCTCACAGAGTTCTCGGGCGACACAGAGCGCCGCCCCCGAGCCGTGCTCTCCTAGTCCCCCTCTGTTCCAGAGTCGGTTGACACGGCGTGCCGTCCACGGACCGCTTCGCCCTTGTCCCCCTCTGTCGCCAGACCCCTGGCAGAGCAGGCCCCCGGGGGATGACCTTCCTTGGCAAGCCACCTTGCCACCCCTGGGGTAGAAATACCCCCCCCCCCTCCCCCCGGGTTGGTGTTAATTGCATATTTCCTCTAAACTATGGGATATGCTTCCCAGTGTACCTTGGTATTCCTGTGTTAAATGGGAGTCCTTCGTCCGTGCTAGTCTCACGACAGGGATCTCAGATTTACGCAGGGCACTGGAAGACAGCTGTGAAGGTGCCGTGATTAGACTTGTAACCCCATTCGTCGTCATCCGACGTAACTCGGAGTGACTACGAAAGGGAATGTCTCGGTTACGTATGTAACCCTCATTCCCTGTGTAGGGAACGGAGATGTTACGTCTTCCTGCCACTTCCGCTGTACCGCGGGGATCGCCTGAGCTCAGTCTTGGCTCCTCAGCAAAGAAACATAACTGCATGTTGTGTTCCATTGGCTCGTTTTTTAATACTCGAAGTTGATAGGCTTTCTAAGCGAAACCCCATTCGTCGTCAGGGAACGAGGGTTACATACGTAACCGAGACGTTACATCCGTAACTGAGACGTTCTTACAACTTGGATCTTCACGGTGAACTAAACAAATATCAGTTGGTGGTGTGCTGTAGTGCCTATTATCATGTAGCATCTTTTTTTACTCAATGGAATTAAAAAACTTTGCAGACTTGAAGCTGTAGTAAAATATGAGTAATTTCTCCTGTAAAAAATTCAGAGCAAATCTGCTGTTTAAAAATAAAAAATTTAAAATGTGACTTTGTTAAACCACATGACTGTACATGAACCATATGAATTCAATTCAGAACAAATTAATTAATTATATATACTATATACACTACCGTTCAAAAGTTTGGGGTCGGTAAGATTTTTTATGTTTTAAAAGAAGTCTCTTCTGCTCACCAAGGCTGCATTTATTTGATTAAAAATACAAAACAAACCCAGTAATATTGTTAAATATTATTCCAATGTAAAACAGCTGTTTTCTATGTGAATATATTTAAAAAATGTAATTTATTCCTGTGATCAAAGCTGAATTTTCAGCATCATTACTCCAGTCTTCAGTGTCACATGATCCTTCAGAAATCACTCTAATATGATTATTTGATGCTCAAGAAACATTTATGATTATCACAGTTGACAACAGTTGTGCTGCTTCATATTTTTGTGCAAACAGTGATTCATTTTTCCAGGATTCTTTGAAAGTTCAAGAGAAAAGCATTTCATTAAAAAATAAATATTTTGCATTATTATAAATGTCTTTACTGTCACTTTATATCAATTTCATGCGTCCTTTCTGAAGAGAAGTATTAATTTCTTTTAAAAAAAACAAAAAAACAACTTGACCCCCACTACCGTTCAAAAGTTTGGGGTCAAGTTGTTTTTTTGTTTTTTTTTCAGATAATATATATATATATCAAAATTATAAACGCAACCCTTTTGTTTTTGCCCCCATTTTTCATGAGCTGAACTCAAAGATCTAAGGCTATGTTTACACGGAAACGAGCTGCTAGGGCAACTTGAAAGTCCGACGTATGGAAATAATCCGACATGTTGGTTGTTATTTTCCTGTACTGGCGCATGCCTGTGACGTAAACGTGTACGCGACGAGAGCCACCGTGAGCAGAATTGCGTTTTTACCAGTTTTTGAACGCGATGGTGGAGCGTTTTTAATATTTCCACTCTGTGGAGGGTGGTTTCACTTTTTTTCGTTTTTAAGCCCCAAAAACGCTGTTGCCGTGTAAACGAAAGGCACATCAGATTAAATATTTTTACATTTTACATGAGCGTTCTCGTGTAAACAGGGCCTAAGACTTTTTCTATGTGCACAAAAGGCCTATTTCTCTCAAATATTGTTAGTGAGCACTTCTCCTTTGCCGAGATAATCCATCCACCTCACAGGTGTGGCCAGGGGCGTAATTTACGGGTGGGACGGGTGGGACATGTTCCCACCACTTTTTGCCTGGCTCGAAATTGTCCCCACCACTTTTTAAAAGTAATTGAAAAATAGATTGCAGAAGGTATGTATTAAAGGAAAAGCACGATCTACAAATCAGCATCCTTCATAATCGAATTCAATAATGTAACACATTTTTCCGGCGGTCAGAAGCTTTTCAATGTCCTCAGTGATGAATATTAAATCTTGTTGTGAAACTATCGCGAGACACGCGATATGCGTCGTAGGATATGTAGTTTCCTTTCCTTATAATTAGTCTACAGATTCCTGTACCATTCTTTTTGTGATGTTCGTATTGTTTGGATACTGTTTCAAGGTTGAAATATTTTATTTGAGAGTTTTGGAAAAAAAATAATGGGACAATATCTCTGGTCCACAAGTCATATCACTGCTGTAGTCATCAAAGTGAAGACTAGACGGTGGACGATGGTTCTTCTTACGCAGTGAGGTGAGTTCACTTGAGGCATTGTTAAAAAGTCACAAGGCACGGTTACTATAAGTCATGATTAAGTGTTATATGAAAAATTAAGTTACGTAAGAAGTAAATAATCATTTTGTAAACTCGTCTTAATACAATAGTAACGAACGAGCACGTGAAGCAGTTTAGGCTATCAAATGCGATTTAGTGGTAAGAATCATATACAGATTAATGTAGTTTTGAGACCTCTTGAAAGTAAAAATACAATGAATTGGCTTTTATTGTTAACAAATTTATTAATTCTGTTACATCATTTTAGTGAACCCGTATTGATAAATTTATTAGGCTAAGGTTACCCTAGATGTATTGTGAATGTTACATTTTGCTTATAAACATATTTGTGAATGTGATACATGCATGTGTGTACATCAAAGTGAAAATTAAGTGTATTTCCAACTCTGAACTCAGTCCCCAAGGAAATTCGGTTATTAAATAAACAAATAGCAAAACGAGTTGTGCAGTGTCCCCACCACTTTTCAAAGCAAAGTTACGCCACTGGGTGTGGCATACCAAGATGCTGATTAGACAGCATGATTATTGTACAGGTGTGCCTTAGGCTGGCCACAATAAAAGACCACTCTAAAATGTGCAGTTTTAACACACAGTACAATGCCACAGATGTCGCAAGTTTTAAAAGCGTGCAATTGGCATGCTGACTGCAGGAATGTCCACCAGAGCGGTTGCCCGTGAATTGAATGGTCATTTCTCTACCATAAGCCGTCTCCAATACCGTTTCAGAGAATTTGGCAGGTCATCCAACCGGCCTCACAACCGCAGACCACGTGTAACCACACTAGCCCAGGACCTCCACATCCAGCATCTTCACCTCCAAGATCATCTAAGACCAGCCACCCGGTCAGCTGCTGCAACAATCGGTTTGCATAACCAAAGAATTTCTGCATAAACTGTCAGAAACCATCTCAGGGAAGCTCATCTGTATGCTTGTCGTCCTCTTCGGGGTCTCGACCTGACTGCAGTTCATCGTTGTAACCGACTTGAGTGGGCAAATGCTCACATTCGATGGCGTCTGGCACTTTGGAGAGGTGTTCTCTTCACGAATGAATCCCGGTTTTCACTGTACAAGGCATATGGCAGACAGCGTGTATGGCGTTGTGTGGGTGAGCGGTTTGCTGATGTCAATGTTGTGGATCGAGTGGCCCATGGTGGTGGTGGGGTTATGGTATGGGCGTCTGTTATGGACAACGAACACAGGTGCATTTTATTGATGGCATTTTAAATGTACGACCATCCCCTCATGTTGCAGCATGATAATGCACGGCCCCATGTTGCAAGGATATGTACACAATTCCTGGAAGCTGAAAACATCCCAGTTCTTGCATGGCTAGCATACTCACCAGACATGTCATGTTGAGCATGTTTGGGATGCTCTGGATCGGCATATACGACAGGATGTTCCAGGTTCTGCCAATATCCAGCAACTTCACACAGCCATTGAAGAGGAGTGGACCAACATTCCACAGGCCACAATCAACAACGGATAAACTCTACACTGTTAGCAATTGATGTAATTTTTACAGTAAATTTTACAACAATGTATTGTATTTGTGTTTTTACTGTAAGTAGCAATGCATCATGGGAAATTAATGGACAGTCCTGTATTATTATTGTAACTACACTATACGCGGAGTTTTACAATGGTTTTACAGCCACCGCGTTGCATCATGGAATCACCGCGGTCTGAATTTTGAATTTTTAGGCGGTTAGTTCTAAACGAACATGGGACTAGCACTGAAGCCGTCATTGACATTCAAGAAGAAGACAGAAGCAGCAAACATTCTGGGACGAAGGTAAGTTAACTTCACGTTATGTAACTTACTGTTACCCTTACATATGTATTTTTAAAATATAGATATAAGTTAACGTTATTAGTTCTGCTTATCTGAGTGGATGGTGACGGTTTTGTCTGCTTTGATTACATTAGCTATAAAGTCAGCTGTCCCCTTGTGGTTTAGCTAAATTGGAAATAGGGCATGGTTTTATGATAAGGTAACGTTAGCTAACGTTATTAACGCGTCTCTTCCTCCATCAGTCCATTGAAATCAGGTATGTACTGGTAGTTGCTAACGTTAGCTTAGCTACCTTTTTCATCACAAATTGATGCTATTTTTAATCTGCCTGAACTGAAGTAACGTCAACATGGTCCTTTCACTGTTTGGTAGTTCATGTCATGTTAGATAGCTCGACTATCATTTAGGGCTGTCAACGAATATTCTAAATTCGAATAAATATTCGAATAGTTTTAAAAACAGAATTTCAAAGGTGAAAATTAATATTCGAATGTATAAAAACACGCACTTTCATGCACTGCAGGCTCCCATTGGTTTGATTATTTACTGTTTCATGTCAAGGAAAAGTTACATGTTTAACGTTAAATTACCACAGCACCGCTCGCTCGGCGGGTTCAACGTCGGTTCTATATAACGTTACTACTGTTGTTAAATGTAAACGTTAATAATATTTGTTTCAATCACTGGGACAAGAGTCGCAACCTTAAATTGCTTGCACAAAACTCTTGATCAGCACTCTACATTTGTTTTATTGCTGTTGTTCGTTTAAACCGTATATGCGCAGAGAGCGGCGAGGGCGAGACGAGAGTGCGAGCGAGCTAGAGTGAGGTCTGCTCTTCGGTTTTGGCCATTAGTTGATTAACTTGGTTGTGTGTAGGTAATACATTGTCAAATACGTTTACACTTAAATAAACGACCTATACAAGTAGTAATGTCTCTTTGTATTATTTTGTCCTGTTATTGACGTAATGCGCGTCATTGACAAGATGCGCAACCAGATGTTCGAATATGTGTTTTTTTAGAGGAAATATTCGAGCGTCATTTCTGAGCAATTTTTGTGTTTGTAATCTAGCTAGATAAGGTGTCAAATCTTAAACTGAACCGCGCACGTGCATCTTAGAAAAATTGTTTCCAAGTGCTTATCTTGAAAGGTCTCTTCTCAACTTTCTGCACTTGCTGAAAGTCCGGTGTTCTGTGGAAAGTTTTTTATTGCGCCATAAATTGAAGCTGATTTCCCCCTTGGTGTTGAGTAGAACATTACAGCTTTTGGGGCAAGTTTTCTTTGTTGTTGTTTACTCAACTTACCCATGGTTAACTTATGGTTTTTATTCTCCAGCCCTCTGCCACGGCTGCTGACATAGAGAGAGCTGTCACCCTGCCAAGCACACCTCGATTAGTTGTACCAGGTATAATCTTCCCTTATTTTGTAAAAGTTAATTCTTTAATGAATTCATGTGGTTGAGGGAGGACTGTTGCGCCTAAAAATGTATTTCTTTGAGTTGTTGATGGAGGGTGCGGGGGTCAAAGGAGGTGTGTGAGTCTTTCTCCACTTGAACATTAATGTATTCATGTAGGTGGCAATAGTGTGTTATGCAGCTTTTAGTTATCATATTGTTAATGGGTTTCAGGAGAGATACATCGCGGCGCAGACACATGGATTATGTCCATGGAAGGAGCATGTGTGATGGGGCCTCACAGCAACCTCCTGCATGGATTGGCAGCAGTCTTCGCTGCCTACTATGTCTTCAACTTGCAATATCCGGCAGAAGACGCAAGCACACTTGAATTCATTCAGAGGTGAGTTTACTGTCATGGCAACATGGCACTGTCATGAAAACGATCATAGCCATTATGGAGGTATATTTGATTTAAATCAACTGAACACCTGTGCCAGTGCGATTTGTAGTTGTAAATAAAAGCCACACATGTGTATCAGTACATTTGAAATGTTTTAAGAGTTGCAAACTTGCAGACTTTTTTTTTCTCTCCCACAAACACAACACAACAGTTACACCTTTTCAAATTCTTCATAGCAGGTTCACAAACCCTATTCTACAAATCACAAATTAAGAAATTCGTACGCTCACATTTTTTTATACAATTGCTGTAGTGATAGTGAATATGGTGCAAAACGCTACACACCCACATCAAAAAATGTGAAGTCGTGGAGAAATTTTGTACATCCGCAAATCAGTATGTGAATTCATCCAATGAGAGTTGCACACTTGAAGAATATTTCTTGTATATGTCTTGTATATGTTTCTAGCACAAACACAAGTACATAACTACAGCTGCTTGGCTTGAATCTGCTGCAACGAATCTCAAACACTGTTTTTCGCTTTCAAGTGACCAGTTTTGCGTGCTCTCCATAATGCACCGTGATATTTGGTTCAAAAGTGAGTTGTGCATCTGTAGAGGCAGTGGACGGAGCCTACATTAATAGACATGCGCAAGCTCGGGAAACTCATGAATAAGTGCTCATTTTAGTTCACGCAATCGTTTCTCAGCAGGTTTAATGGATTATTTCAAAAAAGATAAATATAGTTTCAGAGCGAACTTAAAATACAATTGTGCATTTCATTTCATGAAAAATGATGCACAATTGTATTTTAAAATATTACTTTGCATTTTGAGTGATCAGATTTTACACATTGCTTTGCAGGTATAAGAAAAAACTCAAATTATGCTATCCAATTTAGTGAGAAAGGGATGAGTGAGGAGAGGCATGAGAGAGGAGAGGGGATGGGGAGAGAGGGTTGATGATCGCGCACACACAGACAATCACTCAATCTCTCACAGGCACATACTCAGGGGTTAAAGTATTCCGGCACCGTGCCGGATCTCCGGCGTGACACGGTTGTGAAGAAATTTTCATCAGGATAGAAATTCGGAAAGGTTTATCATTTTTTTAGTTCCCCAAAACCTATGGCAGTACTCACTTAAAAAAAAAAAAAAACGTGTTTAGCCAATCAGAAGCAGAGTAGGGTGGGACTTGTGTTTGCTAGCTATAACAACGTGCAGCTATCCAACAAGATGAAAGTTTTCTCTGTCTCGCAGATGCGTGATGTGCGAGTGCGTGGAAAAATGGAACCAATCCCTATTTTAAAGCACGCGTGCGCCGGGTCCGTGCTGTCTGCGTTCCTGGTGTAGCCAGAATCGCAGACATCAGTTGAAATACGAGTGCATAGAATTCAGCGTAATACGCGGTGTAGATGCCCGGTGTAGCTCGGGTGTTAGAATCACGGTTTAGAGATTTTTCTATTTGTAAACAATGCTCATGAATTTAGACCTGAAAATAGACCTACCCCTCCGCATCTAATAGTCTGCTCTTTTGGGAAATGGCTGAGATAAATGAAAGTAAATTGAATGAGAATAATCATTTAAAAATATACAGGCCTATATAAAATAGGAAATCAGATTTTACAGATGCAAAGCTTTTAAAGGGAGATGCATCACGGTTTCAGCCAATTTCTATCCGATGCACACCCTTGCATCGATCGTGCCAAGCCACAGACACACACACAAGCACTCATTCATTCATAAAGATCCCTTAATGTTTCATGTCATGGTTATGACCATGTCATATCAGTCTTAAATGTTACCTGATAAGTGTGTTTTTCCCCGTTTTCAGAGCCTTTTGCGGCATAAATCCCCAGACGGGCAGCAAGGCAGAGAAAAAACGAGGGCTGAACGCACCAGTTTGCACACTTTTGAGGAAACTGCTGGATTTTGAATTGGTGGGCAGGGGATATTAGAGGACATTACTGGGCAGGGGGACTTTGGGGACATTACTGGGAAGGGGACATTAGAGGGCATTTGAGGACATTACTGGGCAGGGGACATTTGAGGACATTACTGGGCAGGGGACATTAGAGGACATTTACTGGGCAGGGGACATTAGAGGACATTACTGGGCAGGGGACATTGGGGACATTAGTGGGCAGGGGACATTAGAGGGCATTAGAGGACATTACAGGGCAGGGGACATTTGAGGACATTACTGGGCAGGGGGACATTAGAGGACATTTACTGGGCAGGGGACATTAGAGGACATTACTGGGCAGGGGACATTGGGGACATTAGTGGGCAGGGGACATTAGAGGGCATTAGAGGACATTACAGGGCAGGGGACATTTGAGGACATTACTGGGCAGGGGACATTTGAGGACATTTACTGGGCAGGGGACATTAGAGGACATTTACTGGGCAGGGGACATTAGAGGACATTACTGGGCAGGGGACATTGGGGACATTAGTGGGCAGGGGACATTAGAGGACATTACGGGGCAGGGGACATTTGAGGACATTACTGGGCAGGGGACATTAGAGGACATTTACTGGGCAGGGGACATTAGAGGACATTACTGGGCAGGGGACATTGGGGACATTAGTGGGCAGGGGACATTAGAGGGCATTAGAGGACATTACAGGGCAGGGGACATTTGAGGACATTACTGGGCAGGGGACATTAGAGGACATTTACTGGGCAGGGGACATTAGAGGACATTACTGGGCAGGGGACATTGGGGACATTAGTGGGCAGGGGACATTAGAGGGCATTTGAGGACATTACAGGGCAGGGGACATTAGAGGACATTACTGGGCAGGGGACATTAGAGGACATTTACTGGGCAGGGGACATTAGAGGACATTACTGGGCAGGGGACATAAGAGGACATTAGTCTGTTTGACAACTTATGTTCAACCAGTTTGGTACAGTAATAGATTGTTTGTGCATTGTGCACTCTGTTTTCTTATCAGTTTTAAGAGAAAATAAAAATATATTTAAAAAAAAATGTGTTATGTTTTTCTTTGCAGAAGTCTGAAAGAGGACATTTATCCAAGTTACAAATTTTAATTGTAATATTTACAATATTCTGTCCTGTGAAATTACAGGAAATCCCTAAAATTACAGGAAATTCCTGGCTACTGAGTTGCCGTAAATATAACATTTTGCTGTAATATTTACAGTATTCTATCCTGTGAAATTACAGGAAATTCTATTAAGTACAGTACCTTGTTGTAGTTATTTTACAATAACAGTCCTGTATACCGTTTACAGTAAATTTACGGCAACTATTAGGCAGGAATTTCCTGTAAAATTACAAGAAATTTCTAACAGTGTATTTGAAGGAGATGTGTTGCACTACGTGAGGCAAATGGTGGTCACACCAGATACTGACTGGTTTTCGGTGTACAAAGTTCCTCTAAATCAATATAGTTTGTAATTTCATGCGAATTTGTCATAACTGTTGCAGTTTTTTAACAACTTGCGGGGGGGGGGGGGGTTATTCACACATTTTAGAGTGAAGATAAGATGCCACTAACTTAGTCAAATTTGGTAAACCCATTGAAGGTGTCTCAGATTGGATTCTTTATTTAACTGAATGTCCTCAAGGTATATCTAGAAACTCTTTTCTCTAATGGATGACCTTATGTAACTACTGTTTTTCTGTGGCTGTGCCTATATTAACTATGACCAGTTTCTAGAGTCAGTATGTGCTTGATGTGGAGAGTATGTCTGGCTCTGTCACTGGTGTGAAGAGATGCTTAACCTTATGGAAAAATCAGAGAAAATCAGTGTAGACTGAAGATGTGTTCTGTGTGAACACTCAAGATGGAATAGTCACACTTCACTGAACAGATGGACTTAAATGCAAAACGATGCAAGGGAGATGATTCACTTGACATTTACTAGATTGCATTTGCCTGGACATGAGCAAACACATTCACACACACAAACATATATACACATCTTAAATAAGCTGAAAGAAATCATATTTGTGCGGCTACAATAAGGGCAAGAGAGCAGACTTTCTTATTTTCTGTAGGTGGTAACCAAACAGAAACCTCCAGGATACTGACTAAATATCAGTCGTGAATTATTGAACAGATTGACTGAAAAAACACTTTCCTGTATGACCTCACATATACAGTACATACAGTTTAGAAATACATCCATAAACAGATGATACTTTGAAATGGAGTGCATATGAAAACCAGTTTTAAAAAAGTGTTACTGTGAGAATAAAATGAGAAATGTCTCATTGTGAAATGATTTCACATTATAAGAGAATGTCACAATTATGAGAAATAAAGTCATAATTACCTTATGTACTTGTTTTTAAATGAACCATTTCATGTTATTGAATCCATTTGTGACCAAGGTTCATGTAAATAAAGAATTTAGTAATCAAATACTGTAAACGACCAATTGATTCATTAATATCTGAAAATATTTGCCAAAAATATTTCGTTTATGTTCATCACTGTTTTCAGCTCAGTTGTATACAATTCGCCAAAATGTAAAATAGTTTACATATTCTGTATTTTACATTTTGGCGAATTGGTGATGAATAGTACGATTTGAGTCATACAAAAATGTACTATTTTTAGAAGTAAAAAAAAACAATTAGAATCTAACCATCTGGGGTGTAAGCAGATGAAAACATTCAAATGACATTGTACAAATTCATAAAAAATTGTCATAAAAGATAGGCTACAAACTGCCATTAGAGGGTGCTGGTTTTACGCTCTGGCGAAATGAGTCGGAAGTCGCAACGACTTAAAATCTTAAAATCTTCCATTTTAAGATATGGGCCGATTATATGGAAAAACAATGAAATAATAGATTTTTATAAATAATAAATATATTCAAATGTTATTTAAGAAATTTTTTTTTTCTCTCTCAAAATCTCTTTTTCACCCCAAGCCCCGCCCCCGTGATAGAATCGTGATACGAACCGAATCGTGGGTCAAAAATCATGATACGAACCGAATCGTGGGTTTGGTGTATCGTTACAGCCCTACAGTGTGTTTGATTTATTTGAACCCAATATTTAACTGTTGGTATCTCCGTTATGAATTTGTTACACCGAGCCAACACAAAGATTACATACACTGTAACCAAATTCTGTAGTTTTCACAACATTATTACTGTAAAATGAGCAAAAGCTTACTGTAGAACATATATACAGTATGTTGCTGTAGATCTGCAAAGCATCATGGTCAATTTTCAATGGCGGGTAAATTCTACAGTAAAAATATTTTTTCTGTGAATCAGAATACAGCAATTTCTCGAGGATTTTTTTTCTCAGCAACGGAAGCTACGAGATTCCACACTTTCAACGGAATTTTACTTCAGAAAGGTAACTTTGCTCATTTATTTCCACAGTTTACTCTCGTAAACCAGAGAACGAGCGGCACACTCCAGAGTTAAACTGTGTGGTGTGTGCATTTTATTACCAAAAAAAAAAAATCTATGGCGCCTATTTGCGCATGATTTCAATAGATTTTCTTAATTGGCAACATTTGATAAACTCATCGTTTTAAAGAAGGATAGCATTGTTGAATAAAAATTAAATTGGAATTGTGTAATGTCTGTTGGTGCGCTAGCCGGAAATATGATCACATGGATGTTTCTCTTGCCAGGCTAACTGTCACCGCGTCAGGCAGTGAAGCCAACCGACTCCCGTCCCGATTCAGTCGAAAGAAAACGCAGCTACAGGTAATACTTACTCATTTTTCATAGGATCGTGATTTTTCTGAACTTCATAGCAGGTCAAACCACAGAAACGCGATTGTTGATAGCCTAATTTGATGTGCCATTCCCGACATGAGAGCACTGTATGCCTTACCTGGCAACATTACGTTTTTAACGTCTTCAATTTGATTATAGAGTAACGTTAGCATTGTTGAATAAAATTAATTTGAAATAGTGTATTTGATGTGTTGTTTTCTGGCTTGTTATTATTGCCGCCTGATGAATCAGACATTTAAGCGGGCCGAGTCGAAAGAAACGCAGCCACACAACTTTAAAAACACGAAATCTTTCAAAGGATTGCAAGATGCAGACACTTGATTTTTGCCTGATTTAAGTATTTAAGTGAACGTTAGGAGTTTTATTCACGACTCGTGGAAGCATAATAATATACTCGCACTTAAGATGTTTCGAGACCTTTCTTACTCGTTCTTTTATTTACCATTTGGTTCTTTTCTTTCAGGTTGCAGAGAGGCCTGAACAATCGTTCCAGGTAACTACACAAGTTAGCAACTTGAACTAGCTTGCATTCAATGTTTTTGAAATGCAAGCAATGTTGTTTCTCTTCAGACACAATCCCTAGATATATAAAACACGTAAAAGTGCACAAAAACTACACAAACTTCATGTATCCATGTGGGATTTCCAAATGTCCTTGTAGGGTTTCTGCAGGTTATCTTCAAATTAAATTGAATGCCTTTTAATGCCTTTTTTTTAATGCCATACACGACCCATGACTAACCACGTATATATATATAGTTTGTTAAAGTTTTAAATATTATTTGTATTGCTACATCCGTGGCGCAAGATGTTT
Source organism: Meda fulgida (assembly GCA_030578275.1). NCBI lineage: Eukaryota > Metazoa > Chordata > Actinopteri > Cypriniformes > Leuciscidae > Meda > Meda fulgida. The sequence continues at coordinate 27,116,326 of CM060618.1, forward strand.
CAAAAATGGAGGGGATGTGTTTACAGTACAGTATGTGTTTCAGGACATTTATATATTTATATAATTTCCTGAAACACAGGCGTAAACACGTCCCCACCATTTTTTTAAACGTCTTGCGGCACGGATGTAGCAATACAAATAATATTTAAAACTTTAACAAACTATATATATATACGTGGTTAGTCATGGGTCGTGTATGGCATTAAAAAAAAGGCATTAAAAGGCATTCAATTTAATTTGAAGATAACCTGCAGAAACCCTACACAAAAAAAATACATTTTGGTCCAAAAATAACAAAAACAACGACTTTATTCAGCATTGTATTGTCTTCCAGTTCTGTTGTGGATCCGCGTTCAGTGTCGCTGCTGACGTAAGACGCTGCTGACGTGTGTCTGGTGCGGCTGGGCTTCGGTTACAGGCTGAGGGAGTTCACACGCTGTACAAAACAATCTTCACAAACATGTCTAAGGATTTCCACACAGAGGAAGACTTGCATTTTTTGCCCAGCCGTATTTATTTGAACCCGAATACACGGACGCACCACACACACGTCAGCAGCGTCTTACGTCAGCAGCGACACTGAACGCGGATCCACAACAGAACCGAAGACAATACAATGCTGAATTAAGTCATACCTTTTGTTATTTTTTGACCAAAATGTATTTTCAATGCTTCAAAACATTCTAACTAACCCACTGATGTCACATGGACTACTTTGATGATGTCTTTATTTCCTTTCTGGACAAGGACAGTATACCGTACATACATTTTCAATGGAGGATATGTACCGAAATCACTCTAAACCAGCTAGATGTCAAAAGATCTCTAACTCCGTTGCTCTGATTGGTTGTAGGTCAGGCATTTTCTTTCCTGGTTCAGTACGTGCGTGTTTTAAGTGAGTTTTGGTTTATAGAGAAGTGGACCTTGTATTACATGTTAATTGTCTAATTATTCAGATGATACAATCAAACTTCTTATAAATATTGTCATCAACCCATCTGTCTTGCTTATAAACTTTTACATTAATTAATTTCTTCCACTGCAGGGTAGAAGACTCCAGTCCAGGAAGAAAAACACAGTTCTGGGAGAAAACCACATTCAGGGACCAAATTCTACAGTTTGAAATCCTGCTGTTTTTATATCATTTAATTTGTCTTGTATAGCCCAGATTTTAACTGAACATTTTAATAAAAATTGAACAGGATGGATTTATATGTTCAGAAAAGTGTTTTTGTATACAAAACAAAATGAAATGTTCACAGAAAAATGTTTACCTATTGAAGAAAAAAAATGCTATGCTATTTTTATGAATTTTGAAATTTAAAGTGTGAAAAGTTGTCAATAAAAGACATTTTTGTGACAAAAACAGTGTCTTCATTTTACAGTACACAAAATGTATGCAGTAATCCCTATTACAGTAGTAAAATATGTGTGGTGATGAAACACAGTACTTTGATTATTACTGTAAAAATGTTACAGTAGTTTTTAAAGTTAACGTGATTTCATTTACAGTAAGCATACTGTAAAATGAACTACAGCAACTTACTAGCTAATTGCTGCCAGCAAGTTACTGTAAATTTCACAGCTATCTTTTTACAGTGTAGGCTAGCATTATTTGTTCTCTGTTTCCTTGTCTCCCTTTCTCTCTTACACACACACACCCTATCTCTCAAGCAAAAATGTAGCACCTCTGTTCAATCTTTCTGATTTTAGTACATTTTTGTAAAAGTGCCTTTTAAATTATTTATTCAAATAAAAACTTTAAAATAATTTGAGCTTCCGCCTGGTTTAGCATTTATATATATTAATATCTTTGGTCAAATTAAGCTGTAAAATAAATAGTCTGTCCCTTTAAATGCAATGGATTTTGAAAATTATCACACACACACAAAAAAAAAAAACGGGCAAAAAACCTTTAAAACGATTTTCTCAGGTTTTCAATTGAAAAACAAAAATGGCAGATGACCATAATTCAAATGTGCATATCTGTACAACCATTCAAGGTTTGAGTTTGACTAGGATATCGTTCAAAAGCTTAGGTGTCCTCTTTCCATTAATACCAAAATCTCAATTTTGAAATTTGGGTCACTGTGACTCATTTTGGTGGATCAGGTCACATTTAATGTTTTTTTGTTATATGAAAAATGTTAGAATTAAATCATATCTAAATTTTAAAATATATTGTCTCCTTAAATGGCTTCAATTGTTAAACTTTTTTTGTCAGTACCTCGTAGTGCTAATCACTTTTTTACTGTTTAATGTTCTCCCCCAATCTCCTCTACTCATCTAAATGTTGATTATAAAAAGGACAAGCCAGATGAAACCTCAGACTGAAATTTCGGAAAGCTGTGTCGGGTTCCCACAAAACAAGTTGACAGAGCCAATCGAGAGTAGGACTCATTCACTCAGAGGCAGCGAGGTAAAATGAAAAGCAGTGTGTGTGGTGCTAAAGAACATCATGAATTTTCTGATTACTTTCTTTTGGTCTTCCAGGAAATAAAACCTTTCCTCTCTCCCTTCCTCAATCATCCTCTTATTCTTTCGCTCCTTTGTTCTTTTGCTGTATTCCACTATCCTTAGCCCATTTTCTCTCCGCATGTGCCTGACGAATTCAGAATACCTGGAGTTCCTCTCTGTTCGTTTATCTGGTTTCTCCAGATTTCTGCTTTTCCTTTACTCACTTTCTCTCTGCTGCAAATCTTGCGTGATAGTTTTGTTCTGTGGGTTCATGGTGTGCTCCACTGTTCTGTGCTCTCGGTGTGTCCCTAATCTCCAAAACACATAGGGTTTGCTTTAAATCCCCCTGTGCAAACACACAAAAGCTCATACATCCACACACAGGCCAGAGGGCACTGTTTGAACATCTGCTCATTGTTGCATTATGCCAAAGCACCGCTTTTCTCACTCATCCCATGCCATTCTTTACAATTATTAACACAAGAGATTTATTTATTTGTCCTTTTACCTCAAATTGTCTATTTTTGATCCCTATAGTCTTTTTAAAAGTGAAATTCATACATTTAACAAGCTCTTGAAACTAGAAAGGTGCGCTTCTGGTACAAATAATGTCTTCAAATTGTAGTACATTATATCATATTAGACACCTCATTTTGACCAAATTGTTGAGATTTGCATGTCCTTCCTGGATAAGACGTTGCATTGCAAAAAAACAAACTAGAAAAAAAAAAAGGAAAAGGTGATTTAGTCTGGCCTAGAGCGCCATGCGAGTCATTGTTTCCACTTGACAGTGGTATATTTAAACATGATGCATCATACACCATACTGAATCCCTCAATGCTGCACAAGCTTTAAAACAAATATTTGCATTGAATAACTACTTCAATTCTACTGGCCCAAAGCTGTGTGTGCTGTTTTTCTGTGGTGGAAATCCATTTGCTACTAAAACTTCTTTGTCGTTGTCGAGAGCGCAGTGCATGGACAGATTCCATGGGAAAATCGAACCGATTTTTACTATTAGGCTAATAATAAAAGATAAGCTACTGTGCATTGTAAACGTCAGGGGCTCGGGGGTCTCGCCCAGGGTGTAATTCAATGTAGAGCCCACTGGCCCAGCAAGCAATTATTTATAGTTATTTGGCGTTGGCCCTATCCGTAGTCCATAATCCGAGGGTGGCGGATCTGCATTTCCTGCCTGAAGACAAAGGCAGGGGCGCAAACGACTATTTTTGGTAGCCAGCAGGCGTCCGCGAGGGGCTGCTGGCGGTTCCATTTGTTTTTGTATTTGTTTTATGTGTTTATTAAAAAATTGTTTAATGTTCGCCGGTTCCCGCATCCTTCCCAGAACCTTATAAACATCGTTACACCGCCATTTTTAAAAGTCCATGTAAACACACAGTTTACATATACTTAATCCATGAACTAACTCTACAAACATGTAAACAGTGATAGATGGACCAGCGCTTAAGTCCAGGCATTTTACGATATGGAGTTGTTGTGTTGAATGCAGCGCTAAACGACGTCATTATCAGTCGGCTTGCCTCACTTCAGAATTCCTACTGGTGGTGCAAATGCAACCAGGAAAATGGTCCTAGGGGAACATTTCGATCTTAGGGGACCACCATGGTGGCTAGTTCCTATAACTGAGTACCTTTTGATCTAGATCTAAAACTGGACTGATTGCGTAATGCTTTGCGTTAGGCCGAAATGATAATTCAATGGATAGACAATTCTCACCATTATTTTTATTTTATTATTGTCTTTTTATTGCATCACACTCTATGCAGACTACAAACTCTTTTTCATGACTCTTGTAAAAAAATATTTCTTTCGCAGAAATACGGTGCAGGAAACACGCTTGCTGTAGCTCTGCTACAAGATTTATTTACGGAGAAGAGAAAAAAACACTCACGTGTTTAGTTGCACCCCAAACTAAAAAAAAAAGTTTACATTTTTTTCTTCTCGCTGCCCCTGGAAAAAATTTTGTTGTTTTTTTTCCCCGCGCGCCTACATTTGAAATAACGAACTCGAGCACGCAATATGTGAACGGCCCCTTGGTGAGCTTCCTCCAATCAGGAGACCCCCTTGACATTGCTTCTGTGCACGGCACCTTCTCAGCAGGGCGCCATTACTAATAATTTAATTGAAGTTATAGAGAATAGAAAACCGCTTTGCGGCGCAGGAGAGGATATTTTTAACTGTTCCTGCCGCCCCCCATGTGACATTTAAAAATGCCGCCCCGGGCGACTGCCCGGTTCGCCCGTGCCTAAAACCGCTACTGTGCTGGGCCGTCAATAAATTAATGATTTGTTACAACATTCTATCTCCCGAGTCTTTCCGGTAGAACTATGAAAATGTTCCTCCAGTGTTAAAGCCCCAATGACTCTTATGTTCTGTTTAATGAATCAAAGTCATACAACTTCTGATTCTCCCCAAAAAATAACTCGGCAAGATCGTTCGGCAAGACAGTCTGATCAATTACATGGTCTAAATCAGTCTGATTCAGTGTGCTATGTCATTTATGTCAGACCGGTGAACCAGCTCAGGACTGTCTTCCCAGGCTGCGGACATATTAAGTAGCACAACCTTTTTCAACATTATATATAATAATAATAATAATAACCTTATTTTCTATAGCGCCTTTAAATGTAGGCTACATCTCAAAGCGCTGTACAAAAACAATTAAAATAGCAAAGATACAACACACAAAGAGACATAATACACAGTAAAATAAACGTAAAAAACAACAAACATAAATGACAATAAATCAATTAAAAGCTAACCTAAAAAAATGAGTTTTAAGCTGAGATTTAAAGATTCCAAAAGATTTGGCTTGCCTGATCTCGTTAATAATAAAAAGAAATGTTTCTTGAGCAACAAATTTGCAAATATTACTGTGTTTTTACAATGTAGCTTTGGTGAGCATAAGATACTTGTTTCAAAATCATAAAAAAAAAATATTAACGACCCCAAACATTTAAAAGGTAGGCCTATATGTGGTAGAGTATAGCTTAGTGAACTATACTTTTATATTTAAGAAATATAATTTTCAAAGTGTGAAGATGTGTAATGTAGGCAGGCCGTAACAATACGTATTCAATTGAACTTTTAACATCAGAACCATAACATACTCCACACATGCTTTTTCAACCTCGAGCCCAGGGCATCTAATGACGCACTATATCATATTTGGTCATGTACATGCACACAAAAGGAACAACAGCTGATTTCCATGCATTGTCCATTGTGAAAAAATATCCTTTCAGCGTATCCAGGCAGAGTGTGAAAAAAAAGAGTGCCCTCTTCAAAACACCATGGCAACTCTCTGGTCAGCTCTGGTTTATTTCTTAAAATTAATTCTCTCTTTCAAACCTCTTATCCACCAATAATTCTCGCTCTCCTTCTTTCTTTGTCCCTCCACCATTCTTTCTTTGCCTTCTTTTAATGAAAATATACAGATCTTATACTAAAATTGTAATGCTGACTATAACTACCAAAAAATGGCTTCACTGTGTGATATTTGTCATTTTGTCAAAGACAAAAAACTCCAGTCTGTGGCAAAAAAAAGAAAAGAAAAAGATGTAAAAGGGATGACATAGAAAAAAAAAAAACTTATTGGCCCTAGACACAAATGTCCTCAAATCATGGTCTTTTCTTACTTCTTTTAAATAAAAAGGGGTTAGTGCTGTGATGAATAATGTATCAACGCTGGTTTTCAATTTGTTGGTATTCTGAGCCCTAGCCCATATCCTTCATTTTTCCAGACATGGATGCAGGAAAGGCAGTGTGATTATATGGATGGCTTCTTTCCAGCACTAATGGAATGGGAAATAGTTAGTAAAGAATAATTAAAGATAGCCGTATGAATCCTTTCAGCTTGAGTAACCTAGAGTAAAGTCTCTCTCTCTCGCTCACATGTTCTTCATATCGCTCTCAAATATAGAGACCATTTCTCCCACAGTGCCTGACGTATATGTCTTATCAATAGTTCTGTTCTATCTCGTTTAGTTCAAATTGCTGGAGAAATGAGTCAGGATGATAAATATTTATTTGTTTATTTGTTTAATGAAAGGGAGATGAACACACCTGCTCTGAGTTACAATGAGCTCAATCCGTATCCACCCACAGCGGCTGTCACACACACACACGCACACACACACACACACACACACACACACACACACACACACACACACACACACACACACACACACACACACACACACACACACACACACACACACACACACACACACACAGGCAGAGTAGCACACCTGTGTTTTGATGTTTACATGCAGACAGAAATTCAAACCGAGGTGATTATCTGCATGTCTGTGTTTTGTAAAGATGAAGCCACTTATGTCGCCTAACTTAACTAAGCACTAGCCCTGTGCAATATTCAAAGACAATATCAATGATTATAGAAAGGGAGAGATGTGTATCTATATATGTCATTTTAATATGCCTTTGAATCTTCGATTTTAAGTTACAGCCTGAGACAGAGAGAAATAGTAAAATAGAGTAAAATAGTCAGACAGTGCTAGTGTCTGTCATTTTGTCACTTTTGCCACTTTGTCATATATTATTTGAGGCTTTATAAATGCCCTCCAGGAAAAGAAACAATGAAGGGTAATAACATCCCCATTCTATTTGACCTCCTACTTCTGTCACTCAGTCTTAGGCTCGTCTGCTGCTCACTATTTATCTATTCCACATGTGAGTTCTGATTCAAAGCATTTATGTGTCGTGTTTCAGGAGAGTGTTAGGTGAATTCATTAAAGTTCATTATACTAATAGAAATAAGCAGAATTAGCACCTGATTAAATTGAAAAGGCCTATGTGCGTGAAAGAGAGAGCGAGGGAGATAGACAAACACATTAAATTCAGTGTTATGGCTGAATGGCTCTGATGTTGTTGGTTCCGGTATGATAAATTGCTTTCCTCATTACACTCTGACAAACCCTTGACTGATTTTAATATCAGTCAGACCAGCACTGCTAGACTTTAATCTAGAGTCTCCAAATCATGAGGTATAGAAGCTCAAATGTATCATTATGTCTGAACCTGGCTGCAATACACTCTGTGAGAGTTTGTCTAAAGATGCATGATGAAAACGTTAGAGGTTAGAGAGATTATGGCAACGATGCCTCTAAAAAAAAAAATACTACGCAGTTAGATGCAGTTAGATGCAGTTGTGCGTATCAAATAGCTTTGTCCTTTCTAATAATGTTGCAGAACATTCATTTATTAAGGAATCTCAGAGGAAAGCAGATTTATTATTTGAGTTTTTAATATTTACAAGAAAGTGAGAGCAGTGACATGAAGGAAAAAAACAGCTCAGATTAACACACACACACACACTAAACCCTAATAAGTTAGAATTATATAATTGATTTAAATATTGAGTAAGCTAACTCATACATTTGAATTGCTCTTAACACAGTCTTGGGGACAGGGCTCAGTTCCCTTCATGCATCATGGAGGAAATAAATGCAAATATATATATCTAATATTTATAGAAAATAAATGAATAAACAAATAAATTAAAATCCATAGATAGTCCTTAGTAAGTAAATAGTTCTAGTGGGACCAAAGCAAATATCACATCATGCCAACCGACCAGGTCTTATCACTGATCCACTACAATAAAATGTTTTCTGGCAGCAAAGGTTCATATTATATAATTTCCTGTTGGCAGATGTCTGTGAGGAAAGCCAAAAACTGACACTGGATCTCATTTTAATTGCATGCCAAGTATACAGCATACTTCCAATAGCATTTAACACAAGTACATGTAATGCGTTAAACTCAACGTAAATTGCTATTTGCAAAATGTTTTACTTGTGCAAAATTTGATGTCTGACAATAATATGTTTTTTATTTTTGTCAATTTTTATTTCATGTTGGTACCCATTTCAGTTTTACATTTTATACACAAGGCATTCCAAACAACATCTACAGCTAGGTAACATATTTAATTTAAAGACGATTTTGAATAAAATTTCCCTATATGCAAATGCAAATGGTTATGTTGGTGTGCTTCCGTACCTCCTCCCATGTGGAAAGGAGGTTTAAGTATGGGAAAGGCAGAGGAATGTTCTACAACGGAGAGAAAGAGTGCTGGATCGTCCACATACACACACATGCTGGCATACCATATCGTGTTGTATGCCTCCATCAGTGTCTCCACAAGGTGTTATTTCAACTGTTAATCACACTTCTAACACACAGACACCCTTCAGAGAGATAAGTACTTGTTGCAGCCCTCCACAGAAATAGCATGGCATGTGTTCCAAGCTATCAGACGAAAGATGTAAACCTTGTGTGCAAAGTTTGATTTTGTCCTGATTACATACTTAATTTGTTACAGGAAATACATTTGATTGCGGGCGTGACTGTTAAGACAAGTGTAAATACACCACTCAGGGGTTTTGGAGGTGAGAGAGTGTCTGTGTGGGTTTCATCGTCGTGGTTCTCACCCACAGTAATAAGTGTCAGCATGCCACTCTCCTGTTCTCCTCCTCTCTTCCTTCATTACCATCCTATCAACTGTCCTTCACTCCCCATGGAAGCACAGAGACCGCGCACACACGCACACCACTTAACAGCCATCTCCACGTCCCACTAAACACCCCACACGTCACATGCACTTCACTCAATACACAATCTGCTTCATATTACAGCAGCAAATTACCACAAAACCTTTGCAATTCATTTTCTTTTCCTGCTGGAGAAATTGGTCTTCATGCATGCATCCTTTTCTCAGATTTTTTGTCTTCCCACAATATCTTTTTTTTTTTTTCAATTACATTTCAGCTAGTTATTATACAAAAATGTATTCAGTTTTGCATAGCGCATTCATGGCAGGTTTTGAAGGGGCGCTGAAGACATAGAAGAGTAACTTTCCAGAAAAGCAGATTGACATGTGACAATGAGAATTCTAATTTCTGTCTTTCTGTCATGTGTGAAAGATGCAGTAAGTTAGAAAGCCATACATACACTACCATTCAAAAGTTTTAATGTTTTTCAAAGAAGTCTCTAATGCTTACCAAGGCTGTAATTATTTAATAAAAATGCATTTAATACATCCATGCTAAATAAAATGATTAATTTCTTTCTTTTTTTTTATTGTCACCATTATGTTCAGTTTAGCTTTAGTTTCATTTTCATGGACTCTTATTATATTCCTCTTTGTTGCCGTCTGCCTATGTTCCTGTTTGCACGTCATTAATCAGTTGTCATGGTGATTCATTATGTTCCTAATTAGAGCACACCTGTTTGTCATTTGAGTTCAATCCCCCTGTGTATTTAAGTTCCTCCTTTTCATTCAGTTGTTGTCTGGTAGTTTGTGTATCACATGCTGTTACTGTGCCTTCCAGCTATTGGATTACATGAGTTTATTTTATTAAAGAACCTTTTGTGAAACTTGTTTGAACCTTTTTCATCATCTAAACCTGATCGTGACAACAACCACTTCAGATCACAAGTTGTTAAAAGTCCCTGTGAATGTGAACAAGCCTTCAGAACTTTAAAATACTCTTTTCATGTGTAAAAATGGTATGTGTGCATCATATGGTAATGATGTGTACGTCATGTGGTACAAAACAATAGTTCACAAAGGTCTATGCCATTCACTCACAAATGAGGTAAACACACTGACTAGTCACATGCGTTTTTCCCCTTCTATATAGCACACACAGAATATGGACCACTTTTCTGAAGCATTTGTGTCATATTTATTGTAATTGCATAGGCAGCCAGTGCGTTCTTCAAAATATCATATCCACAGAAGAAAGTCATAGCGGTTAGTCATACTACAACCACATGAGGGTGAGTAAATGATGGCAATTGTTTCATTTTTGGATGAACGTTCCCTTTAAAAATGGAAATATGAGAACAAAAAAAATGGAAATCCTTTTGTTTAATGACAGTTCATAGTCAATACTCATCAGGCTGGTGTTATATTTAATCAGAGTGATTACGGTACGTGTTTTTTTCTAATACATGAGAATCATGGGTTAAACAGAACGTCAGGATTCCTAAATCAACGTGTCATTAAATTTCAAACGGGTGTCCTGGGTGCATCAGATTGTAATTTCCTATGCAATAAGTCTTCAAATAAATCGTCCTGTGTAGCTCAATTCCATTTCATGCATAAGTAGGAAGTGACAGAAAGTCCAAACCTCTGCGTTGTACATTTCCCACATTTACAAGATGTGCTCTTGTAATACATTAATCCAAATCCCAGAGGGTTACGTGCAGTACATTTGGTTCTCTCGACTCGCACACCATGTGATCTACAGTAATATCAATATTTACTTGCTCTATAATCATCTAAAACATTATTACTGGAATAAATGCATGAAACGACCTGCGCTCATGCACAATCACTCCCTCGGCGTGGTTAATTTGTTTGCCTGTCTTTGTAAACATGGCAATATTTCAGCAGCGTATACATGTGTGCTGGTGTATGTTAGTGTGCATCAGATCTGTTTGAACACCTTAAGATTAGAGTCATCGCACACACATGCACGTACTTGCATATCCACGTGCACACACAAATATCAGCCAACCAATTTTAGGAAACAAAGAAGAGACAGGATGTAATTTCAGTCCAGTCCATAAATCGACATTGTCGTGATTGGTTGACTGTCTGGAGCTCTGCCGCATGTTTAACTATAATGAAAGCCAGCTATAATTCAGCACGGAATAGCTGAATAGCTGAAGTAATGCAGTTTAGTCTTTGATAAGGATAATATATGTACATATTTCTGCAGCTGATTAAGAGAAGCAAATGTGCAACGCCCGACACGGTCAAAAGCATTTAACATGGCTAATTTCCATGGAAAAGGGGGTTGTGTGTGTTGAGGGAAGGTTGCTTTTGGTCTTCTACACAGGGGTGACAGGTTTCTGTGATTCAGGATTTGGTAGCCTGAAGGTTGCTGGTTCAATTCTTAAAAGGAATCACCATTGTATCACTGCATACTTAAAGCCAGTTCATGATGCAGAAAGCATTGGTGAGTGCTCATGTAGAGATAATAATGGACTTCTACCAACAGGCTAGAATAATACATTTTGTGTAAACCATAAATTTGATGAAGCTGTCAAAAAAAAAAAAAAAAACAGATAGGCCACTTTCAGGTGGGCCAACATCTCTGAAGAAAGCTATTTTAGGAAGTGTTTAAGACCTCCTGAAAGAAGAGGTGTTGTGGTTATCTGTCCAATTCACACTTCACTAAGGTGAGAAGAGAAGAGGAAAAAACATATGAGACAGACAAGCTATCACATGCACACCACCCCCCTCGAGTAAGGGAAAACAGTACGGTTGTCACAGGAACGCCGATGAGGCGTACCGAACCGAACAGCCACAACGTGCACCTTATCTCCAAAGCAACTATGAGCGGATGCACGTGTAAAGTGGGTGACAAGGCAGTGGTGTGTGGATCTGCAGCCCTCCAGCAAGGCCATCTGTCCACACACATCACACCAGCCCTAATGAGGCAGATAAAGGTCAGCTCAACACCGCTCCAGTCAGGAATGCCCTCGGCCAGCCCAAGGGACAGACAGATGTCCTGATTACAAAGGGCCACTAGATTAGAAAAAGTACTAACTGGTGCAATACCTGGATCAGTACCTTGTTGGAGAAGAAAAGTCGGAAAGAATATACTGATATTTAAACCCTCATGTTCTGGTTGACTATCTTAAAACCTGCTTAATTAACCCCTATTTCTGAGTTGACTGTTCCTGACCTTATGAGAACAAATTCTAAGCAAAAACTAATTCTAAGCACACATTTTAGATGTTCAATCCTACTGGATTTCTTTTTAAAACTATGGATATGTTCGAAATGGCATAACATCGTACTATACTATTGTGGTCTAATTTGTTAACATTAGTCAATGTATTAACTAACATGAACGAGCAATGAGCAAAACATTTGCTACTGTATTTATTTATCTTTGTATATATTAGCCAGCAGTTCATTGATTGTTCATTTTGGTTCACAGAGCATTAACTAATATTAACAATTACAACTTTTGATTTGAATAATGTATTAGTAAATGTTGACATTAACATTAACTAAGATTGGTTTAATGATATTTCTTATGAGACAGGAGAGCAGAGTGACCACAGGTGTGCACTGAGCACTGAACCAGCAAACTACATCTGCATCAGTCCATCTCCACACTGCACTGCACAATAACCTTCCTCTCTCTGTCTCTGCAATGCATTCTTCCTTTCCTCAGTCATTCACAATTGAAAGTTCACAGTTGAACTTTCACACTTCACACATTCACGCTTTCACAATTGAAATTACTGCAAGCTTCTAGCAGGATCAGTACAGGATTCAGATTCCTGTAGAAAAGAATCTTGAGCACCAGACATTGTGATGACGACTTTAGGGAATGTTTAAAAAAAAAAAACTATTTTCCTCCAGTGCCCAGAGCCCTGGGACCACGACAAATTGAAATCTGTCGGTCATGAATCTTCAATTAAAGGGAGTATTTGGAAATATATTACTCTGCAACTCTGCAGCAGCTGTCACAAAAGGAGATCAGCCATGCTAATGACTTAGAGCTGTCTGGAATCGAAATATTCATAAAAAGATTGGATGTCAAATGAAATGGTTACCATTACTTTCATCACTTTCACGTCTGTAACTTCACTTGCCTCACATGGCCACAATGCATTATTATGCTTTACATGGAATTAAACGAACTAGAGAGAAAAAAATCCTTTAGCTGAACTGAATTTAATACAAAACAGTGGTTCACACATCGGAAATGGGTTTTCTTATTTTAACATGAAATTAAATTGTGAACTTCTGTGAATTGATACATGATTGCATGCCAAAGTAAGCAAGAAAATCTTATGCAGTTATAACTACTAGGGAACCACTGCTACCCAGGGGGCTCCGCAAAATCCAGCAGTTATACTATATAGGCCCCTGTTGTTTGAATAATTCTAATATTTATATTAGTTGTATGCCTGACTGAGATTTAAATGCAAACCACAAAAACATGCAATTTGGTTAAATATGTTTTCCAAATATCTGCTTCTCTTATCTCCCTAAAAATGGTTTAGTCCGATCTAAAGTATTTATTAATTATTCAGTCAGTGACAAACATCAGATGTACCCAATACAATTGTAAGTCCTACCTCACCTCGTGAACAGAACCAATCAGAGTTGAGGGGGCAGCTGCCTAAAGTTAACAATGAACTTAGTGGAAGAGCAGGAGACTGACTGACTGAAAAATGTCAGGGGAAAAGAAAACATAAATCAGGGTACCAGAAACACCATGAAAAGAATGAGAGGAAGGCCAGGAGAGTTGTTGTATCCCAGTCGATCAAGACGTTCTTAAAGATAGGTTGTATTGTTATTTAGCTGGGAAAAAGAAAACGTCTCAGGTTACGACTCTAACCATAGTTCCCTGAGTAGGGAATGAGACGATGCATCGATTATGCTTTGGGAACGCCCCTGCGTGATTGCGTCTGAAGTAATTATGTCAACTAGTCCAACGGTGAGAGTGAGCGTCACGGGCGGGTGACGTCACAACCAGGAAAGGATAAAAGCACATCCGGATTAGAAACCGCGCTAGCTTCGAAAAAGGCAGAAGCAAGTCGACCACAGGGATGTAGGAAGTATGGCAAAGGGACACATCGTCTCGTTCCCTACTCAGGGAACTAGGGTTACAGTCGTAACCTGAGACATTCCCTTTCGAGGGAACTCGCGATGCGTCGATGACGCTTTGGGAACGAGAATGCCCAACACGCCATACGAACCAGAGCCTGTCTGTGTGAATACTGAGAGCACAACTAAGACAAGAGCACCTGTGAACCTGGGGTAGCGCCCAGGTCGAAGTTGTAAAATCTTACGAATGTGAGCGGAGAGGACCAGCCTGCCGCAAACCACATCCTACAGGGATATCTACTTATATAATAAGGCTTCTAAGCCGCCCAGTCAACTGGGCCCCATTAATTGTCAGAGAATCGCAATATGAAGTGAAAACCCATCACTTAATACATGAAGTTTCCTTGTGGAGGGAGCTCTGGAGTGAAGTATGGTCTCCACAACCTCAGTTGAGAGACCAAAGTCAATGAGTTGGGCCCCCTCAGAGGCCAAACCCACAGGATCCAAATCTCTGGGCTCGGTAAAAGGTCACCCCATCCACTTGAGACTGAAGGTCCCTCCTGACTGGAATCTCCAAGGGAGAGCCGTCGAGGAGAGACACCAGGTCCAAGAACCAGTAGGCTCAGCCAGTACGGTTCTATTAGTAGTAGAAATATTCCATACCGGCGGACCTTCTCCAGAACTCCTAGGAGCAGAGTAATCGGGGAAGGATATACAGACGTAGCCTCGGCCATGTCCATACCACAACGTCCAGCCCTAAGGGAGCTGGGTGTGTGAGAGAGAACGTCTCGGTTACGTATGTAACCCTCGTTCCCTGAGTAGGGAACGGAGACATTACGTCGGAATGACGACGAAATGGGGTTTCGCTTAGAACACCTATCGACTTCGAGTATACAAAAACGAGCCAATGGCAAAGAAATGCCATGGGTCTGCGGAATTTGCATGACGTACTCCGCCCCACCTCGTGGGTATAAAAGGAGGACGCCGGCAACATGCAGATATGTTTCTTCGCTGAGGAGTCAAGACTGAACTCGGCGATCCCCGCGGTACAGCGGAGGTGGCAGGAAGACGTAACGTCTCCGTTCCCTACTCAGGGAACGAGGGTTACATACGTAACCGAGACATTCCCTTTCGTAGTCACTCCGAGTTACGTCGGAATGACGACGAAATGGGGTTACCAGTCTAATCACGCCACCTTCACAGCTGTCTTCCAGTGCCCTGCGTAAATCTGAGCCCTCGAGATATTAGGACGAAGGACTCCTATTTAGCACAGGAATACCAAGGTACACTGGGAAGCATATCCCAAGCTTTTAAGGGGAAATATGCAAATATCACCAACCCAGTGGGGGGGGCATTTGAAAATACACATATGACCCGAAGGAAACATATGGAGAAACTCTGAGGTGTCCAGCCGCAGGTGGAATATTTCAACCTCAGGGGTGGCAAGGTGGCTTGCCGAGGGAAAGACACATGCTCAAAAGTGGCTTACAGTGGAAATAGACGTGTGGGGGTAGCTCATGGGAGGGACCATGCACACGGAGGCACCTAGCCGACGCCCAGGCAATAGACACTGGCGCTAGCATCAGGGGTGCTGGAGGAACTCAGGGCTTTCGGAGAAGCTCACCTGAGCAGAATATCGCACGTATCCAGTCCGCGGAGTGGAATGGCGAGCAAGCGAAGACACCTGAGCGGGTCCGGAACTAGCTGTTTGAAGCAAGAACACGAGAGGACACTGGCTCCACTCGGAGATTATAGAATCTGGCGAATGTGTTAGGTGTCGCCCAGCCTGCAGCTCTGCAGATGTCTGCCAGCGAGGCGCCATGCGCCAGCGCCTAGGAGGGTGCCACACTCCGGGTGGAGTGGGCGGTCACACCAAGGGGGCACGGTCGGCCTTGCTGCTGGTAAGCCAAAGCAATGGTGTCCACGATCCAGTGAGACAACCTCTGCTTTGAGAGAGCCTTTCCCTTCAGCTTCCCACCATAACAGACAAAGAGCTGGTCTAAGGTCCTGAAACACTGCGTCCTGTCTACATAAGCGCGGAGAGCGCGTACTGGACAGAGCAGTGCCAAGGCTGGGTCTGCCTCCTCCGAGGGCAGCGCTTGCAGGTTCACCACCTGGTCCCGGAAGGGAGTGGTAGGAACCTTGGGCACATATCCAGGCCGGGGTCTCAGGATCACGTGAGAACCGGCCGGCCCGAACACTAGGCACGCTTCGTCAACGGAGAATGCGTGCAGGTCCCCGACCCTCTTGAGAGAAGCCAATGCAATCAGGAGCGCTGTCTTCATTGACAGGAACTTAAGCTCCACTGATTGCAAAGGCTCAAAGGGAGCACTCCGCAGGGCACTTAAGACCACTGAGAGGTCCCAAGAGGGAACGAGAGGAGAGCGAGGAGGATTCAGTCTCCTCGCCCCCCTCAGGAACCTGACGATCAGGTTGTGCTTCCCTATGGACTTACCTTCCACTAAGTCGTGGTGAGCGGCAATAGCGGCAACATAAACTTTGAGGGTGGAGGGAGACAGCCTTCGCTCCAACACATCTTGAAGGAAGGAAAGCACGAGACTGATCGAACAACTCCGGGGATCTTCTCGGCGAGAAGAGCACCAATTGACGAATAGGTTCCACTTCAACGCGTAGGCATGTCTCGTGGACGACGCTCTAGCGGAAGTGATGGTAGCCACAACCGGAGGTGGTAGGGTACTAAAACCTGTCTCGTCCCGACGAGGAGCCACACGTGGAGGTTCCAGAGATCGGGACGAGGGTGCCATAGAGTGCCCCGTCCCTGAGAAAGGAGGTCCTTCCTCAGAGGAATTGGCCAAGGAGGTGCTGTCGCGAGGAGCACTAGTTCGGAGAACCAAGTCCGGGTGGGCCAGTACGGCGCAACCAGAAGGACTTGCTCCTCGTCCTCCCTGACCTTGCGCAGGAGCTGCGCAAGAAGGCTCACTGGGGGAAACGCATACTTGCGGCCCCGCGGCCAGCTGTGCGCCAGTGCATCTGTGCCGAGCGTGCCCTCGGTCAGAGAATAAAACTGGGTGCAATGGGATGAGTCGCGGGAGGCAAACAGATCTATCTGTGCGTCGCCAAACTGGTCCCAAATCAGCTGGACCGACTGGGGATGGAGTCGCCATTCTCCAGGGAGGGGCTGAAGCCGTGACAGCTCGTCGGCAGCACGGTTCAGGGCTCCGGGAATGTAAATAGCACGAAGGGACCTCAGATGCTTCTGACTCCATAGGAGGAGGTGGCGGGCGAGTTGCGACATACGGCGGAAGCGTAGACCACCTTGATGGTTGATGTACGCTACTGTGGCGGTATTGTCTGATCGGACTAGTACGTGTTGACCCATGAGCAGCGCTAGGAAGCGGTGCAGAGCAAGGCGTACTGCCAGCAACTCGAGGCAATTCACATGCCATAGGCGCTGGGGTCCTGTCCAGGAGCCCGCGGCAGTATGACCATTGCACATGGCGCCCCAGCCCGTGGTGGAGGCATCTGTTGAGACAACAACATGCCTCGACGCTCGTTCCAGGGGGACACCAGCCCTGGAAAACTGAGGTTCAACCACGGGGTGAAGGTCTGACGGCAGCTCGAAGTCACTGGAACTCGGAGCTTGCCTTGTTGCCATGCCCACCTCGGGACTCGGTCGCGAAGCCAAAGCTGAAGCGGTCTCATATGAAGCAATCCGAACGGCGTCACCGTGGCTGCAGATGCCATATGCCCCAGGAGCCTCTGAAAAATGTTTCAGTGGAACCGCACTCTTGCCCTGTATTTGTCTCAGACAAGTCAGCAGTGACTGCGCGCGCTCGCTCGTAAGCTGCGCGGACATGGCGACCGAGTCGATGTCCATACCGAGAAAAGAGATCCTCTGCACGGGGCAAAGTTTGCTCTTCTCCCAGTTGACCTGAAGGCCCAGACGGGCTAGGTGCCGGAGCACAAGGGCCTTGTGTTCGCAAACCTGGTCTCGAGAGTGAGCTAGGATCAGCCAGTCGTCGAGATAGTTCAGGATGCGAACCCCGTGAACCCAAAGGGGAACAAGGGCTGCCTCGACGACCTTCGTGAAGACGCGAGGAGACAGGGCTAGCCCGAAAGGGAGAACCGCGTACTGATATGCCTGTCCCTCGAAAGCAAACCGGAGGAACGGTCTGTGTCGAGGGAGAATGGAGACATGAAAGTAGGCGTCCTTCAGGACGATCGCTGCAAGCCAATCCTGGGGCCGCACACACTCGAAAATGCGTTTGGCGGTGAGCATTTTGAACGGCCTCCTGAGAAGGGAGCGATTCAATACTCGCAGGTCCAGGATTAGTCGTAACCCACCGGTTTTCTTGGGGACAATGAAGTAAGGGCTGTAGAAGCCGGACCTCATCTCGGCTGGAGGGACAGTCTCGATTGCACCCTTCGCCAGCAGGGTGGCAATCTCTGCTCGCATGATCGGGGCGTAGCCACCGACCAAAGTGGAGCGGACTCCCCTGTATCGGGGAGGAGACCGTGCGAACTGAATCGCATAGCCGAACCTGGACGGTGCGGCTGACCCAGCGGGACAGTTGGGGAAGCTCTAGCCAGGCTCCCAGGAACTGAACCAGCGGGGTCATGCGGACCACCGGCGTCCCCCCGGAGGGGCAGCGAAGCGGAGTAACTGGCCCCGACGTGGACGGCATAGCGATCCGGTGTGGGGGCGCAGTTAACATCCGCGCCCTGACAGAGGAGGCCAGGGAAGGACCAGCATTCCACGGGGGCCTGCTCTGCCAGGGGTCTGGCGACAGAGTGGGACAGGGACGAAACGGCCCGTGGGCGGCACGCCGTGTCAACCGACTCTGGGACAGAGGGGGACGAGGAGAGCACGGCTGGTGGGCGGCGCTCTGGGTCGTCCGAGAACTCTGTGTGCTCAGAGATGAGAGAGTCAGTTCTTTCTGAATAAAGATTCTTCCCCAGCCCTCCACCGGGGAAAGGAGTGGCCCTGCTACCAACTCCTGGAAAGAACTGAGTCCCATCTCTGAGCAGCCCATCTCAAAAAGCGGCGCTTAACCCGGCGTCTAGCGGGGGGCGGGGCTGGAGAGGGCTGAGGCATCCCCACACGGAACCAAGCCAGCCCGGATGAACGGGCGGGGTTAGGACCGTGGGAGGACGCCTTCGGCGGTTGGCAGACTGAGGGGCCTTTTTTCGAGCGGACGGCGGGGCCGTCGGCAGAACAACCTCAATCTGCTCCCGGGCGGTTAAGAACTATTGGGCAGAAGAACTCAACCGCACCGCCGAAGGGGCCGACCTGGGACGTGGGGGTGAGCAGACGAATCTACCGACCTCCAGCACATCAGACCGGTCAGCCCCAGAGTGGTAAACATCACCTGACTCGGAGAGCGCGTGGCCACCTTCGTCGCTCGGAGAGGAAGGTCAGCGGCGGCGCGCTGAGTAGCTCATTAAGAGCCTCGAGTCAGTCCCGCCCTCCTGCAAAACCGTGAGCATCTGGGCCAGGTAGACCACAGAACGGTCACGGAATGCTGTGAGGCGGCTGCCTGTCCCGTGGCACTATAGGAATTTGCCACAGATTAGTGTAGACGAAAAGAACTACAGGCTTCGGACGGGTGCTTAGGATAGCGCCGGGAAGCACTCTGAGGACACAGTAGCATCGCAACAGAGCGCTTCAACCGGGGGGACCCCAGTGTACCCATGGGCAGCGGCCCCGTGAGGGGGGAAAGGCGGATGAGACCAACGAACGGTCCTGAGAAGACACGGGGTCTTTCAGGACATCGAGATCTCATCATGCACGTCCGGGAGGAAAGATATTGGGGTTTGCCGTGGACGCGGGTCGGCGGCCTTACCCAAAACCAATCGTCCCAGGAAAGCATGGCCGACATCTCCGGATCAGACTCAGGCACAGCATAACACACCAGAAGGTGGCAGCTGTGACGAGTCGTCACTTCCAAAAGAACCAAGCCCACCTTATGATGTTACAACAGACATAGCATCTTTCTCTGTAGCTTCAACCGAAACTCGCGGGCCACCCGAAGGTCGACTCGCGGGAATCGGAGGTTCACTAGCGGGCACCGTCACACAGGAGGAAGCTGGGGTCGCGGACAGATAGTCGGCGCCTTGATCCAGACTATAACCCTCAGGTCACCCTGGCCACCAGCCGAAGTAGCACTCCTCGGGGGAGCGTTAGATCGGGGTGTGGATGAGGGGACTCTCACTCTTGCGAGTTCATTGAGTCTCGACCTAAATGACGCGATGATCACGTTCCCAGAGAGAACATGAATCACCCACGAGCGCTGTACAAGCATGATAAAAGCCCTACACACTAGACAGCGCTCGTGCCCATCAGAGTCCGATACCAATCTGCCGCCACATTTTTTTTTTTTTTTAAATGCACGGGCGAGCTGTCTTTAAAAAGACGTGCCGCGTGCGAGCTCTTTTGTGAGAGGAGAAAAAAAAAACTCGAATGTCGCTGTAGCGATGTCGAAGCGAGCGGGGAGAACAAACTCATTGGCAGATCACTGCACAGATCAGCAGGCAATGTGAACTCGCCGCAGATCGCTACCACACCAACACCGGAGAGAATGGCTCGTCTCGTAGAGTGAAGTCATAAATGGCTGTGGAGTGAAGAGATACTCTTGGCTCCGAAGCGAAAAACATATCTGCATGTTGCCGGCGTCCTCCTTTTATACCCACGAGGTGGGGCGGAGTACGTCATGCAAATTCCGCAGACCCATGGCATTTCTTTGCCATTGGCTCGTTTTTGTATACTCGAAGTCGATAGGTGTTCTAAGCGAAACCCCATTTCGTCGTCATTCCGACGTAACTCGGAGTGACTACGAAAGGGAACCAAAGTGCACCGTGCGTCGTATTCTGAGACGCAAAGAGATTCACTTGTGTCTGGCCATAAACCCCCCAAATGTACAGTATATGATATTGGTGGAGAGTGCTGGGGATCTATTAAAAATTACAAAAGCACATATTGCTAAAACTAAACCTAAAATTAATTTGAAAGCTGAAATTATTAAAATAAAAGTTAAATACAAATATTAATAAATATAGATAAATAATACTGGTGGGTTGTAACTAATCTGGTTCTAAATTTAAATGCAATGCAATTAAGCTAAAATTATTGAAATATTGAAGAATTGTGCTTCATTAGGTCATAATAAAAAAATTTACTGAGCAAGAAGAAATTTTTTTCCTGAGAGCACAGTCCATTACATTGTATCTTTGTTTATAAGGCAAAGAGAGCAATAAAACAACTTTATTTGACTTACAACTGTATTCGGTAGCTCACTCCATAGCATTATAAGTACTTGAAAACTGTATTTGATTTTAAATAATCAGATATTCAAAATGCATTCATTTAAATTGCTTAAAATCTGTATAAATCTGTTATTTGTGAAATCAGTTAAAAAGTATGAACAAAGTTTAAATGTGGCTAACTGTGACTAACAAGATTCAATCAGTTAAAATATATGAGACTGAAACAAACTGGATTTGTTTATAATAAATATTAACCTAATATGAAAAATATGACAAAATTTATTAGCTTATGTTAAAAATTAATGGATTGATATATGCTATCAAAATACAAACACTTAAATTTAGGCCTAGCTATATTTAGATATTTAGGCCTATACTTTCAGTCATGTTTATTTAAAGGTGCAAAGCACATCTTTACTCAAGTTTCATAATAACTATTGCACACTGTTCCCTTGCAACATTTCAGTGAGAAAGTAATGACAGGGAAGAGGAAGTAAATGGAAGAGATGAAAGCCTGCAGGTAAGTGTAAGGCACAGGTGAGATCCAGGGAGAGTGATTATTGACCTCTGCCCCTCAGGACTCCGGTGGGGTGTGAGAATGAACTGAGACCCTCATCATGGATATATCAGCCTGCTTTTAGACAGAGAGATAGCGGGAGAGAGAGAGATGGACACTACTGATGAAGTGAGAGAAAAGAGAAACCGCTCTTGCAGGTGGAAGAGGCAAAAACCTATTATAGCCCCGGTCGACTGACACATGTTCCATAATCAAGTGAAAAATATAGTGTGGCCGTGCAGCAAAATTACCTTCTGCTTCTGCCTGTAAATATAACAGCATGTGTGAGACTGACAGATATGTAAGAGGTGTTCAGAGTAATAGCAAACAAACTTCACACACTCCAGACGTCATCCACACAGACACGCACGTACACAACGCGAGACACACTGAGAATGTTTAATCCTCTTCTTGACCGCAGATCTCCCTCACATGTGTGGATAGCCCAGTCCCACAGCGCCACAGTAAATGTTAGCATTAGCATTTTGGCATTTCAAGTGTGTTTGCAACACTGACTGTGTGTGTGTGTGGGGGTGGGGTGGGGGGGGGGGTTGGTTTATGTGATTTATGAGGATAAATTGTATAATGACGTGTATTACACTGGTATTACAATTTATAGGTGATTTATGAGGACATTTCAAAAGTCCTCATAATTCAAATAGCTTAAAAAACACAAAAAACAATGTTTTATTAAAAATGTAAAAATGCAGAATGTCTCCTGTGATAAGTAGGTTTAGGTATAGGGGCCGTGTAAGGGGATAGAATATACAGTTTGTACAGTATAAAAACCATTACGCCTGTGGAGAGTCATAATGCTGTTGCACCAACGTGTGTGTGTGTGTGTGTGTGTGTGTGTGTGTGTGTGTGTGTGTGTGTGTGTGTGTGTGTGTGTGTGTGTGTGTGTGTGTGTGTGTGTGTGTGTGTGTGTGTGTGTGAGCTTATATCAACAGAAAAAAAAAAGTCCCATCTCCTCCTTATTCACACTCCGGTAGATATCACACAATATCTTACAATTTGAGTTATTTCTACCAGAAAGACTCGGGGAATAAAATTAAGTAACAAGCATTAATTTATTGGCAGCCCAGTAAGCAATTATTTGTAAAGTTCTTTGGCGTAGGCCCCGTCCATAGATCGTAATCCGAGGGTAGCGGATCAGCATCTCCTGCCTGAAGACGAAGGCAGGGGCGCAGCCGACCCCCCGGGGAAGTATAGACGGGACCATCCTGGTGGTGGTGGGGAGGGTGGAGGTTGTTGTCGCGTCAGCATCTGCGAACTCAAACATGTGTAAGTACCGATCTTTTATACAATAAAAATAAGGGCGTGATTGGATAACTTGAAGGTAACGAGTGACGCAGTAATTGAGTCTTCCTGGCAGAACTTATGCTAAAGCTTTCATTTCTTATAATTGTGACTTTTATCTCAAAATAGTGACTATATCTCACAATTTGACCTTTATGTCTTCTAATCGTGATTTTATATTTCACAGTATTGACATTATAGTGTCTCCCAGTTAGAATTTATATCACTCACATATGACTGCCTTTCATTACAGTGACTTAATATTGCAAAATATAACTTTTTATCTTGTAATTGCAACAATATGACTATTTCTTCATTTAAACCTTATCTCACCTCTTTTTTCTTTTCTTTTTTGAGAAAATGGGCTTTATTATTATTCCCATTTTTATCTGACACAATTTAATGTATACATATCCCTAAATGGTGTAAATAATGCTAAAAACAAAAAGGTTACAACCTACTGTACCCCATTACAGGAGTGAGTTGTAACAGTAAGGTCGGTTAACATTACTTCAAATTATTTGCGAATGTATCATAGTGATATACTTGCTCATTCTTTTTTATTCTCAATCAGCACTTCAAGTTTCTAGATGTGCCTATAAGATGATCTTTAAATCCTGTCTAAAATTCTTGCAGAAAGAGATGTGACTGGACGAATGAAAAACAAGATAAATATCTTTCTTTATTTTTTTGCCCTAACATAAAGGTCTATTCATAACATCACCCACACACAATAAAGCATGCTGGGAATAACCTTTAACCGTGGTTGCTGCTATTGCCGTGTGTAAGTGTGTGTGCATATGCATGTGTTATTGTGTAAAGCAGTGTAGCATTTATTTCTATTAGAAATTTCGAACAATGTCAGTCTATCGTGGTGGGCTTTTCTCATTCTGACAATTCCACACAATGGAGGCTAAAGGTTTTATCACAGCACAAGTCAGGGATATAATTAAACTGTCCTGTGTACACCCATAGCTTGGGCTAGCATATCAGCTGAAGTGGCACTTTATAAGCAAGACAAGTACATAATGGCTAGTTTTATCATTTCATGGTTAATGTAGTATGGTTTCATGCCGTGTACACTACAGCACAATAAATTCATGTATCTGAGTGCAATTTGTTACTCAAGTGTAACCATTAACTGATTGATTCTTTCCTAATACTATTAAGCAATGTGTGTGTATTTGTGTGAAAGACTAAAGCAAATACCCATTAAATGTTTTGACGAATGCAATTTTCTTCCCTATATTGACATATTTCCTATTGAAACAAGACGTTAGAGCAGGACATATCATACTAAAATAGCCATTAGACTTTAGTTCAGGTTCACTTTTTGTCACTTTTTGTCACAATACTTGTGAATAGGGGGAGGGACATTCTTATAAGATAGTATTTGATTGGACAAAAATGTCAGTCATCTGACTAATTTGTTTGGCTGAGAGACATTCAAGAAATCTGATGTTTAGTACAATAGCAGAATATTTTGGTAAAGTGTTCTGTGGACTGGACTTGTGTATACCTCCTCCCTTGTTTCGACTCAACTGCCTTTGTCTGACTGTTTAGAGATTTATTCAAAGCATCAAATATGTCCTTGTGTGTATGTTTATCATTGTGTTCCAAAATACGTTTCATCTGCCAGCTGTCGAGTCTATGAAAGCCAAACTGGAAGCTCTTTGAAGTGTGAAACGCCAGAGCTGAGCTGCATTCAATTATGTGTAAAATGACCTACACAAACATACACATATACAATAAAAACACCCAATTTCACTGTGTGCTGGGTTCATGGATAGTTTTCAAAATCAGACATATCACAAACCCACAATTACTGATTAGGCTTTTGAGTGAAAAAGCACTGAACATGAAACTGCACACACAGTTGGATCCTAAAGTCTGAGACAAATACTGAACTATTGTTTTTTTTGTAAATTCTTAATGCCATTCTTTTGATCTGCACTGTAAAAAATAAAATAAAATGCGGAAAATATACTGGTAATTTTCTGCCTAATTCAAACGAATTTGTATGACCTCACTCGTACGAATTCATAACATTTCTGTTGACCCTTAAAACACAACTTAATGCAATGCGTAATTCAAAATACAGGTAGAACACCTTAAAAAAATGGGGAAAAAAAGAAAGAAATTGCGCCCTATTTTTACAGACCTTTTTTGCAGTGTGTCAAAGAATCCTGAAAAAGAGTATTACGGTTTCCAGGAAAATAAAATTTTAAAATATATTCAATAGAAAATAGTCATTTTAAATTGTAATAATATTTGTAACAACTAATAATATTACTGTTTTACTGTATTGTAGATCAAATAAATCGTGCTGAGCAAAAGAGACTTCCTTCAAAAACCTTTAAAATTCTTACTGAGCCAAAAACTACTCGGTTACTATCGTAACCTCAGTTCACTGAGAGAGGGAACGAGTATTGCGGTACTATACGCAGTAGGGAAACTCCTTTTCCTCGATTTACTGAAGCCTATATGTAAAGCCTATACGTCTGGCTCGCTCATAGGCTGTGCTGCGGCAACTGCACATCCAAAGGCGCGGGCGCCTCTGACGTGCAACCAATGAGCTAGCCCTTCGTCATTACAAATCAGAGCCCGCCAAGGGGGCGTGGCCTTAGCATATAACAGTCCCCCGACGCTGCACTTTAAGTAACTGGTTGCCACTGCAACTCAGGACCCCTGAGCTAACAGAACAAGCCAGAAAACCAAATATATATCCTCGGCTGAAGTAAGGCCGGAAAGGGAAGCACGGGTGAAGCGGAGTCGGCATCTCGCGAGAGAGCTAGCAGTGTTCGCAGCACGGAGATGGGCATGCTCTCGCAGGCCAAACACCCGCCGGAAGAGGGTGCATTCTCTGCATAGTCGACTCCCAGGCATGATATGCAGCTCACGTGTTCGTCGGCCTCGTGCAGCTTGCATCCACACGAGGCACAGGTTGGGCGAGGCATTTGAAACAACGCCTCGCACACTCAAACACAGTAGAATATGATTGAAAGGATATTAGCGTTGTGGATAGCCACAGGTGAGACGGCGTCAGGAGAAGACGGCTGAGAAGGCGTAGTCTGCTGAAAATGATGCTCGCTCAGGCTGAAGGGCTTGTTCAAACGGCGAAGGCTCAGTAAACAGTCAGAGACGTGAAGTTGTCGCTGAAGGAGTAAAATCTGCTATAATAGCGAATTCGGGGGACTATTATAGGCTAAGGCCACGCCTTTCCCTTCTGCGTATAGCTATGCAATACGAAGTGACCGTTCGAAAGGGAACTTTTGTTCAGGATCACTTAGTGTATATTATCAGCATCACACACACACATACACCAGTGCAATACACATACACAGATTTATATAAACATGCAAAATTGTGTTTGTCTGTGTCCTGAGTTGCATGTCCATGATAAACGAAAAAAAAAACTCATTCACCCTGACCCTCATCAGCTAATCGTCAGAGGAATGCAGCACAACAACACAGTCCAATCAGACGGTGAGGAGGTAAAGGTGGCACAGAGGTGAGAAAACCAATCAGCATTAAGAATCAGCGTGTTCTTCACATACCGATGCAGATGTGATTACAGGGTCCAAGGGCCAAACGACTGCATCATCCTCAAAAGGCTGAGGTGACAGTGAAACACATTTTCTGCAGTCTCTACACTACAGAGACCAAACACACTGTTTGGAGGGCAACATTGGGCAGGGTGTTGAAGGACATTTGGGCCATATTAACAGGCCATATTATGCCCTTTTACAAAGTCTTGATTTGGTTTTTGGGGTATACTAGAACAGGTTTTCATGCTTGAATGTTTAATTATTTTTTGTATATTTAACATTATTGCAGCACCTCTCTTTCCAGTCTGTCAGTAACTGTATTTAGTTCTGGTCTCTATGAAGCCCCTCCTTCCAAAAAGCACAATGTGCTCTGATTGGCCAGTTGGACCAGTGTGTTGTAATTGGTCAGCCATTTTGAGCGTGTTTTGGAAATGCCACGTGGCCCTTACCGTAACCGAGAGTTTCAACACACTACTAACACAACTCAGCCTCGCATTTATTTTTTCATATGCCATGGGCAGGAATTATTCAGAAAAGTAATATTGTGACGGAAACTGTGAGGTCAGAAATGGTGCTTACTGATATAACGAATAACTCCATTTGGAGTGATTTTGTGACTACTAAATAAGAACACTAAATAAATTTGAAAATATAAAAAAGTGTAATAGGTCCTCTTTACTCTGTGCTGCTGCAAACCCAGCTGCGAAGAGCAAGCTAAACAAGTCTTTTGACCTGAAACGAAGTGTGTTGCAATACTCGTGATGTTCCTTATGAAAAAAAAAATGATGTAGGAAATACTGATATATATATATATATATATTGTGTATCGTCATTCAGCCAAACAATACAGAGATATGAGTTACAGTCTATTTTGCCCAACCCTAATATCATTGTACAGTACACTACATAACCAAAAAACATGGACCAATGGTATTTTTTGATTCTTCTAGTAACAAATTGCTTTTTACTCAAAACAAAACAAAACAAAAAAAAACTTCTGGGTATGTTAGCTTACTGTCCTACACATACTGTGCAAAGTCACCATTACATGTTTTATTTGATGTCTGTATTCTGAACCATCTGGCTTTCTTTCCATAGGATCCCAGAGCACTTGTTCTTCAAGATCCACTGTGGGGTCATTCTGATAGGGTCATGATGCCTCATTTGGCTTAATTCAGTTTTAATAGGGTGCTGTCAAGCAGAATTCTATACCACATGGCACATACTGTAGGCTACTGCACCATCACATAGCTGCACATGTATTTGAAGCTTAGCATCAAATACAGTCACAAGGAACACAACAAATGCTCACAAACATAGTAAGGTGGACCAAAAACAGCCAGGTGTATGAATGTGAGACTGTGCATCCCCTGGGTTTTGTTTCAGGCCTGTTTAAGCTAGCCAGCATCAGGAGAGCATGCATGAGGTGGTTAGCTTCTCTTAGATCCCCTGAGAGAGAGAGAGAGAGAGAGAGAGAGAGAGAGAGAGAGAGAGAGAGAGAGAGAGAGAGAGAGAGAGAGAGAGAGAGAGAGAGAGAGAGAGAGAGAGAGAGAGAGAGAGAGAGAGAGCATCTGGGGATATGGCTTACTTTTCACACACAGGCAGGACAGAACACTCACCACAGGGACCTACAATCATTACGCTTAGTAACTCAGCATGTCTCCAGCTATTAAATAATAGCTGGAGATATGCTGAGTT
This sequence comes from Meda fulgida, assembly GCA_030578275.1. NCBI lineage: Eukaryota > Metazoa > Chordata > Actinopteri > Cypriniformes > Leuciscidae > Meda > Meda fulgida. The sequence continues at coordinate 27,144,740 of CM060618.1, forward strand.
ACTAAGAAATCATGTCTCTTGCTATTCTGTTTTATGTATTAAAAGAAAATGCAATACACGTAGAAAGACGTCCTCACCATTTATTAATCTTTTACCCTCATGCCATCCAAGATGTATACGACTTTCCTTCTTCAGATTAACACAAATGAAGGTTTTTAGAAAAATAAAAAAATATCATGTGTTCTTAAAAGTTGGAGCATCAAACAGCACATACTGCAATGACTGCAGTAACCCGTAAGACCAGCGGATGGATCAATGTCTTCTGAAACGATAGGTCATTGCATTGTACATAACTGTATCTTTTACAATTGTATATAATTGTATCTGCTGTAAAACCTATTAAATAATAGTCCGTCCATGACACAAAGCTAAAACATGGCTTCGAAGAATTTTGCATGAATCACTTTTTTTGACCTTTTTGTAGCTTGAAATAATGTGGTCACATATCTAAAATTTCTCAAACATGAAATTTCTCCTTTTGGGTTCATGGACAAATTAACAAACTACGTTTGGGAACAACCTGAGCAAATATATTCCTTTAAAACAGACATCCATACAAACACACATACACACAATTAGCGGCTCTCCAGAAGCAACAGCTGCTTGTAAATGCAAGGGCAGAGTGGACTGACTTAATAAAGCCAACTGACAACGTACAATTGTCTCTACACACTTATTAAATGACTGCGATAGTGCAGCAGAGGAACTTTACTGTAGATGCACACGCTCACCTCTGAATGAGATTAGCATCGAACCAATGCACCACACCAGAAAATAATTAGTTGCTTTGATGAGAAGATTAATGGTTAGCGTTTAATCATTCTGGTAAGGGTCAGGGATTTTCATGTTGCTCAGTGCTGGAATCAGTATCAGTTTCTTACTAATTGAGAAGCCATGTTGCGAATCTTTGTTGTGTAATAGATCTTCATCAGCACAGCCTTGGACAGCCTCTCGTGACAGAGGAGACACAGAGAGAGAGAGCGATATTAATGCTCATGAAGAAACTGCTGACATGTGAAATTGGATTACACAATCTCAATTTGCTGTGATGGCGTGTGCGTAACTGAATAAAGTTCAGTTTTATATCTGAACATGTGGCATGTCTTCTCAACTGCATGATTTGTGTGCATGTGTGTATGACTGTGAGTGAGATTATGAGGGTTTATATTTCTGAAACTAAATCAAACACCTTTGCCTGTGCTGTATCAAAAAAAAACATATATAGAATATTAAATATTAAATTAGACTTTTACATGCACTATAGTAAATGCTTTGCTTGCTTTGACTGTATATCTTGCAAAATGTGTGAAAATAAACAGACAAATTTCAGAATATACACAACAACCACAAGGTATTTTCTTAAAATATACACTTCAATAATTTGTATTAATGCCAACGCAACTAAGCAAACGAATATCCAAAGAAATTATTACACTGATATCGCACACTTTGTGTAATATCTAAAAACTAATATGATTTTGCCATGACATGAGTCTGATTCAGATACCTCTGTGACTACATTCCTTTCCTGAAGGGGAGTGGAAATAAATGAACTAAAGCACATGATCTCATCTCTCCAGTCCAGTGATCAAAACCGATCCTGGGGAGTATTTCAGGGACACATCTGAGTCAACATCTTCAGCCTGGACATCAGAGCCGAGTCAATGGGAAACGTCTCTTCCTTTAAGTCCAACATAGGTGTCATAGTCTCATCAAACTAAAAAATACATCAGTGAATAAATGGGAATATCAGAAAACATTAAAGGGATATGATTTAGTCTAGAGCGCTTGTGTCATGACCCTGTCAATCGCCAAAGTGACATTATGACCAAATCCTCAAGAGGAGTTCAATCTATCCAGATTCTACATCTTATCAATTCATCAGTGTCAGTGAACGGCGATTTTCATGCCTTTGGACTTAAGTGATCTGTTGCGAAAATGTCCAGAATAATGGATATTTGCTCAGCAAAGATACTAGCTCACAGATGTCAGCCTTAAAACAAAGAGACAGAATTAGAGAAGCTTGTTTACGTAAATATTCCATCCATCTCTTTGTCCCTCTCCTCTCTTTTTTAAGCTTTTTTCTTTAGTTTTACCATCTGTCACATTGGCTTCATGCCTCTTTCTTACACTCTTGCCCTCATTCCTTCCTTCTTTCCCTCGTCTTCACACCGTCTCTGACTCCAGGGGACCGTCTGCCAGAGGGAGGGACACGACCACAGGAAATTGGGAGGATGACTCGATAAGGCAGGACATTAATCTGATATAGGGTTCCTAAGCAACCTACTGGCCCATGAAATAAAAGTAAGAGAAAGTGTATGAGATTGGGGAGAAAAGCTGCAACACAGGGGCGTCATGCACTTATTTTTTATTTTTGTGGAGGCACTAGAGACACTCTGACCCACTGACAAGACATGATCAACCAATACATGAATACATTTGAATGACGTTTTTAAAAAATGTATTACTTTTTAAGTTAACTAAATAAGTCTAAGATGTGCTGGTCTAATGGTAAAGGTTTTCTTTGGTGACCTAATAACTTTTGTCACCTGACATGAGTGTGGGTATGATGACAGAAGTTTCAGTTTAAGTTAAATGATCTGTGGAAGATTATTGGACTGAACTGACCGGCGTGAATTCTCACACAGCATTTTAGATAGAACACGTTTTTTCCAAACAAGGTTTGATTATGGATGTTAATGCGTTAGATACATAAAGTTCAAAAGTTTGGGCTCAGTAAGATTGTGTTTATTAAAATAATTAATAATTTTATTTAGGAAGGATGTAATAAATTGTTAAAAAGTTACAGTAGTAAACACATTATAATGTTACACTTTATACAATTTATGCTGTTATTTTTTGTTCATCAAAGAATCCTGAAAAATATAAAGTAGCACAAATGCTTTCAACATTGATTCTAATAACAATTGTTTCATGCACATAAAACTAAAAGTCAATTAAAAATAAAAAAGATAGCTGACTGCTCGTGACAACTTTTATTAGTTTTGGTTAATGTTAAATTCTATAAATTTTTCAATAAGTATTTCAAGTTGTATCAATTAAGGAATAAATGTACATTACTCACCAAATAAATAAATCAATAATTAAATCTACGCAACTACGCACAAAGCAATCTGCCAAAAAACAAGATGAACACAGCAACAAAATTAAAGTTATAATAATACTGAAGTCCTCTGAGGTCATTTCACTACTGTAAAAAACTGAGATGCAAGATGGCGGCAGTTGCATTTGTATAAAACAAGGGCACAAATTGTATTTACCAAGATGAGAAGACTGATATACTACATGGATGACGGTGATGGAGCCATGTAATAACATGCGCTTATGCATTATGAATGGACATAAATTAAAAATGAACATTAGAAAATTTATAAATTAACCTAGATTAAACTAAATGTTGTTCGTTGTTAGCTGATGATTTCTGATCAATTCACTAATGTTCACAAATTGAACCTTATACCTTTAATAATTGTGCAACTTAATTATCAAAGATACCTTTTATCATGGAAGCCACATTAAAAATCTTGGTTCAGAATTAGGCTGTATTTATGTCCTTTTAGTCAGCCTCCAAAACACACACACGTTGTGTTTTCAAGTTTTATGGGGACTTTCCATAGAAATAATGTTCTTTTTACTTGCCAAACTGTATATTCTGTCCACTTACACATAGATCACACTAAATCCTATTTTTCTGAAAATGTAAAAAGTAGGTTGGAAGCTGTTTTCTTCATGGAGACCAATAAATGTCCCCACAAGGACAAGGATTTCGGATATTGCCATTTTTGTGGGGACATATTGCCCCCATAATGTAGGGTTTACCTGAACAACACACAAAGCGCATGATTTGAGAAAAATGGAAATTTATGATTTGACTAATGGAAAAGTAATGGTAGGCTACTGTGATTTTCTGAGAAGTAGGATATACTTTAAGAGAAGAGATGATGTGAGGACAGTCTGTTTTGAAGCTTATTACTGTAACACAGAGAATCTGCTGGTTTTAAGTACAGTGCATTTAATCTCTCTCTCTCTCTCTCTCTCTCACACACACACACACACGCACACACAAAGGCATCTATTTAGCTTAAACTCTCAAGGGTTCAAAATGAAAATGAAAATTCTGTCATCGTTATGCGGTTTCTAACAAGCAGGATCTTGTACAAAAGGAGAAATTATGAAGACTGTTCAGGTCACAATTTTCTATATGGGGAATTTCAAGCTTCAAAAACAACACAAAAGCAGTGTGCAACATTTACAGTCTTCTAAAGTCATATAATACATTTGTGTGAGGAACAGATTGAAATGTACTGTAAATGTATTAACATTCACTGATAACCATTCCCTCCAGTGAGCTGTGAAAAAATAACGTAGTAATACCTACGAATTAACAATGAGACCAGGATAGAACTGCTGCAAAAAGGATCATTGAATCAATGAGTTGAACTTGAGATCCAGTACAGTTAAAGTCATACAGATGGTTTGTGAACTAATTAGAAATGAAATAAAAAATTCAAGTCCAAAGAAAAAATTGAATTGTGCATTTGCCATCCCTACTTCTCTCATGAACTTTCATGAGAGTGAGAAGAACAGATACGGTAAGAAATAAAAAAAATTCTTAGTCTGTTCCCCACACTAAGCCATCGAATGGTTTCAGGAGAGTTTGGAGTAATAGAGCACAAATTTTAAGCTATTGTATGTTCCACATTTTAACACATTAACTTCTTAAAATTCAGCTTAAAGCAATACCATGGAACTTTTCTTCTTCGGTCGCCCTACTGGTTGGAAAAGAAATTGTCCATTACCACTGTCGTAAATAATTTAGGCTATCATCGCACGCACACTCGCTGTTTATCCAGCACCGGCTTTAGAATGAACGATGTCCACAGACAAGGTAGAATATGTTACATTATTTCATGAAAGTATGATGTATTGCGACATCAGAAACGATGTCTGAAACGGACTACAGCAACGGGACCCGATCTGGCAAACTTGCATAGTGTGGTTATAGCAGATATAGGACCGCAGAGCGAATCCAGAAGTGCCTTTCATCCTGTTATTACTTGATAAACACACTGATAAGATTTTGGAAACATTATTTTAAGGTAAAAAAAAATCCATAGTTTTGCTTTAACAATTGCATGTGAATTTTGATGGCATTTAACACAAATGACTGTATTTGATATGGTAAATATGTCATTGCATGTTTGGCCTGCAACTATTTAACTCGTTGTATTCTTGTATAGAATTCTTCTATTCTTTTATTTGTATGTGCTTTTAAGCTATTTAATATTTAGCTGTAAGGGAGTCATATATTGCAGATATTGCAACTGAAAGA